>KL647294.1:1125247-1215658 GCA_000727475.1 Sarcocystis neurona | reverse complement strand
ACCTCGTGTATATATATATATATATATATATATATATATGTACCCCTCTCCCTCTTTATATTTGCATCTCTCTGTGTATATCTGTTTGTCTGTGTGTGTCTCTATCTATATCTCCGTATATCTGCATCCATATGTTTTTATTTTCCTCTATATAACTGGATATATTTATCTCTCTATCTATCTCTGTCTATGTCTACGTATGTCTATCTATACGTATGTCTGTCTTTGTATCACTGGTACCTATCAATCTATGCCTCTATTTGTACCTACATACATATATATATATGTATATTTTAACATCTATCCTTCTATATCTATGTGTAACTATTTGCAATTACCTGCCTATCTGTATCTATCTAGATTAATATTTATCTGCCTATCTATGTTTCTCTCTTAACTACCTGTCCATCCACATATATGTATGTCTATCTATATCTGTATCTATCTATACCTCTCCATCTATATATATATATCCATACCTATGTATACCTATCTGTATCTATCAGTATGTATATAAATCTCTCTCTATATGTATATATGTTGCATGTATTTGTTTGTGTGGTGGTCGTTCACAGACGACCGAGCAGAGCAGCTTGAGAGAAGACGCTCATCATCCGGTGCTCCTTCACGAAAATACTTCGAATCTATAAAAGTTTTGATTTCCTCGTATTTGTCCAGAACTCTTTACATCTATTTATTCATTATTTTCTTAATACAACCATACAACCACCTATACATGCATATATATTTTACGTATATACATATCTGCTCTCTCTATATATATGTGTACGCAACGTTTTCCACACGTACGTATTCTTCATATTCTCATTCACCTACCTACGTATCTCTCTCTATGTATATATGAAGAGATAGTCTATCTATATATTATTTATCTATATATACAAATATATATGTGTACATGCATCCATACAAGTATGTGTGTATACTTAGGAAAACATATACGTATACATTCATGTATGTGTATAGGTTTGACAATGGATATGTGAATATCTCTTGTATGTCTATTATATATATACACACACATGTGCAGAAACACACGCGTGTGAATCCCCACATATATATATGTTTGTCTTTTTTTACGTATGTACCACATATATATATCTTGGCATATACTTGCATCAGTGTATATTCTCTCTATATATGTGTAGTAGAACCCCATGGGTGTGTATACATCTATAAGTGTGGGCCCTTCTCATATGGAGGTCTATATGTGGATATGTGTGGGGCTGTGTGTGTATGCGTGGATGTACATCTATATGAGGCGTATAGGCATATAAATATGTATTTTTTGTCCCGTGCTTCAACGTAGATATATGTAGAAGCAGGGCTTCCATATATTCATGTATACGTGTATCATTCATGTGTGTATGTGTATACACACGCTGCTCTCTTTATTCTGCACGTGGTGGAAGCCCCGTTCCTGGACCCAGGAACACACAACAATCCCCCGGCCCGAGGAGAGGACTCCTCCCCAGGAAAGACGCGTGGAGCAGCCCCCCATACATCTCTTTTGCATGAGAAGATTTGTGCGCAGGCCAGGAAGCGAAGAGCAGCTTGAAAAGGAGATACTGCACCGCCCTCTGGCGAAGTGTAGAGGCCAACGGGCTCGTCGTCCTCGACTTCGACGCCTCGCTTCTCCTGTAAGTGACCCTCCCCCGTCTCGACCGAAGTCCCTTCTTCGCGTCTCCGTTTTCCCCCCCCCCCCTTCTCGCCTTCTCTTGCTGCTCTTCCTGCTCCTGCCCTCTCGCGAGCTCTCTGCTCCCCGCGCTGGTCCTTCTGCGTCTCTCTTCGTCGCCTCCTCGCTTTTCGGATTCCTTTCTCTCTGTGTGAGTCGCCCCTTTTTTCGTTTCTTTTCAAAAGTGCCCCACTTGCATCCACGGACAAAAAAAACTGCAGAAGGAGATCTACTTCTCGCTCTCTCGCTTTCTCTCTATCGATTCCTTTTCATGCACATAGAGACTGTTCACAGCAATGCCGTTCCCCACATATACATATATATATACGTATATATATATATATCTGCTGATGCATCGAATATACACATATATATATATATGTATAAGTTCTGTATAGTAGAGTATCTACAATACATATATATATGTGTTTCTATGGATCAGCAGTGCCCCATATATATACACACGTATATAAATCGACAATATACGTTTATGTCTCTTCTCACGCATCTAAAATATATATGTGTAGGTTCTGTGTACTAGAGTATCTAAAATATATATATATATATATATGTTTCTACGGATCAGCAGCGTCCTGTACATGTATATGTGTATGTATTTAAATCGACAATATAAATGTATATCAGTTTCTGTACATCGATATTATATATATGGACGTTTTACGTAGTAAGGTCCCTACAAAAGATATATATATATGTATATATCTGTTTCCTTGCAGTTGATATATATATATATATATATGCAGTTATATGTTTGAAAGGATAGGGGGATGTATATTTCTTATGTGGATATACACCTGTGTAAACGTCTAATATATGTACATACATATACGCATACACACGTATATGTGTATATGTAAATTTCCTTATTGATCCCGTATATATGTGTCTATGTATATGTGTCTATGTATATGTGTCTATGTATATGTGTCTATGTATATGTGTATATGTGTATGTGTATATGTATATGCGTACATGTATATGTATGTATGTAGATGTGTAGGAGCGAGAAATACTTATCTGAAGGGATATGCGTTCAGCGGCATTTTTCCGTGTGTGTGGACCTGCTTTGTGACGGGCAGTTGATTCAACTGCACCAAGGAACTGAAAGAGTTATGCTGCCGTGGCCGCTTTTTTTTTCCCGCTGCTCTTGCTGCTTCGTAGATTACTGCTGCTGCTGCTGCTGCAGTTGCCGGTCTACTGCTGGTGCTCCTCCTGCTGCCTGCGTTGCTGCTGTTGTTGCATCTGCGTGTAAAGCTCTTGCTGCATTTGTTCTTGCTTCTGCTAGGACCGCATCTGTTCTTGCTGCTGCTATTCTTGCTGCTGCTGCTGCATCTGTTCTTGCTGCTGCTGTTGTTGCATCTGTTCTTGCTGCTGCTGTTGTTGCATCTGTTCTTGCTGCTGCTGTTGCTGCATCTGTTCTTGCTGCTGCTGTTGTTGCATCTGTTCTTGCTGCTGCTGTTGTTGCATCTGTTCTTGCTGCTGCTGTTGCTGCACCTGTTCTTGCTGCTGTTGCTGCACCTGTTCTTGCTGCTGCTGTTGCTGCTGCTGTGGGGTGTCTTTGTCACGCTGCTGTTGTTCCACTGCGATTATTTCTCGTGCAACTGCGGTGGCTCGTGCCTTTTCGACTCTTCACGGTCGATGTTGTTGCGGCTGCTTCTTCGGCTGCTTCTTCGACTTATTCTCCGGGTGCTTCCCCGGCCACTTCTTCGACTTACGTGCTTCCCCGACTGTTTCTCCGTTTCACCTGTTTGCTGCCGGATTGCTGCTTGCTTTTGCTGTTGACGTGACTGCTGCTGATGTTCTTTGTCTTGCTGCCTGCTGCCTGGGGAGTGCTGGTCTGCTGCCACTGGTATCCCCCCATTTTCCCCTGCTCTTCTTCTCCTTCTTCCTCGTGCTGCTGTTGCCGTGGAGGACTGCTGGCCTGGTGAAATTGCTGCTGCTGTTGTTTTAGAGGGAATGCTGCGTTGTCGCAGGTGCGTGACGACGCAACCGAGCGAGCGGCAGTTTCTCGTCGTCGATATTCGGGGCGCATGCACGTCCGCCGTTCCTGACTATACACCGTAGGTCCACACACACGTATTTGTCGATTTCCTTCAATTCTTCTCTTTTGCTGCTCTTCCTTCACCGGGGAAGTCGTGTTGAGGTGCACCTCGTCTCTCTTCTCGCATGCAAGAACTAATTTTTCCTGCTGGCTCGGAGGACCCAAAGTTGCCCCATGCGCGCGCCTTTCTGCAAGACAACTTTCTTCCAGATATTACCAAATATTGCTTCACGCATATATTTTCCTCTATCGACTGAATTTCCTTTTTCTACTTCTTTCAAGGAACTCTCTCTCTATATATAACATATATATATGTATAGAGACATACCTATACATATATATATATATGTATGTATATATATACATGTATATGGCTAAGGACTATCTTTTTCCTTTCCCTGCCGTCTACTCACACTAACCACGCCCTGTTGTGTAAACATTCACATAAGCGTAGGTTTATCTACGCATCTCAATATCTGTATATATGAATACATATATATATATATATAGATAGATACACATATACATGTATGTATAAAGTATTCAGAGACGCATGTGCCCATACGGATAAGTGTAAATATTTATATTTATATATATGGGACGTAAATATATGTATTTACGTCTCATATTGCGGATCGATAAGTGTGTACGTGTGTCTTTCGACTGCGGTTCTTCACGTCCCCTCGTTTCGAGGAGTCCTGCACGCATGCAGACACATGTCCATATATATATGTATACGTCGCTTCGTTTACGTATACATAACGTTTTAATGAATGCTTTTGTGTATTCGCAGAGCGAAGCACATATTTGTGAAGAAGACCTTCTCCTCTGCATGCACATATATATTTGTGTCTGCACGTCACACGGGGAGCGTCTCCCCCTCGGCTCGGCGTTCCCCCCCCCCATCCCGCCGTCGGTCTGCCCGTCTGTGGCTTCCTCTCCGTCTTCCTCGCCGCGCGCCTTCCCGTGGCGCTTCCCCTCTTTTTCCCTTTCTCGATCTCTGTGTTTCCTGGTGAAGAAGAAACCCAACTGACGGGCACTCATACATACATATATTTATATTTGTGTATATATATATTTGTGTATATGTGTGTGTATGTGTGGGTAGGTAGGTGTGTATAGAGGGAGGGTCGGTTGCTGAGAGAAATATCCAACGTACACAGTGCCGTAGTCAAACCCAACAACACCTCCCCATAGCGAGGAGACTCTGCACGTCCACGGGCCCAAGATTCATCTGCCTACATATATATATATAGAGAGAGAGAGAGATAGATAGATAGACATATATAAGTATATGTGTATATATGTAGAGAACATGTGGATCAAGGGGAGCAGTATTTATTTGCGTGTCTCTGTCTCTATACATGGATAGATAGATAAATAGAGACGCATGCATAAAGCTATATAAATATAATGTGTAAAGAATAAGAAAGGACTGCTACCTATTTGTCTAGGAAGCTCTCTGCCGTTTTCTCTGTCTACACATATATATACATATACATAGAGGGACAGAGATATATATATATATTGCATATGTAGATATATGTAAATATATGTGGAGAATACGCGTGTCAAGCAATATCTACGTGCCTATCGGTTTCTCTCTCTATATATACATATATATATATATATGTGCATATGTATGTAAATATACGTACGTACCTGTATTCATATATATATATATATATATGTGCAGAAGCACGTGTGAAGAGTACACCCATATATGTATGTATAGGGAGATGCGTATATAAGCACGTCTTTGTAGTCGCCGTGTATTTGTGTGAGTTTTATGGAAATCTGTGAAGCAGTGGATGACACCCACCGTGGGGACCCGCGTCTCCCCCTTTTTTTTCTCTTCGTCTCCGCCTTCTTCTTCCCGTCGCCGTCTCCGTCTCCGTCTGTTTTCGTCTTCTCTTCGTCTCCGTCTTCGTGTCTCGTCCTTCCACGTTTTGTGTGTGCTGACGACCGAAACATTCCTCCTTCTTTCAACTATACATACCTATATGAATATATATATCTGTATCTGTATATATACATATATGTGTATATGCGTGTATGTCGATGAATATACATATAGATATATGAATATATGTGTGTGCATCTATATGCATATGTATACTTATATGTATATATATGTCTATGTATATGTATATGTATGTGTATACATGTATACGATGGGGTGCATGTTTGTGTAGGTGTTGCATATATGTTCGTTCGCTTGGGCCTCTGGCGGGGTCGATCCTTTGCTGCTGCTGTTGCTGCTGATATTCCGACGTACTTTCTTCTGCCTGTGTTGCAGTATATATTGCTGACGCCAGGGCGTGGCTGCTGCAGCGTTTCTTCTCCGGCTCTGACGTCTCCTGCTGCTGTGTTGCTGCTGCTGCGTTCGCATCTCTGAGGATGACACACTCCTGCAACTGCCTACCGACTCGTCGTTGCCCCTCCATCCTCTTCCTTTTCTCTGCCCTTCGTCCTCGGCCACTTTCTCTTCCTCGTCTTCCCCTTGCTTTTCCTCTTCCTTCTCCTCCCTTGTTTTCCTCCGTTCTTCTCTTCTGCTTCGATTCTTCGGCAAATTCCAGGGTGTCGTTGCACTGCTGCTGCTGCTGCTGCGGCTGCTGCTGCTGCGGGTTGCCCACGTCTTGCTACGCATTGGTGTTCTCCGGTTGGTCCTGCAGTCCTTGGTGCTGCGGTGTTTCTCCCCACGCGGCTGCTGCTGCTGCAGCTGCTTCTCGGTTCCCTCCGCCTTCTCCTGCTGCCACTCCTGTGTATCCTGCTGTTGCTGCTGCGACATCTGTTGAGCTGCTGCCGTTGCTGTTGTTGCTGTTTTTGCTGCTGCCACTGCTGGTTTGCTGCTGCTGTGGCCCTCTGTCCTGCCGCTGGGGCCCTTTTGGTTGGTGCTGCTGCTGCTGCTGAAGTATTGCCAAGCCGCAGTTGCCGGGGGGCGTGGTGCTCTGCTGTTGTGTGTGGGTATCTCCCTCGCGCGCGAAGCAGCTGCTACGTTTTGTTGGGTGTTTCTGCTGCAGCATGGGCAGCACCAGGAAGAACTGGCTTTACCGCCACGTTGTCTACAAGAGAGCAGCCCCGGCGTACTTTTCGATCGCGAAGCTCTATAAACAGACGCTGCTGCTGGTGTGCCGCGGCTGCTGCATGCACGTGTACGACTGCGGCGCCGTGCTGCAGCAGCAGGTGAAGCGACGGCAGCAGCAGGGCGTCTGGAGCTGCTTCGAGCAGCTGCAACAGCGGGGAAAAGAGGCCGACGGGGAAATAAATGACAGCGAAGTGGCAGACGACCTCTGCGCCGCCGATCCTCTCTCTCTCGAGCCTCCGTCTGCTGCTGCAAGGGACTCAAATTTTCTTCTTCCTGATCAAGCCAGAGCCGTGGTGAGTTTCTTGACGCATGCACCAGCGTCACAAAACTAATTTTCCTTTGCCTCTGTTGTAGCGCGACTCCTTCAACTAATACAAGTCGGCGTATACACCGATACAAATAGAAACACACAGGTACACACACATATGATGATACATCAATATATATATATATATAGGTACACGTATGTATATATATGTGGATAGATAGACATACGCGCACATATTCATATATAAAGGTATATATGTATATGTGGATAGATAGACGTACGCGCTTGAATTCGTGTATATATATATATGCATATGTGGATAGAGAGAAATATGCGCATTCACGTATATATATAAATACATATATATATATATAGTTAGATATATATGTATAGATAGATAGATACACGTATAGGTATGCCTACGTTTGTACATATATATATATATATATATGGATAGAGAGGCATACGTGCATATACTCATATATACAGATTAAATATATATATATATGTATATATGTATGTATGTCGATAGAGAGACATATATGCATATATGTATATATATGTATGTATAGTTGGATAGATATACGTATAGATATATGTACATTTGAACATGTATGTTACTATATGTGTATATATATACATATGGAGAGATACACATGGGTGCACATACACATATGTGTAATATATATATAATATATGCCTGTTGAGGCGGAGGTCAATATACGTGGGTTATCTGGTATCGGGTTGCGTGTTTGGGGTGTACGTACACCGTAGCAGAGAGGTGTGAGCACGTCGTATATGTAGAGAGAGTGAAGGAGAAGTCTTTCTGCGTCGATTTTGGCAAGTTTTCTCGTAGTTGCCGTAGGAGAAAAAGCCGAGGAGATGAATTTCCGGCTGCTCTTCACTTCACAGACGAACTAGGAAGAAGAAGAAGAACAGCAGAGTTCTCCCGGGTTGCAGAGAATGACCAAAAGAGCCGCAGTTGTTTGAACGGAGGACAAAAAGACAGGGCGGCAGCAGAAGCAGCAGAAGCAGAAAACGTCCGTCGCTGTGGTGTCGTGACACTCCGACAAGCTCCCCCACAAGTTGCTCAACTTCTTCAACTCTCCGTAGCGAATAATACATCAATCTAGACTAATATTTATGCACACTGAGGAAGAGAAAGACAGAGATATGGACAAAGGTGTTCATCTTTTGACGAACAACACGCAGGTATACGCGTGTGTGTGGATGTGACGATACAGATAAATACATAAATTCACGCCCCCTTACATATCGATGTATGTATATGTATATACATCTCTATGTGTGTATGTGTGTCTATATATATATATATGTCTGTATGTATGTGTCTATGTATGTATCTATGTATGTGTCTCTGTATGTATGTGTGTGTATGGATGTGTGCGTATGGATGTGTGTGTGTATGCATATATATATATATATATGTATGTATATGTATATATACATATATTATATGCGGGTTTCTGTCTATCTTTGATTCCACATATATAGATATATATTTACGTAGGTAGTATTTGACCGTTGGTATTTTTGGATCCCTGTGGAGTTTTGCAAGAGGAAAAGTGAAAAGAGTCAAAGTACGTGGAGAGGTGTTGCAAGGGAACTGCAGGAGTCGCAGCATGCGCTGGCGGGGGGACGGCAGGAGATGCTGCTGTTGCTGCTGCTGAAGACCGAGCGGTGTAGCCCACCCCACCGTGGGGCGCATCCTGGAGGAGAATGAGGCGAAGTTTGTTGTTTTCTCGCGACGTGAACCACACAGTCATCTGCACTTTTCTGCCTGAAGAAGAACTACGTGGAAGACTCAGGAGGCGCGGAGTCGTACACGAGATTTCTTCCGTCTTCACATATGTTGTGTAAATGTACTTGTCTCCGAAGAAGAAGGAGAAAAAGCAGCAGCAGCAGGTGCAGCGGCAGCAGCAGCAGGTGCGGCGGCAGCAGCAGCAGGTGCAGCAGCAGCAGCAGGTGCGGCGGCAGCAGCAGCAGGTGCAGCAGCAGCAGCAGGTGCGGCGGCAGCGGCAGCAGGTGCAGCAGCAGCAGCAGGTGCAGCAGCAGCAGCAGGTGCGGCGGCAGCGGCAGCAGGTGCAGCAGCAGCAGCAGGTGCAGCAGCAGGTGCAGCAGCGGCAGGTGGAGCAGCAGGTGCGCAGCCGTTTGGGAAGCTCCCGCGGAGCCAGCAGCAGCAGCAGCAAGACTCACACGCTGCTGCAGGGGAGGGCGTTGTTCAAGAATGAAGGAACTACTAAGACGTGATGTATGTGTACAGTCCTCGCAAAAGACGAGACGTCTGTTGTTACAGAGACATTGCCGAGAACAAGAAACCTCCCCTTTTCTGTGGATCTTCTCTTACGGTCGACAGATGAACAACGCGCATCTACCTCTTCGCCACTACTGCAAGGAGGAGGATTTCCTCCATCTGCGTTGTCGTCTTCTTCGCTTCGTTTCCCCCTTTTTTCTTCTCTCTGTCCCCATCAGTCTTCGCTTCCCCCGCGGGTGCTGCTGGGAAGAGGACAGCACTTTTCTTCTCCTCAATTTCTGCTGAGCCGTCCTTCCTCTGCAACGTGTATGTGTGCGTGTGTCTGTCTTCTCTTGCTGCTCTGGCTTGCAGCAGCCCACGTGCTCTTCTTCATGTGCTTTCCCTGCTGCTTCTGTTTCTCCGTTGTCGTGTGCAGCATATATTTGCAAGACACACAAGTCCCATCACTGCTGTGGAGACGACAAGAAAAGACGACTTCCTTTTCTCGCTAAGCGCAGACGGACGGCTGCTGCTGTGGAAGTGGAAACGTTGCAAACCCCTACGCATCTTCTCCTGCCAGCCCGCCACTTTTTACCTCGGTAAGAAACTTCACACAAGCGCTACTGCAGCGGCAGAGCAGCACCAACAGCAGTAGTTGCAGCACGAGCGGCACCAGCAGCAGCAGAACCAACGGCAGCCGCAGCAGCAGAAGCAGTAGCAACGGCACAGCAGGAGCAGCACCAGGAGCAACTCAAGCAGCAGGAGCAACAGAAGCAGCAACAGCAGCAAGAGCAAGAAAGGACGCTGCAGGAGCAGCAGCAGAATGAGGGGCGGCGGCATCCGAGCGATTGCAGCGGCACAACAAACGCGCAGTTCAAGAAGAGCAATAGAAAGACTTGCAGAGACGAAGCGACCGTCGTGTAAAGCAGTCGCAGCAGCGACCGCAGCAGCAGAAAGAAGCAGCTGAAGAAGGACAGAAGCAGCAGCGTAATAGCAGAGAAGGATTCAGCCCACACGAGCAGGCGCTGCAGCGTCGTAGCAGCCACTGGCCGGAGCAGCAGCAGCTGGAGAGAGAGAAGCGTCCATAGGTGATGGACAACAATAGCAGGAGCGGAACGATGGAGAAGAGGAAAACAGCAGCAGCGGGTGGTGGTCGTAGCGGAAAAGATGGGAAAGCTGCTGCCATGAAGAAGAGCACGCCGGAGGACGAGGGGAAGCCTCAGCAGTAACAGCAACAACAGCAGGAGCAGCAGCAACAGCAGCAACAACGGGAACAGCAGTAGCAGGAGCAGCAGGAGCAGCAGGAACAGCAGGAGCAGCAGGAGCAGCAACAGCAGAAGTCGAAGAGAAGTACTGGAGCAGCGGCAGCAGTTTGAAAGTTTACAGTAGGAGTTCAAATAAGAAGAGGAAGGCTCATGCAGAAGGAAAAGAAGAGAAACAAAGAGAGGAAAGGAGGAGGAGAAGCAGAGAAGGAAAAGGCGAGGAAAAGAAGAAGAGAAGGAAAGGGAGAGCAAAACGAAAGAGAAGAAGACACAGAAGAGGGGCAGCAGCAGCAGCAGCGAGGGAAGGGATAACGGGAAGATTGAGAAGCACAGCAGAAGAAGAACAGCCGAACAGGAGCAGCAGTATCACAGACACTTTTTTGCTGCTTTTTGTCGCTTCCTCTATCTTTCTGTCCCTCGACGGATGTTGTTCTGTTGATCGTTTTTGTCTTTCTGGTCCCCACTTCTATTTCTTCTTGACTGCCTTCTCGCTTCTCCTCTTTTTGTTCTCCTTTCTCGTTTTCTTCGCTCTTCTGCTCTCTCGTACGTCTTTGCTGTCTGCCTCGTTTTCTTGCGCGTCGCCGTCTTCGTCCTTCCCGCTGCTCTCTGCCTTCTGCTGCTGCAGCTGCTCTTCTTCCCTCTCTGCGCGTCTCTGCTCACTTGCTGCTGAACGACGGGCGCCTCTTCTTTCTGTCCTGCTGCGTCTGCTGCTGTTGCTGCTCCTCCTCCTGTCCTGAAGCCTTCCCATTCCCCTACGCACACACACCTCACAGAAATCTTGCTGCAGATAGTAGAGACAGAGATATTGCCGTACACGTATATATATGCATATATATGTGTATATACATGTGTATGTATATACATATGTCCATATATATATATATGTATCCAAATGGGGTTCGGCGCTGCTCCCGGTGTTTTTAATATGCAGCTGCTGCTGTTGTTGCATGTCGTCCCGCGGTGCGAAGGGCACAGAGCAGGGACATGTGTGCTGCTGCTTCTGCTGGTGCTGCTAACGTTGCTCTGCAGGCTGGCCTTGCTGTTTAGTCAGTGAGGAGGATATTGTTGTTTTCTCTGCCGATCAAGTAAGATCCGTCACCCGCAATGCAGCAGCAACAGCAGCAGTAGCAGGGGCACAACAGTCGCAGCAGCTGGGGCAGCGTGAAGTAACTGCAGGGTCAGCAGCAGAGGCTGCCCAGGTGCCACAACAGCAGCAGCAGCGACGAGACAAACGCGGCAGCTGCTGCTTTGGCAACGCGACGGACGACCGGAGGGCTGCTAACCGAAGCAGCAGAGGCAGGAGCAGCAGCAGACGCAGCAGCAGAGACAGCCGCAGCGTCAGGAGCGGCGTCAGAAGCAGGAGCAGCAGAGGCAGGAGCAGCAGAGGCAGGAGCAGCAGAGGCAGGAGCAGCAGAGGCAGGAGCAGCAGGGGCAGTAGCAGCAGAGGCAGTAGCAGCATCATGACGAATAGCAGCAGATGCAGCGGTACCACGGCACAACGTGCAGCAGCACGAGCAGCCACGTTTTAGATGCGTTTCGGCAAAGGAATTCTCATGTACTGCTGCTGCTTCGCTGCTGTTGATGTTGGGCTGCTGCTGCTGTTGCTGCTTGGCTGCTGCTGTTGCTGCTGCGTGGCTGGTGCTGCTGCCGTGGCGCGCCGAGTTGTTCTTGTTGCTGCTTCGGGTGTCGCCACCGGTGGTTGGCTGCTGCTGCAGTGCGCCTGCTTCCATCACGTAAGCTGCTGCTGTTGCTGCGGTCCCCGCTGCTGGTGAAATGAACACAAGAAGCAGGCGGGCACTCCTGGTGAACTGCGTGTTTTCCTCAGCCAGAAAGTCCCCTCGGTCTTCGCAGGCAGATGCAGCTGCAGGCTTGAGCACCAGCTGTTCATCTTTCATACATATGGACATACATTTACATATGTATCTTATATGAGTATATATGCGTCTGTCTCTCTATCTATACATATATATGTATATAAACATGCTTACACACATATCTCTATCACAGTGTCTAGCGAAAATTTCATGCAGCCCTCTCTCTCTGTCTTTCTGTCTCCCTCTACATATATATTATATAAATTTATTTATATATGTATATATATATATGAGGTGTGTTTATATATATACACGCATTTATATATATATATATATATGTATGTGCTTCTCTCTCTCTATGTATATATATATGTCTACATCTATATATCTATGTCTGGATATCTTTATATGTATATATATAATAGTATTTTATACATTAGAATATAATCTGCATGTATAGGTATATTTCTCGTCTTTCGAAGAGGAAGAGAGACAGCGAAGTGAAAAGAGAGAGAAAACCGCTACTGCTGCTGATTTTTGCAGGGGGTTTTCGCTATAAAACTTTCTCAATAAATTTTCGTCCGGCGGAAAGTTTGAAGCGCGTCGTCTTCTCAATGACAGCAGCGGCGAGAGCAAGAGCAGCACGCCACAAGAGCAGCAGCAGCAGCAACAGCAGCAGGAGCGGTGGGAGACGCAGCAAGAACAGGAGTAGAAGGAGCGGGACCAGGAGCGGTTGGCGGAAGAGCAAGAGCAGCACGCCCCAAGATCAAGAGCAGCAGCAATAGTAGAAGCAGGAGGAGCAGCAGCAGCTGCAGTAGCAGCGGGAGCAGCGGCGGCTGTTCAGCAAAAAGGGAGGGGGGTGCGGGGAACGGGACAGCAGCAGCGATAGCAACAGCGACAGGAACAGCAGCAGCAGCATGGACAGCACCAAGAGCCGTGGGGAGCAGCGGCAACAGCAGACGAAGTGGCGGAAGAAGGGACAGAACAAAGCAGCCGCCCACGCGCGGCGCTTGAACGCAGTTGGGCGACTACTGCGTTCTTCCCAGACGGGGCGCAGCAGCAGCAGCAACAGCAGAGAGAGGCAGCAGCTGCAGCAGGGCACCGCGACATGTGCGGGTAAAGCAGCAAGACCAGCGCCTGACTAGCGGGGGAAGAGGAACAGCAGCAGGAAGGGCGAGACCAGCGGCAGCAGAAAGCGCAAGATCAGAAGAACGATACTGCAGCCCAAGCAGCAGGAGAAATTGCTGACGACGACGAAAAACAGCTGCAGCATCCGCAGCAGCAGCAGGAGAGTGACGGCAGCTACAGAATCTCCCCGCATCCAACTGCAGCAATATCTGGAAACGGGAACTGCTGTAGAACCTGTTCTCAGCCGCAAGAAGAACAGCAACTGGCTGTCTATACAGTAATACTTCTATGTATACATATGTATATACACACGCGTGTATATACATATACATATATATCTTTGTGTGTACATGTGTATATGTACACACATATCTAGAAATGTATACATATGCATGTACAGGGAGGAGCGTACACATGTGACTGTCTATCGCTCTATACATATATATATATATATATATATATGGGAATATACTTGTATATCTTCATATACGCATATATACGTATATATGTAGATATATATATATGGGCGCATCAGGTCCTGCTGTTTTGTGCGGAGTGATACACAGAGGGTCGCCGGAGTCCTCCAAATGGTTGTTAACTTCAGCGCAAGAGCAGCAGGGAGCAGAGCAGCAGAGCAGCAGATCGGTCACCTTCGGCCACACACGAGGTTCATTTGTTACTTTATTATACCTGCTCCACACATAGATTCAACTTGGAGGCCGTGCACTTTTCAATCTCTCTTCTATATATGTATACATATATATATGTATATATATATATATATATATATATATATTTGTACAGGCCACTCCCATTTTCTCTCTGTCTCTCCGAGAGTGACACACTTCTCCCATGTATACTATTCACCTGTGTAGGAAAACACGTGCATACAAAGTATGCTTCAAATATATATATATATGCCGGTCAGAAGAACTCGAACAGTTTAGAAGAGCAGACTTCATTTCTGTGGACGGGAGAAGAAGCCCTTGCAGCTTTTTTTTAAGAGCGAAGGTCGTGGCTGCTCTGTTTTTTCTGCTGCTGCGCAGGACGCAGCGTGCGGCAGATCTGCGTGCCACGCGTCGCAGCTGCGGCGCAGCTGCTGCTGCCGGCTGCCGGCGTCGTAGCCACACACGCGACGTCTGTTCCGATTTCTCGCTCAGAAGCTTCTCTGCTGCTCGGGCGCCGGCCGTCGATCCTGTTGCTGCCGGTGCCCACACAACACGCGGTCGCAGCTGACGGTTTTGCTGCAGCTGCTGCTGTTGCTATGCTGCCGTCCAGCTACTCTGCTGTTTCTGTTGCTGCTGCTGAACGACTCCCCTCTGCCACGACAGCAGCACCAGGTGCAACGGTGCGGGAGCCAGCACCACGTCTACACAAGAACAGGCTCCTCGAAAACAACGTACGCATCAGGATTCGAGCAGCAGCAGTGCAATCCTGCCCTGCTCGCCCAGCCAAAAAAAGAAACAGATCTGTAGCGGCTCTAGTACTTGTAGAGCAAAGAAACATTTTCCCGTTGCACTCCTCTATATATAGAATATACGTATATATATATCTATAAATATATATATATATATAGAGAGAGAATATGCTTCTTGCTTGCGTGCGTCCTTTTTTTATAGAGAATGTGGAGGTCCATCTCTATGCGGGTTATATCTATCTGTATGAATAAATAGATATATACATGTGTATGTGAATTTTTATGGGTCCTTCTAACATCTTCCCGACCTACACATTCTTAGACGTTGCTGAACAGCCGTTCGCTGGTCTACTGTGGAAGTATGATTTGTGTTTGCCTTCCGAAGTAGAAAACACGAATAAATATAGATAAACTGACAACATTCTGTAGAGCACCACCACGTATGACGAAGCCACAAGTTCGATATGAGCCACAATTCCGGAATCACATACCTGCAAGTAGTTCTGTTATATCTTGCACAGAGCTATCGCTAGGTGTGTTCCCCTCTCTGTTTCTTATCTCTGTGCCCGCGCGCGTCCCTCGTCCTGGTGCTTCTGAACAGCCACTACACTTCACACTTTTGTCGCTTCCAGCGCAACTGTTCATAAAAGGACAGTTCCCCCACTTTAAGTTCGCCCCCCGCGACGACACGACTGCGTCGCTGCCACGGCAGGATGCCTGCGTGAAGAAGGCTGGTACTTCTCTTTTTTTTCAGTTTTCTCGGAAGCGGCAGCCACAACACACTCTGCGGCAGCCGCTGAGCAGCGTGCAGCGTGACGACGTCTGGGCGCTGCTTTTTCCGCTCCATTTGGTCAGAGAGGATGGGACGGAAAAGTATTCGTTTTCTGGTCTCTACACAAAATAAGCAAAACGACTGTACTACGGTGCACCATCCGTTTCCTCGTATATGTATTGGATTCGGCAGTACGGAAGGCCCTCCTCACCGTGAGGATCCCAGGGCTGTCTCGAGAATATCGATGTGTTTCTCCTTTTCATTCTATCTCTACGTCTGTAGAGCTATATGGATTTATGTATAGATATACACATATAGATGTAAGCGTGTGTACTACTAGCAACGTAACGACACGACTAAGACGAAGGTGTACACCGAACTGAAGGAGACTCAACCGCGATCAAAACTGCACCAACAGGTGATTGAAGTAGCTCATTCTTACTTTTTCTCCTCCTCAGCCTGGAAATCGCCACGACTATTCAAAACTCTTTGTCATTTCTGCAGCACGTCAACGACAGAGACCGGTTTCTGTGAACACGCTCATCTCTACACCGAAGTGCTTACAGATGGAAAAACATAAAACATAAATAAATATGTATATATATACATATTAAACTGCTTGGCGCACATAGGTGAATATCTACCTACTGGAGGACGGACACATGTATATGTCTGAACATACAAATATACGTGTGTATGTGTACTTGGCAGGTTGGCCAGCGAGGGTAGACGTGAATACTCACATATTCGTGGCAGCCGGCTGATTTTCTTTTTTCACGTTTTTGGACGTATGTGGCATAGTCTTCCTCGTGGGGTGTAAGATTACTAACACTATCGTACGGAACAACCGTTCGAACGAAGCGCGTGCCGCGTTCCTTCTGGGGTGAATTGAGTTTCTTCTATGTATCCCTCGTGGGAGCAACAGGAGTTGCTGCTACGTTGAGATTCTTATGTACATTTACATATTTTTCCTCTTCTTCATTCCGTGTCGATAAGCAATGGGAGAGTTTAATGCATGCCGCTCTCAAGTGTTCCGGACGAACAAACGTATATTTCTTATTCAATCGCTACTAACATTTGCGAGTTCACATATACGTGTACACATAGATGCATCTTCCGTATGTCCCGTGCGTCCTTCTTAAGTGTTCAAGTGATGAAATTAATGTTTCTTTACTTCTTCACTTCAGTTCGGTAGTCGCAGCTGCACTTGTGACTCTCCACTACAAAAGCCCCGCCTTTTAAGCAGATATATTTGTAATGCCAGGGCAAGCCAGAGGACCTCCTTAAATGCACGAGTTCCAGATTTTAACCCGCGCAGCACTATCTCGCAGGCGGAGGTGCAGGGGTGAGGGTATTTGTGGAAGTCATGGCAGCTCGAGCAATAGAGTCTTCCTGCCGTATGAAATGGTAAGAGTATCGGTGCGTCGGTGGTCTCTCTGAGTACTCATCAGATAAAATTTTTCACGTGTATGGCTGTCCAGGCGCAGGCACGGCGAGAAGGGTGAAAAAGGGAAATCATTTGCAGCACGATGGAAGGCCTCAGTCGGGAGTAAGAGAGTGGCATACAAATGCATGAACCAACAGTCACTAAAGAACGCGCCGTCGGACGGGGCTCTGCGGACGGCTGCTGGGGAACACTAGCATTTCGCCGAACGTTTAGCAAAGGGCGACCCTCGCTCTGCTTTCCTCCTCCGTCTTCGTCGAAGTGAGTAGCTCCTTTGAACAGGATACGGTTACCTATGATTACCTTGTTTTTTAGGCAGTTCTTGTTGTTCTGCTTCGGTCACTACGTGCATCACGTCGAAACTACGCGAGACGACGCCCGACGCAAAGCAACTGCACTGTTGAGGCAAGCTTATTCCGGGTGAATCAGGCAAACATGTCGTTAAAACCCAAATTCTCGTTGCCCGATCGACTCTGCCGCTACATCAAAGCTGTGTATGTGTACCAGAACGCCTCTCTCCATATAGATCCTCACCGCGTGTCATGTAGGCCACGAGTCCTCAGCGAAGCACGATGAAGATCGCGTACAACACTTTTCCTGCCTTTTCTAGAAAGTGTGGTGGATAATGAAGCAGCGATGGTGCCTCAACGGCGAAGGGGCGTTTGCACATACCCCCATCAGGCGCGATCGCCTCGAGCAGGGAGTAGAAGCCACCAACTGCAGAAGAGCTTGCAACATTCCACTCAGGTTCCCCGCAGCAGCAGTACCAGCCGCGCAGGCTCCCCCTACACCGAAGCTGGTCTTCATACGCAGCTGAATTTCAGCAGGACGGGCGTCAGAAAGAGAGCTACCAACACCTGTGTACCACACGAGAAATAGCAGCTGCAGTAGCAGGTGCAGCTTCCTTCTACTTGCGTGTGGACAGCAGCAGCAGGGTGGGGTCTGCAAGCGAAGAGGATAACGAACGCTACTTTTGAGCAGCAAGAGCACAATCAAGAGAGGTTCACAGCAGCAGCAGCAGTACGACTGTGAGTCTGCCAACCCCACCTGTACCCGGGAGCAGGGCAAGCAGCCAGCCGCAAGAGAGGCACACGGCAACCCGTAATAGCGCGGGACAGATTCCGACGGGTAGACACCGACCGTCTCTCTCGCAGCAGCAGCAGGAGCAGCAGCAGGAGCAGCAGCAAGATCAGCAGGAAGATCAGCTGCAAGCCCCACCAGGAGTGTTGGTGGCGGGACCAGAGAAAAGCACGGGCACGAAGAGATCTGTGGAGCTGCAGCAGCACACATCGGTGCAAAGCTTTGCAGGCACCGTAGGGACCTGGTTGTCCGCAGGAAGATAGACATGATAGTGGGAACCTATTTGTATGCAAGAATAGATATATATACAGTGAATTTTGTTAGCATGTTGGCTTCGACGACTACATATATAGTAGATCTAATATCTGCCTTGAGGTCTGGTCCCTCTTTGTGGCCGGCTGCAGCAGCGCGACCAGCGCGTCGACCCAGTATCGCTCCTGCAGACTTCGCCTTCTGCAATGTGTCGAGAAGTCCTTACACTTCTCTAATTTCTTTATCAGTTTTTCGTCCGTCTTCTTTTCGGTGTCTGTCTCTCCCACCTTGTCCTTTTTCTTCTCTTCTCCTTTGTCCTTTTGTCCCTCTTCTGCCCGTTCTTCACCGTCGTACACTCTTTCTCCCTCCCTGCTCCCACCGCCGTATTTTGGCCATCCGTTGATTCTGCTTTCCCTCCTCTTCTACTTTTCGGCTATTTCCTCGTTCTGCCTTCCTACTTTTCCCCCGTGTGCTCCTTTCCCGCTGGCGACTGCTGCTGCGGCCGCCGCGACCGGGAGGAGTCGTGTGCAACTTCGCTGCGATCTTCCACCAGAACTGCCGCAGCAGCCGCATCAGATGAAGAATAACAGAAGAGCAGCAGCAGCAGGAACACCAGCAACAAGAAGAATAGCGGTGCTGCGAGAGCGTGTGCACCCATGCGACCGCAGCAGCAGCAGGGCTCCAGCACCACACCAGCTACAACCACCGCAGCGGCAGTCCCAGCAGCGGCAGCCATAGCACCGGGAAGACGCTCTAAGCTGCAGGAAGCGCAGCAGCAACAGCAGCTGCAGCCTACCCCGAGGCAGCGGCGAAGACAGCAGCGGCTACAGCAGAGAGATGCCTTACTGCAGCACCAACAATAACAGCACCAACAATAGCAGCACCAGCAGCAAAAACGAGGCCGGAAGTAGAACAGGGCGGCACCCCGGTGGTATCTGCACTACCTCTACCCACAGCAGCAGCAGCAGCAAATAAGTGAGGTAGCGACACCAGCTGCGGGACGGCGCTTGCTGCTTCTTTGTCTGAGAAGCAGCGGCACTCACGGGAACTCTCTCTCGGTGTCTGCAACTCTAGCAACGGCAGCAGCAGCTACTCATCAGCAGAAGCAGCAGCGCAGTGTCGGCCGTAGGTAGCAGCACGAAACAGCAGGAGGGGAGTCGCACAGACGCATAAGCAGCCGCAGCAGGACCGCAGGAATTTCGCTGTTCAAAAGCATAAGGCGCGCGGCAGGAACAGAAGCAGCAGCAACAGCAGCAAGAGGAGTGACAGCAGCAGTAGCAGCAGGAACAGCAGCAAGAGGAGCGACAGCAGCGGTAGCAGCAGGAAGAGCACCAAGAGGAGTGACAGCAGTAGTAGCAGCGGGAACAGCGGCAAGAGGACTGACAGTAGCAGTAGCAGCAGGTGCAGCAGCAAGAGGAATGACAGCAGCAGTAGCAGCGGGAACAGCAGCAAGAGGAATCGCAGCACAAATAGCAGCAGGAACAGCAGCAGGAACAGCAGCAGGAGCAGCAGCAGCGGCAGGAGCCGGAGCGGCAGCAGCGGCAGGAGCAGCGGCAGGAGCAGCAGCAGGAGCAGCGGCAGAAGCAGGAGCAGCAGCAGGAGCAGCAGCAGCAGGAGCAGGAGCAGCAGGTGCAGCAGCAGGAGCAGGAGCAGCAGGTGCAGCAGCAGGAGCAGCAGCAACAGTAGCAGCAGGAGCAGCGAAAGGGCTGCAACAGGGGGGCAGCAGCAACAGACGTGGATCGAACGACAACCAGAGCCGCGGCAGTAGTGCGCCGGGTTTATCAGGAAGGGCAGCGGACAGGAGAGGAGAAGGAAGATAAGCAGCAACAGCAAGGAGAAGGAAACTGCGAGAGAGCAGCGTCTCAGCAGCAGCGCGCGGAAGATGACACCTGCTGCGGAAGTTGCGGCAGCGTCTGCCGAAAGCGGGAGCGCTGCTGCAGCCGCCAAAGCTGCAGCAGCAGCAGGAGCGGCAGCAGCAGCTGCTGGGTATACAGGCGCCAGAGCCGGAGCAGGCGGACCGCTGGAAGCTTCTCGTAGTGAGAGAAAGACAGCGGCAGCCGCAGAAGCAGGAAGCAGAGAAGAAGAAAAAAGAGCAGCAGAAGCAGCGAGCACCGAAGGAAGAGGAGCGGCAGAGACAGCAAGCAGAGAAGGAGGAGAAGAAGCAGCAGCAGGGGCAGCAGGAGGAAGCCCCGGAGGCGCCGCAGTCTTGCGCAGTGAAGGAGAAGCAGCAGCAATGAGTACGAAGGACATAAAGAGAACAGCAGGACGTAGGAAGGAAACAGCAACAAGAGCAGCAACAAGACGGCTGGCAGAGAATGAAGCAGCAGCAGCAGGAGCGGATGCACCGTCGGGGAGGCGGGCAGGAGACACTACTGTTCGACGAACTTCAGGCGTTTTTTACGAAGCAGCAGAAGCAACAGGGGAGTTTCCGTCCTCTTCTTCAACCGCAGCTACGGCGCATGAGGAAAGACTCAATAGAGAACCGTGGTTCGCGCAGCAACGGGGAAGAGCGATCTGCACGCCGTCGGCAACAACAGCTGCAGCAGCAGCAGCAACAGCAGCAGCAGCAACAGCAGCACCGTTCGGGTGCTATTCAGCAACAACAGAAACAGCAGCAGCAGCATTAGTTGAAGAAGTAGCAGCCTTTCTTCCTTATTCCTCTTACTACCCGTTCTCTTCTTTGTCGGCCCCGCTCCCCATTCCTACGCAGTCAACGGCAGCAGCAGCCGCATCTACCCCGGTGGCAACACCCGGAGGCGAAGCCGCAGCCCCGGAGGCGGACCCGTCTGAAGAAGAAGAAGTAGCTGTTGCCGCAGCAGCAGCAGCTGACTGCTCAGCAGCAACACGGGGAGCAACGGCAGAAGAGCTTGGAGCAAACCGGTCGGTAGCTGTTCACGAAGCAGCAGCAGGAGGGAGAGATGCAGCACCAGCAGCAGGAGGAAGAGATGCAGCAGCAGCAGGAGGAAGAGTTGCAGCAGCAGCAGCAGGAGGAGGAAGAGATGCAGCAGCAGCAGGAGGAAGAACTGCAGCAGCAGCAGGAACAGGTGCAGCAGCAGAGGCGGGAGGAGGAACAAATGCAGCAGCGGCAACAGGGCGGGGAAAAGATGCAGCAGCAGCAGGAGCAACACATACAGCAGCAGCAGTGGGAGGAACAGATGCGGCAGCAGCAGCAGCAGCAGCCAGAAAAACAGCAAGATCCGTTTCGACAAATTTCGACCGACTGCTGCCGTTCGCTCCTGCTGCACCAGAAGCAGCAACAGGCTCTGCTGCTGACGGCTGGGTTCCTGCTGCTGCTGCAGCATGCGTCTGTGGGGCCAGCGCTGCGGGGGCCGTCACTCCTGCGATTCCCCACTCACAGTTACCTGCTGCCGCTCCTGCTTCCTCGGCATCTCCCTCTTCCTCTTCTGCCCCCTCGCCTTTCCCCTCTTTTCCTCCTTGTTCTTCTTTCTCTGCAGCAGCAACAGCACCATCAGCAACAGCAGCAACGGCAACAGCAGCAACACCAGCAACAGCTGCAACAGCAGCAGGAGTTGGGTGTGGCTTGACCAGCTGCTGCTCGCGTTGCATTTCTGTGACTGTCTGTTCTCGGTCTGGCTTTCTTCCTGTCCACACCAGCTGTCCTTGTGGCACTTCCGCTTCCTCGTCTATTTTCCCCGACTTTTCATACTTCTCTTCTGGGTACCCCTGCATTTTCAAGTCGCTGCTACCTCTCGCTTCAGCGGGCCAAGAACCTTCTCCCCCTAAGCTGCTGCCTTCTCCTTTTGCTGCTTCTACGGCGCCTGCTGCTACTTTTCCTGCTGCAGCAGGGTCTCCGTCCCCTGCCGTGACTGCTGCTGCTGCTGTGTTTCTTCCGACAGCAGCTTCTCCGCGTCCGCCTCCTTCTCGTCCTGCTGCCGCTGACTCTCCTCCTCCTCCACCTCTTGCGGCCGCCGTCATTTCGTCTCCGTCCCCCCCCCTGCTGCTGCTGTTGTTTCTGCTTCTTTCTCCCCGGTGCGGCGGCAGGAGGCCGGTGGCGATGCTGCTGCTGCTGTTGCTGCTGCGGCTGCCTTTCCTCGGGGCAGCGCTGCTGCAAGACCTGCAACACGCCCGCGACTGCTGCTGCTACTGTTGCAGCTTCTTCTTCTGCGGCTGCTGTTGCTCCTGCAGGACGCAGACCACTTGCTGATGCAACAGAGCCCGTGGCTCCCGCACGAATTCTTCCCTACTGCTGCGCCAGCGCTTGCCCAGATACGTGTGCAGGCTCCTAGAAGTCTTGTTGAAGAATTAATAGCGATGGGAAGTGTTTCGCCTGCCACGCGGGGCGCTATCATCGGCTCCACTGCCGCCTTCGGAACTCCCACCTACGGGGAAGTACTTCGGTAATGACCGCAAAAAAGAAACACGAACCTACGCAGAAATATAGCTAGACATATATTTACATATATATATATATATGCGTAGGATAAAATGTATATAAATAAGCGCACGCATGTATGTATATGTAGGGGTACGTGTGTACATCTATATATATACCCCTTCAGTACATACACATATATACACGTATATATATGTATGCATATATATACATACGATATGGGCTGCTATTCCTCAGGTGCTTCACGTATAAGCGACACATACGAAACAGGACCTCTTACAGTATTCTTTTGACAGTTATATTTTTAATCAGTTACACTCATATATATATATATATATATCCGTACTCTATACGTATATAATATATATCTTATATGTATTTAGTATATATATATATATACATATATATCCTCTCTATCCATATGTATATATACACTGTCTTTGTATATAATATGTATGTAATCTATGTGCATATATAAAGGTCCTGTATATGTATATTATATGTGTTTAACATGTATGTATATATGTATCTCTCTCTGTCTCTGTCTCGTCTATATGTACCCTCTTTATATATAATATGCATAAACTATATCGAATATACATGTGTATATACACATATCTGCGTGCGCCAAGAAACGTCGATGTAGGTGGGTGTGGATGTGTGTGGGTGTTGTAGAAGGTGGTTCGCGTATTTTTGCTGCTGCGATGAGGATGAGGGGTGTGCTGTGGGCGGCGAGCGCGGCCTCGGTTTTCCACTTCTTCGTACATTTCCTGCGAGCGGGTGCTTCTTTCTGTTCGTGTGGGGCGCCCGGGCAGAGGAAAGGCGTTCTACGCACCAGACCCGACGCCAGGCAGCAGCGAGAAGACAGGCGGAAAAGGCAGCAACGGCAGCAGAGAGGAGAGGAAGAAAGGCGAAGAACAGCAGCACAACCCGCAGCACCTTGGGGCGCACTGCACGCCTCACTACTGCGAGTATTTGAAGCCGGAGATCCGCAGGTGGAGGAGAATCCAAGGCGCCAGCGGAGGTCTACGTCATGTAAGAAGCGTCCAAGTTGGGTGCATAAAAAGTCGCCAAAAATTTGCTCGTACGGCTTCACTTTTTTGAGTCTCTCCCCTCTCTTCTTTGCTGCTGTGTGGCTCTTCTTCTTCTTCGGGTGCTGCTGCATCGCTTCCCCTGTGCTGCTCGTGTTTCTGCCGGACTCTCCTTTCCAGCTTCTCCGTCCCTCTTCTCTTCTGCCGCTTTTCCTCCTTTTGGCGTGTACAGACACCTTCTCTGTTCTCTTCTCTTCGACTTCTGTTCTGCTCTCCGACACTTCTTCTTCGTCTCTTCCCGTTTCTCTTCGTTTGAAGGTTCTGGTCTTTCGTCCTCTCTCGCGTTGCTGCGCGGCACTTGCTGCTGTGGCGCACTTCGCTGCGCGCCTCTCCCAGCCAGTGCTGCTGTCACTTCCTTCTTGCCGGCCCTTTCGAACTCTTCTTCCTCGCCTCTTCTCACTTCTGGGGGGGACGCCTTTTCGACTCGTATATTCTCCCCCCCTTCCCTTCCCTTCTCCGTGTCCCAGTGGTGGACTTCCGGTTTTCCGCTTTGCTGCTGCTCGTTCTCCACGCCGGGGCTCTTTCTCCGAATGCTTGCCATCTTGGCGTTGCGTGTTTCTTCTGCTTCTTCTTGCCTTCGCAGTTCCTGTGGCAGGAGCGCCTCGTCACTTCCGCCGCTCGCCAGCTCTGCCGATCGCAGCGCCTCTTCCTTTTCCTTGCCTGGCAGCTGCTGCTCTCTCCGCTGCTGCTGCTTCTCCGGTGCCCCTTGTCCCCCGTCATGAGACGCCTATGCATAATAGAGAGCCCCTCTGTGTCTCCGTCTCTCCGTCTCTCTGTTTGCTGTCGTCTCGTTGGTGAGTTGGGACTTCCCCCTGCAGAACGTCTTCTCGATTATTTCTTCTTGTCCGCCACCGCCGGTCGTCCGGGCGGTTTCCCCGTCCTCCTGCGTCTTCTCGTTGCTACCATGCTGCTCCTTGCCCGCCTGTGCGCCTTTTGGGCCTCTTCACCTGCGGTCGTTCCCGTGCGTGTCTCTTCTCTCTTCCCTCGGCGTCTTCTGTTTTCCCAGGTGATTTTTGTCGTTGAAAGAGGCGTCTGCACATTCACTACGAAGGCCCGCGTGGCGCAGCAGTGCGGAGCAAACGCGCTGATTGTCGTCGACCGAGGCCTCCCGGGCTGGAGCCGGTCGTATATTCGGTACAACGTTATTATGAGCGATGATGGCACCGGGGAAGATATAGTTATCCCTAGCATTCTTATTGCTAGAGAGGAAGGAGATGCTTTAATAAGCAGTATTCAAGCTGGCCAGCGTCCGCGTCCTACTCCTGCGAGTTCTTCTTTTCCGTTTCCGTCTCCTTTCCCTTCTCCTTTTGCCTTTCCTGGTCCTCGTTCTCGTTCTCCACCGACGCAGCAGGAACAGGGGAACAGCAGCAACAGCAGCAGCAGTAACCGACAGCGTGCCTCTGCAGAAGGAGGCGGAAAAGGAGATGGCGTGATGGGGGGCACCGCGCCAACAGGAGCAACAGCAAAGACGTCCGCTTCTTCTTCTTCTTCGTCGCAGCCCGCGCAGCAGCGCGGAGCAGCCGGGGGAAAAGGAGAAGCAGACGGAGACGGAGAGGGACGAAACAAAGCACAGGAAGGAGAAATAGGAGGAGGACGGGGAGCAGCAGACACTGCATCTTCTCTTAGAGGCGTGCAGAGGGAAGGCGACGCTGCTGCTGGTGCTGCAGCAAGTGACGCAGCAACGGCAGCAAGCAGTAACAGTAGCAGCGACGAAGGCACGGGGCAGACACACCAGCAGGACACTGCCGCTGCCGAAGTCGCCGGAAAAGCAGAAGAAGAAAAAGAGCAAGTGGAGGAAGAAGAAGATTATTTGAAAGAAGAAGTGCCAGTGCTGCTCGAACTTGAGTGGAATATACCGTTGCAGTGGCCTGTCTGTGTTGACTTCTGGTACGACCCCGGCGACGCTCAAGGTACTCCACGATTTCTCTTCCTCTTCAGCGGATCTTGTTGCAGACCACCTTTCCTTCTTTTGCCTTCCTTTCCTTCTTCCTCTTCTTTCTTCTCCATCTTTCCATTCTTTCTTCTCCATCTTCTTCGTCATCTTGCCGTGTGCGTCTTCTCGAGTTACCGTGCTACGTACCTTCATTTCCTTCGTCTCCCTTTTCTTGCTGTTGTCGCACCTGTTCAATTGTCGTCCTTTTCTTCTTCTTGGCCCCTTCCTCTTCCCCCGCTGCTCCCCGCCCGTACAACAAAGCTTCCTTTTCCTGCAGCCGTGCCTTGCCTGTGTATCTGCCAAACCGTGTACTGCAGCATGTGCGCTGCTGCGGGACGAACGTCTCCTGATATTTCTTCTCGCTGCTTTTGCTGCTGCTGCTGCTGCGTTTTGGGCTCTTCCGCTTCTCAGGCCATGTTCGGCTGCTGCTGCTGCTTCTTCGCCTTGTGTCGTCCTGTTGCCGCTGCTGCAGTCTGCGCGTCTCTGAGCTTTCTCTTCGATGACTGCCCCTGCCGTTGCTACTGCAGCAGTTGCTGCCCTCCTACGGTCGCTCTCCCCATTCTCCTCCTGGTGCCGTCAAGCCGTCGTTCCTTGGACTCGTGACTCTGTCGTCGCTGCGTCTCACGTATACCGACTGCTGCTGCTGCTGCTGTCACAGTGTCGCCTCTTCTCTGCTCTGGTGGGTGCCGGCATGGTGCTCTTTCTTGTCCTTTTGCTGCTGTACACGTGCGCGGTTTCCTGTGGCTGCTACTGCTCTGCTACAGGACAAGAGCTTCCTCACAGCTCCTGCTGCTTCGAGCGTCTGTTTAAATTCTTCTGCTGTCACTAGCTCTTCTTTCGTTCATCGCGGATCCTGCCGCTACAGGAGCTCAAGTCCTCTGTAGCTGCTGCTTCTCCTTCTGCGCCGCCGCTCTGCTCTTTCGACTGCTGCTGTCGTAGCAGTCGGCCGCTCCTTGTTGCCTCCACTGCTGCTCCTGCCACTCCCGCTGCTGACACTCCCGCTGCTGCTGCTAACACTGCCGCTCCTGCTGCTGCTACACCCAGTGGCGCTCGTGCTGTTCGCGTTGCTGCTGCTGCGGCTGCTCCCATTCCCGCTCCTCTTGCTGCCGCTGCCACTCCGGCTTCTGGTGCTGCTGCTGCCAGTGCCGCTGCTCCTTCTCTGCGGGTGCTGCCTACCTAGCTGCTGCTGCTGTTTCTCGAAGTACTGTTGCAGGTGTGTCTTACCTGCATGTGCGGCTGCTGCGTCTGTTTCCCTGTAGCGGCGCGTCTCGCTCCGTCGCTGCTGGGCTGCAGCACGTCGGTGACTGGCTACCTGTTGTTGTCTTCTGCAGAAGTGGAGAAAACTGCTGCTGCTGCTGCTGCCATTTTTCGGCTTCTTGCCGTTGCCTTCTGCAAAAGTGGAGAGACACGGTGCTGCAATATTTCTTCTCTTTCCTCCGTCTGACCATCTCCATTTTGCAAACGCCGCTACTGCTGCTGCTGCATCCCAACATCCCCCGCGGCGCGCAGCAACGAGGCACCCCACTTGTCGCTCCTCGTCTCTCCTCGTGACGCTCTGCTTCACTGCTGTAGCAGCAGCTGACGCTGTCCGTAGTAGCTGCGGCCCCCGACGACCCGGTCTGCTGCTGCGGGCTGGCCACCACGGCGACCCGTCTCTGTCTTCTTGCAGTTCTTTCTCTCCTCTCCCCCTGCTCTCCTGCTTTCTTTTCCTTCTGCCATTTCCTCTCTCTGCCCCGTGTGTGGCAGCGTGTGTGTGTGTATGTGCGTGGGGGGGTGCTCCTCACGCTCATGCGTATGTATTTGCTTCGTGTTTTTTCTTCTTCCTATAATACCTCGCGGTGTTCCCGTCGTCTGTTTGTCTCCCTCTCGCGGTCACCTCGTCTTATTCGTTCTCCGCGCGTATCTGTCAGACAAGTGTCTTTCTGTCACTCGTCTTCCTCTCTCTCTGCCCCTGCCTCTGTCTCTGTATGTGTCTCTCTCCGGTCGCCCTGCTGCTGCTGCTGTTGCCAGGAGCGCGCTTCTTGGAGGACCTTGCGCCGTACATGCTGCTGCTGCGCTTCCACGTCCGCTTCCGGCCGCTGTTTTTCATCTTCGAAGTTGAAGGGAAGGGCAGCGAGGACCTCTGCCTGTCGGAAGGACTCTACGCGTTGTTTCCGCAGAGATACTGCAGCGTCGACCCGGCCGCGCAGTCGTTGACCCACACAGGTAGGCGGCCGCGTCGACGGGGATCCGGAAAAGAGGAAAAGAAGAAAGAAGAGGGGAACAAGAAAACGGAAAGGGGGAGAGGAGAAGGGGGGGGGAAGAAGTGAAAAAGTTGGAGCCAGCAGCAGAGAGACGGAAGAAGCGAGGAGGTGCAGAAGGACGCGACATCCATACGCACGGGCAGCAGAGGCGGCAAATAACAGCAGACAGAGGGAAGAACAGGAAAAAGGCGAGGAAGGGGAGGGGGGGGGGAGGGGGAGAAAAAGAGAAGAGAGAGATAGGAACAGAAAGAGAACAGTCAGGTGACACCAGAAGAAGGGGACAGATGTGAAAAACGAAAGGGACGGTGAAGAAGTCAATGCAGCATTTTCTTGCGGATAGAAAAAGACTGTGAATCTTTCTAATACACGAGTATGTCTGTGTGCCTCCAAAAGAGATAGGCAGAGAGATTTTTGTCGTTCAGTTGTCTCTCACATGTCTGAATGTTTTCTTTTTCTCTCTTGTTGAAATGCGGAGATTAGATACACACCTATGTGTGTGTACGTAGAGAAAGAGAAGGAGCGGAAGAAAAGGAGTAAAAAAGAAGCAGAGAAAGAAAGAGATAGATATACACGCATGTACGTACCGATACACATACATATATATATATATGTAAGTGTGAGTGTATTCCTCTCGTACTGCAGGGTGAGATGCTCCAGACGAGTCGACTCTACGTCACGCCTGTTTACACGCCGTACATAGATATACACACGTGTACGTATTTATATATATATATACTTGTATACAAAAGAACATATATACATATATATATGAGAGGTACAAAGTATGTATCTTGATGGACATATATATATAAGTATGTATATATGTGTGGACACGTGTGTGGATGTGTGCTGCAGGACGAGATGTTGCAGAAGAATCTCTGCGACAAGCGTGTTTACACAAGAAGACTGAGGAGACGTCGATTCACCTCGAAGATTCTCTTTTTTCTTCTGCGTTCTGGAAGTACCAAAAGATGCTCGCTGATCCTAAACAGGGATGCTTCTTTGATGGAAAAGTAATCAAAAAAGTCCTTCACAACTGTTGTCTTCTTCTCTCTTGAAAATCTTCTTCGTTTACCTATATATATATATATGTATGTATACATCTCCACACTCTCTTCTTCTCCTCCCCACTTGGCGTATATATATATATATATATATTTTGTCTCTGTTTGTCTCTATATATACGTATATGTATACACATAACATGTGCCTGTGTGTCCTTCTCTGTCTTTTTCTTCCTTTCTGTCTCTCTCTCTCTCGCTCTCTGTCCTCCTCCCTCTCTCTCTCGCTGTACATATATATATATATACATATATATATGTATATTCATATGTATATGTATATATGAGTGCGTGTATACGTCGATTAATGTATGTATGCTTTTCCTTCTCCTTCCTGTCTGTGAGTGTGTGGGCATATTGCCATATATATTCCTCTCTTTCTCTGTCTGTATCTCTCTATACATATGCGTATATATCGATATGTGTGTTTATCTCTCTCTTGGCTTGCTATGAATTTGTATATATCACCACGTATATTCATCTCTATCTTTCTCTCTCTATATATACACGTTGATATGTATAGTTGTCTGTCTGTGTGTACATATATATATATATATATGTATGTGTACACGTCAATAGGTATATTAATCTCTCTGTATCTACAATACATACATGTATACGTCGATGTGTATATATTTCTTTCTCTTTCCTGTGTATGTACGTGTGAGAACTACCACATCTGTTCGTCTCTTCCCCTCTGTCTATATGCGACTGTGTGAGTGTACTCATACACTCCCCTCTGTCTCCTTTTTTTCCCCGTCAACTCTCTGCATGCGTCCGTGCGTGACGAAAGACACGCTTGCATATTTATCACTTCTCTAGTGCGGTCTGGAAGAAACTTTCTTTTTCACAGGAGGGAAATGCGTGGGGCCGCGCGTGCTCGTTGCGGGTCATGCGATCGATTCTCCCCGCCGGAGAAATGACGAGAGTCGAGGAGTGCGTCGCTGGCACAGAAGGGAAGCAACTTCTTGACGCTTCGAAAAACAACCGAGGCTGGAGCCCCGTTGCCTTGCAGATTAACGGCGCCCGGTGAGACTCCCTCGCCTTCCCTCGGTCTCTTTTCGCGCTCTTCTTCGCTTTCAACTGCCCCTGCCTCTCTGTCTTCTTTGCTCGAACTTCCCTTCCGTCTTTCCCTTCCTGTGTCTCTCCCTTTTTCGGCGGATTTCTCTCTGCGCTGCACCTCCCGTCTGTCTGTCTACATATATATATATATATGTGTACGTTTTTCAGTGTGAGCTCCTCTAAATAGGTGTGTGTGAGTACACCTTGTGTATGTAGTATTCTCTGAGCTAGACGAAGCTTCATACGCAAGCGTTTTGACTCCATATACACATATGTGCATCTATACATATATACATATATATTCATTCGTATGTATAAATCTACTTTTATGTTATATGTGTACTTTATGTACGGGCCTCAAGACCTGGAGTGGACAATCATCTCTGTGTGTGTACCTATGTGTCTGTGTGTGTGTGTATGACTCTCTCTCTCCCTCTCTCTCTTTCTCTCTATATATAGAAATCGTTCATATATGTAGTCTTTATGTAATATGTATGAATATCTATATATACATAGAAAATACATATATATATATATCGTACATGTAAGTGTCAATATGAGAAGTGGTGGGTGATTTGTTGTTTTGTCTGTTTATGATCGGGTAACTGGTTTTTTCTTTTCTTCCTTTTTTTGTCTTCCTTGTATGTATATATACATGTATATACATGTATATATATGTATATATATGTATGTGTATATGTATATATGTATATATATAATCAAAACGCTTGCGTATGATTCGCAGTCTGCACGTGCTGATGGTGGCTCTGCTGCGGGCTTGTCTAGTTCTGCGTAGATGTAAGTACCAGCTGAGAGTGGAGAGCAACATTTCTTCCTCTTTCTTTTGCAAGACATGTTTCCCGCGCACTCTTATAAACATGTGTGGATCTCTGTGTCTCCGCGCTTCACATATCTACGCGTCTATATCGATACCTACCGTTCTGTGTATGGTGTCCATTTATACCTGAATATATATATATGTATATGTGTATATCGGTATATCATACAGATATATATATATACATATTGCATTCATATGTGTAAGTGTATAGCTCTCTACGTGTCGGTATGTATCTATGTGTCGGTTCACCTATTTACGTATGTACGCGCGATTTTCTCTGTACAGACACATGTGCGTATCCTTCTGTATATATAGAAACACGTATATATATATATATATATATAGGTAGATAGATAGATAGATAGAGAGATACAAAGGTACACATGCATATATATATATATATATATAGCCATTTAGTTACGCGTATATTAACATCTGTATGTGTCACTATATATGTGCGTATATTTACATGTATATACGTATTTATATGCATGTGTATATATGTATATATATGTATGTGTAAAGCAGACGTGGGTGTATCTGTGTGTGTCTATGCGGATGTGCATAGGCACGAAGAGAGAGCGGGGAAGGTGTAGATATTTACGAATAGCATTCCGCAGATACTCGAACCTTTTCAGAGAGCGCGGGGGACGAAAACAGGAGGAAAAGAGAGACATGAAGAACACTGGCGAGATATGTGTTGGCCTGTAGAACTCTGTCCTACATCTGTGTCGAAGAAAGACTTGTTTTTACGTCTTTCCCCTCCGTCCCTCTGTGCGTCGCTGTGTGTCTTCAACGCCGCAGAGTCTGTTGAAATAGCGGACGGGGAGGACCATTTCTTTGACTGTTTTTCTCTCGTTTCTTCACTTCTCACTGTCCTCGTTGAAGTTTCTGCCTAGCGGGGGGAAGTTTGTGTTGCTCCCCCTCTTCCGAAGAAGAACGGCATCGGTTGCTTTTTTTTTCGCACTGAGAAACACTTTCTTCGATCTACCTGTATGTATATATATAAAGAGGGACGCCGACGGAAAGAGAGGAAAATAGAGAGATAGATAGATAGGGAGGACCGCGTTTTCATCTTTCGTTTGCTTGTAGAACTCGAAGAACCGACTCGAGACGCTGTGCATGATTCAAAAGAAACACTCCGCGTGCCGGGTGTTCGAGACAAACTTGTGCTGTGCGGGTCGGTGCGCTCTTCTTCTTCTTCGCTGTCAGCAGAGAAGCCACACCCTTCTGGCTGTCCTCTTCTTGTTCTACACACTTTTCTTCTTCTTTGCGTTTTGTCCTCCTTTTGGCTTCTCTCGCCTTCTCGGTCATCTTCTTCCTTTTTCTCCGGCTTGGCTACCATTTGTTTTCCTCAATTTTTAGATTCAGCGGGACTCTTGACGCAGAGGCAGCAGTGCGAGCGATCTGCGCGGCGACTCGTGATCCCGACTCAGGAGAACTGCGCGCGCCGGAGTGCGAAGAAATTTTATCGTAAGACACTACTGCAGTGAATTTATTCCTCCTACTTCTTCCTTTCACTTCCTCCTCTTTCACGTCTTCTTTTAGTCTTCCTTTAACTTCTCGTTTTGCCTTCTCTTGGTTTGCCCTCCGTTCTCTCCGTTCTTCGCTGCCGGCCGCGCTGCAGTTTGGGTGGACGCGTTCGAAGTCCTTGTCGCGCCGCCTTCCCTTTCACTTGTTATGTTCCGTTCTTCGTTTTCGTCTTTCATGGACCGATGCTTCTACTTTTTCTCTCCCTTTCCTCTTCTTTGTCTTTCTCGTCTTTGCCCGTCTTTCTTCCGCTGCCTCACCGGGAGGGACCCAGACCGGCTGCATCCCCAGCATTTCTTCTCTGCCTCTTTTTCTTTTTTTGACTGTTTCTGCTGCTGCAGGGCTGCACATAGAGAACGGAGCCCGTGGCTGAAGGAGATGCCGGACTGGGGCAGTTTCTTCGTCGTCCTGCTCTTGGTTGGAGTTATTCTCGCGTGCGCGGCTGCCTTGTACTTCTGGACCGTGAAGCAGCGGCTCCTGCAGGCCGTGCAATACGAAGTCCTTGCCGGCGTCCACCAACACTTTCAACATTACTATGAAATGGCGGAGCACCGCCCCCTCCCTGCCTCCCGGGGGTCTTACTCTTCTTTGCGTTCTGGTGCTGCTGCCCCTTCCTCTGCCGGCCGCCTTTCCCGCAGCACAGAGATGCAGCGCTGCTGTAACTCCGCCGCGTTCTTCGATCGTAGCGGACGCACTGCGGCCAAAACGTAATAAATTTCTCTTGGGAAGGTTTTGCTTATTTTCTCTCCCTCTCTACTTTTCTCTCTCCTCTACTTCTTTGTCTCTCTCTGTGTCCCGTACCTTCCCCTTCTTTGTGCCCCGCTTTGCTCCCACTAGACTGGCCTGCTGCCTTTCCACCTGCTGCTGCCATTGCAATACACTCGAGACGCAAAGGCGCCCACTCCGCGGACACGGATGCTGCTGCTGCTAATTATGCTGATGCGGTTACTGCTACTGTAGCTGCTGCCGCTGCAGGTGCTGCAGCGGCACCTCTCCAAGAGGCGCAGACAAGCTGCTGCGTGTCTTATCTGCGACGCGTAGAGAGAAAGAAAATTCGGTGTGCTACTCTTGAAAGGACCATGTGCAAGAACAAAAGAAACCCAAGTGCTGCTCTTCCCATGCTGAACTCATCACCCTCGTGTGTATTTTCGCATGTATATATATATATATAAAATACCTGTATATATATGCCTTCATATACATTGGTATGCAATGCGTTCAAGTACGTCAAGTTGCGTCTCCTTATACACTTGTGGTACGCATACGTATATGTATAAATATATATTTATATGTCGGTTGCTTTCCCTGTCCCTCTGTCTCTCTCTTCATATATATATATATATATATATTTGAGTTTAGAATCGCTAACAGCCCACTGCGTGCTTGTTCTGCGTCAGCCCCTTAGAGAAAGAAGACCTAGCTACATATATATATATATATATATATATATGTGTATATGTCCGTATGTGCATATATGTCTCTCTGTGAATATCTCTGTCTTTCTCTGTCTCCTCTCTCTATATGTATATTATCAAGGTAACTCGTGTATAGGTGGTGAAGATTTACGCATTACCCACTCCACTGGCGCACATTTGACTCTCCGCCGGTGGGGCACTGCACTGCGGTGGACGTGGGACGCTGGTGGTCGTTGTATGTCAACAGGTCTCTCTCTTTTCTTTTCACGGCTGTCCCGCGCAGATTTTTAACGGTTCGCTAACTCTGCGCACCTGCCGGCGCCTCGTGGCACACGTGCGGATATGCGGAAAATCCTTCTTTTTTCTTGTGGAGGTGCTCTGGTGTTGCGTTCCTTTTGCCTCTCTACGCGTGTCGACTTGTGCGGACTTCCGCCCTGTCCTTCCGCACATACGTCTGCGTGTGGAGATGCACGAGCCTGCCTCTATCTCTGTCGCTGTCTTGGGCCCTCTCTGTTCGTCGCTCTCCGTTGATTTCTCTCTCTCTGTTTCTCTGCGTTCCTTTCTGTCCCTCTCTTTCAAATTTCAACACCAGACGCACGCAGGGAGACACGTGCAAAGTGTACGTATGAGTGTCTAGACCTTTTTCTTCAACGAAGAAATATGTTGCATATCATTCGCGCCGGAGTACGCGGCAGAAATGAAACGAATGCCTTCGTCGCGTTCTTCAAGTCTCGCCGGTCACGTGAAGGTGTATCGCATCTTTTCACACTGAGAGCCACGCGAGCAGAGGCAGACGACTGCCACGGACTGTCATAAATACTGTCTCCACAAATGTACGTATCTGCGGAAAAAAGGTTGCCACATAAATAGACGCGCAGCAGTCTGCGGACATACACAAACGCACACACAAGTGCATTTGTATATCTGAAGGCGTGCGCATACGCACATATACATATGCATGTGGGCGCGCGAGAATTTCATTCACACAACTGCGCAAACACGCGTGAAAGTCGAAACTTTCCACCGGGGAATGAATAGGATACGTCTTCCCAAGCGGCACAGTTGTTTGTAAAAGATGCGTAAGAAGTGGCCAATGGCCAACACCCGCCCGGAGTTTGACGAGACAAGCCCGCCAAAGAGGCTCGCAGCACACAGAAACACCAGTTTAGAGAGAAGAAGCCGCGTGTGGACACGGCCACTGCGCAGAGCACTTTGAAAGAGGAGCCGCTGCATAGCGACGGCTGCTACGCACCACCTTTAGAGAGAAGAAGCTGCGTGAAGACGAATGCTACGCACCAGTTTTAGAGAGAAGAGGCCGCGTAGAAACGGTTGCTACGCACCATTATTAGGAGAGGCCGCACATACGCGTGTCTGCAACATCTGCGGATGTACCTACGCCTGAATAGATGCACACGCGTACGTAAGTGTCCCTTTACACTGCGTAGACTCGCATGTAAACTCAGGAAAGCATGTATATATATATATATCTATATATATATGCATGTGCGTAGTCGATACACAGGTATGTACGCAGGTAAACATGTACTGCCCTATATATATATATATATATACATGTATATATATGTATATACAGATATGTATATGCACGTGCGTGGTCGCTACGCAGACGTGTACACAGGTAATCTAATGCGGAAGCAATTTTACGCCTTCTGGAGCTAGCGCGGCAAGAAGACTCAGCAGTCTTCTGTATCTACCATTTCCTCCTGTGTATGCTTACTGGCACGCGTTGTGGGGATCTCTGCGTGCGCTCGTCTGTTTACCTCTGGACTGGACGTGCAGTTACATGGTTTCACACACGCACAACGCCCACATCTATACACGCATACACGTGTATTTACACGAGGTATTTCTATTTTTAGTAACATTTCATAGGAGACAGCTACGAGGTGAAAAATCTGCTGCATATATGTGTGACACCCACGTATACAGGTGTATACATATACACGTATACATACACATATGTGCGCGTATATAAATGTATCTCCTTACAACACGCACGGATGTGTACGCCTGTGGTACGCATGAGAATACGCATGCGTATAAATCTGTGTATAGATACATATATATATATATGCACAGGAATTGCACAGCTTGACGTGAAAAATGATACTTGGCTCAATAATAGACATAGCTGCATCAGCGGTGTCAGTTCAAGAATGACGCAGTGAAAAGAAGTAGGACAGGGTGAGCACTAGGAGCAAGGGGAGCACGTCGGCAAAACGTTTTGCAGCAGAAGGCGCAAGTCACTGCTCGCTCTGTAGCAGTTTCATCAACAGGAGGAGGAGGAGAAGTCGCACCTGCGGATGCTGCAGCTGCAAAAGCAGCAGGAGGACCTGTTGCTCCACGAGTCGTTAACAAATCGTCATGATCGTCGGGGAATAGCAGCAACATATAGCCGTAGCGAGCATGGATATGAGCAGCAGCAACACCAGCACGGGTAGTGTCTCGGGTAGCAAAAAGTTTTGTGTTTTTTGCTTTTGAAAAAGCAGGACGAGAAAACTGACCAATCACATCAGCAGGACTGGCGATGACAGCTGCATGAGTTGCACAGGCGTAGCACAGAGAGGCAGGAGAAGCTCAAAAATTGTGCGCCTATGTGTTTGTGTGTGTGTGTGTGTGTGTGTGCGTGTGCGTACCACCTTCATCTTCTTTTCTTCCTTTTCTCTCCCCTCCTCCTCCTTCTTCCTTTTGCCGTCTTTATCTCTTCAGCATCTCTCGCCTCTCCCTGTGTTCTTCTTAGCAACTCTACTACGGGAAGCGGTTACAATACTTGCAGTAAGTGGGAGCACGTTATAAAACATAAATAGTCCTTGTCGCAACACTGGCAGGAGAATGCACAGTAGCTGGATTCGTAGCAGGACTAGGAACCACAGGAAGTGGAGAAAAGGATGAACAGGAAAGAGGTTTTGCTGCTGGGGTCCTAGAAACAGCAGCCGTAATAAGCGGCGTGAAATTTTGTTCGTTGCAGTGAAATCGGCCGAAGCGACGACACTTACAAGTTGTTGCAGAACAAGCAATGCGAGTAGAAATAGGAAGCATAAGTATAGTGCTGGTGACGATAGACTCTGCGTCAGACGGATAAAAGTTAGACCCCGGAAGCGGGAGTGGTAGCTGAACAGACACAGCAGCAGCAGCTGTTGCAGCACAAGTGGAGCAGAAGTGTTAGGAGTGGTGACACTAATAGTGCTAGCAAGGCAGTTGGAGCAACAGGGGCAGCATTTCGACAGGACGAACCGCAAAATTGTGTTACTAAACCCAACACAGAGGAACATTAATGGCACCAGTACGCGGACAGTAACAGCAGCAGTACAAAAGCAGTAGCAGCAGTAGTCAAGGAACAGCAACGGCAGCCTTCAGGTGGCAGCAACAGTAGCAACAGTAAAGCAAAGTAGCAGAATCCACAGAGTAATATGACGCGAACGTGATCTGCAGCAGGTGCGCTGGCTTCCCGCACAAGATCCGCCGACAGCGGCCGAAGCACGAGTTACAGAAGCAGCACGAGGCGATTCAAAGCAGCAGTAAAAGTTCCGGAAACATCCGCAGCAGACAAATCGGCAGCGGAACCCGTAGCATCAGCAACAGCAGCAACACCTGTGCCCGCGCTCTGTGCGCGAGAGTTGCAAAAGCAGCAGCAACGTTAGTTTCAAACAAACGCGTCTTTCTTCCGAGGCAACAATTTGGAAGCCACAAACTCCTCTTCTCTAAGCGACAGCTCTCAACTACGCCTGCATCCCAGTACGGTAACTATAACAAAATAAGCCCCGTGTCCTTGAACACCTGCGGGATATATATATATATATATATGTAAATATATACGCACACAAACGTATGCGTAGGCGTGTTCTATAGGCGTGTTCACACTAAATATCAGATGTGTTTCATGGAAGTACCGTTTCAAGAGGCACACGCTAGGCTTAGACTCTGCGCGACGCTTTTTAGTCATATCTAGGCCTGTGAGGACAAATTGTTCACATCCGTCACTTGTCCTATGCAATAGAGTACACTCGAGTGTAATACAGGGAGTAAAACTCCGACATAAACTACGTTCTGTCTTGCTTCTCGGTAGACAGGTGTATGTCTAGATGGCGTGCACGAAGCAAAGACACAGTCGTCGATAATAACATCTGCTGTAGAACATTTTGAAAGGTTTCATACATATATATATATATATATATGCACACATATCAGCCGGCAAATTATGTGGTACTCTACTGTAGCAGTTCACTACATGTTAATTCAGTAAAGTAATCAAGTTCCTTTATATCGATATGCGTGGATTACCTTCTGTAAAGCATGCCAAAAGGTTTCATACGTGTATGTACATATATATATATATGCGCGAGTTATGTGGTACTCTACTGTAGCCTACTGGTCCGCGTCGGTCACAAGAGTTCTGTAGATGGACGTCAATTAAATACGCCCGTTCTAGAGGGCCCACGTCTGGATGCATTTGAGCGTTGAACTCGTGCTTCTGCACACGGACACCTATCTACATATATATATATATATATGTATTACGTATGTGTATCAATTTTAAATGTGTACAAATATATATATATATATGCATGGCGCATCCACCCACACCTGTGTTGAACAGAGGTGTACAGAACTTGTGAAGAGTGGTGGAGCTCCACCTCGCAGCTTTTGTTTCTCTTAGCCGATGGACAGTGGTGTGCAGCAGGCGCCCCCTCTGTAGATTCACCTCTTTACACACTGGTGCTGCTGCAGTTGCTGTAAAAAATGCTGCTGCTGCTTCTGCGAGATTGAAGTTCTCTAATGCTGGCTAGAGAGATGTCACTGAAGACAACCAGTGCGGCCACTTGTTCTGACGCGGGCACTGCGCTTTTTTTACGACGCCTAGTCCCTTTTCTGTTGCTGCTACAAGTGCTGCTGTTACTGCCAGCGCTGCTGTTGTTGCTGTTGTTACTGTCACTATTGCTGTTACTGCCATCACTATTCCTGCTGCTGTTGCTATTGCTGTTGCTGTCATTGCTATCGCATCTGCAGCTCTAACACGCGCTGCGCCGTTTTTGCCGCCGTGGATGTGGCTTCTGACGCGGATATGTTTTTTGCGCAACAAGTAGTTTTCACTGGTCTACGAACTCCGCCTTGTGCAGCGACGAATATATGTAAATCCGATTTTAAGGAAGTCAAAGATTTGCTTGTCTCTCTTTCAAAAATAGGGGACGCCGGCGTTCGCCATGCCAGATGGCTCAAGACACACAACCCCAGCCTCAACCCGAGCTCTTATGTGTATAAACACGCATACATGTATGTTTGTCTTCGACACGCACATATAGGCAAATACGGATACGCACAAATATTCACACCTAGACATATATATATATATATATGTATATGGATGGTGCATATATGTAGGTATGTAAGCATACACACTGTCTCTCTCTCACTTTGTCTATATATGGATGGACGTGCTCGGATGGTATGTATGTAGATTGATAAATATTATCAAGCACGTAGATATACACAAGGATATAAAGAAAGACGTAATCAAATAAAGGTATACGTATTTATACACACGTTGACGAAAAGTGAAAAATCCTGTCTCACAGGATGGACTGCTGGGACGTGGAGGCCGTAAGGCCGAGTTGGTGCTCAAGTACTGCACACAAAGATAAATATGCGCGAATACACACGCGTCGGTGTAGGAGCGGCATGTTCGGCAGCCAACTAAGGAGGGATGACACCCAACAGCAGGTGAAGTTACGCGGCCCCGAGAAAAAAGCAGCCCTTAGCAGCAGGTACGCGTGTGCGTGCGACTACGACACAACTTCGGTACATATATAACAAAGCACCGGGGGGAGCAACTTTCTCTGTACGTGGAACTGGAAACGAGGGAGGACGCACGTGACGTGGTGTACGTACACCGCACATGTGCAAGAAGATTGTTCACTAACGAGAACCAGGGTGTACACACATTTCACAGGAAGTTCGAGAATCTCTCGTCCTCTGTTTCCTCTCTCCCCTTCTTTGTCTTTCGATTTATAGGTGTACGCGTATATATATATATACATACAAATATATATATCTGAAGGGGCGAATGCTTTTGTCGCTGAAGAGGCGTGGTCCGCATGTACTGCACACGGGGTAGGACGACATTTTTTTTCTCTCTCTTCCCCCTCTCTCTGCGCTCCCCAGCTTTGCTGCTGCCATTTTGTCTGCTGCTGCTCCATTTCTTCTCCTTTCTAGTTTGACGACGTTACCCTTGCCGTTTCCCTTCGTACTCACGTTCTTTGTGTCCTGAAGCTGCATCCGCCGCGGCTCTTGACTCTGCTGCTGCTTTCCCTCCTCTTGCGTTCCCTACGGCTTGTGACGCTGCAGTTGCTGCTTGTGCTACCCGACCACCCGCTCCAACAGCAGCCCCTGCTTCTGTTGCTGCTCTTCCTTCTGCCGCTGATTCCGCGTTGGCGTCTGCTCTGCTGTTGCTGCCTAACTTGTGCGCTTGCGTGGGTGGCTGCTCTTCGTTTGGTTGCTGCTGCTGCTAGTCTTCTTGCTGGTGCGGCCGCTGCTGCTAACTTTGTTGCTGGTGCTGCTACGCTGCCAGCACTGTGGAGACCGCTGCTTCCACGGGGAACTGGGATCTCTGTCCGATCCACTGCTGCCTTCGGCAACGCACTTCTCTCTGCTCTTTGCCTTCCCTGCCACTGCTGCTGCTGTTACTGCGCTTTCTGTTGTTGCCCCCTCTCCGCTCTTGCTGCTCGACGGGTTCTTAGTAGTCTTGCTGCTGTTGCTGTTCCTGGTCTTGCTGCTGTACCTGCCCCTGGTCTTGCTGTTGTTGCTCTTCCTGTTCTTGCTCCTCCTGCTGCCGCTGCGGTTCCTGTTGGGGCTGCAACTGCTGCCGAAGGCCCAAGCTGCCGCGGAACTGCAGCTGCTGGGCGGAATCGTAGCAGCACGTACTCTACTTGCTCCTGCCATATCTGCTGCTCTTGCGGCGCAAAACCTCTCTCGCCGCTGCAGCATGATAGTCTGCTGCGGCTTGGCGTCCTGTTGCTGCTGCTGCTGTTGCCGTGCTTCCTCTTCTTCTCTTGTTAACCTTCGAGCCTTAACTGCTGGACGCTGTTTCAGCTTCTGCTGCAGTTGCCGCAGTTGCTGCTGCTGACGCTGGCGCTTTTGCTGCTGTTGCTGTCGCCCGTGTAGTTTCTGCTGCGCTCTCGCTGCTGCTGCTGTCATCCTTGTTGTTGCTCTTCCTGATGCTGTTGCTGCTGTGCTTTCTGCTTGACAAGGTCTGCTGCTCGAGTTGCTGCTGCGGGGAAATCTTGCGCAATTGCAGCCGCTTCAGCACCTGCTGTCGAGTGCTGCTGCTGTCCTTTCTGTTGCCCTGTCCCCGCCATCCGAAGCCCCTAGTCTTGCCGCTGGTGCTGCACGTCGTGCTGCTGCACGTCGTACTCTGCACCTGCTGGCAAACGTTCGGATATCACGAGACGACCTGCGTTTACGACGCTGCCGCTGCTGTTCTTGCTGCTGCCGCTACTGCTGCTTTTCCTGATCCCGCTGATGCCGCTCCCTCAGTTGATGCTACTGTTGGCTTCTCTGCTGTTGCTGCTGCTCTTGCTGCTGCTACTACTACTGCTGCTTTTCCTGGTGCCGCTGATGCTGCTCTTGCTGAGGATGCTCCTGCTGTTTTCCCCGCTGCTACTACTTTTGTCCCTGCTGCTACTGCTGCTGTTCCTGCTCCTACTGCCTCTTTTCGTGCTGCTGCGGCTGCTGCTGTAACACAGCAGAGGGATGCCTGTGGACGTGAAAAACAAAGAGAGATGAGACAAGCGCCGCAACCTCCTCCTCCTGTGAATCACATCTGCCTCTTGCTGCTGCTGATCCTGCTCCTTTCCCACAATCTTTGCTTGGTGTTGCTGCTTCTTTTGCTCTTGCGGCTTCGTTTGTTGCTGCTTCTCTTTTTGTTGCTGAAACACGTTTCCCCCGCGCCCTCGCTTCTCCTACGGCTGCTTGTGCCCCTTTTTCCTGCTGTCCTTCTGCTGGCATTGCTAGTGTTCCTTCTCCTACTTCTGTTCTTTTCATGTTTTTTGCCGTTGCTGCTCTACCTGCTGCCGCTGTTCCTGTGGGCCCCGCTGCTGCTAGTGGCTTGACTGCGGGTCTGCCACCTCCTGCTGGACCTACTGTTCTGCTTTCCGCAGTCGGTGTCCTTGCAGCCACTGCAGCGGTCGTTGCCACTCCTGTTGTTCCCGCGGCTGCTGTTGCTGCTGCTGCTGTCGCTGTTGATGCTGTTGCTGCTGCTGTCGCCGCTGCTGTTGCTGCCGTTGCTACTGCTGGTGTTGTTGCTGCTGGTGTTGTTACTGCTGGTGTTGTTACTGCTGCTGTTGCTGCTGCTGCTGGCGTTCCTGCTGCGGCTGCAGGGATGAGTATATCTTTGATGAATCTTCTACACTTGGAGCAGCGCGGCGGTCCGCCGTATCGCCGCATGAACAACTCAGCGGAGGAAGCGCTGCAGCCCCAGCACCATTACCACCAGCAGAGAATTCAGCAGAGGGAAGCAGCAGCAGAGAGGCAGAGCAGTAGCAGGGGGTGAGTAACAGAACGTGCCAGAGCAGTGGAAAAGAGCAGCCTCTCAGGCAGGCGACAGAAACATTAACAGAGAAATCACAGACAAATATCCATGGCAACAGCAGCCAGTCTAACGCCAGCCACATGAGCAGCAACAGCTAATATCGGAGAAGCTGCAGCAGCAGAACAGGTGCAGTTCTGCACGCACCTAGCCATATACGTTTATGTGTACATCTCCATACATATATTTACACACATATATACTTGCTTTCATAGACCCACACATACGTGTGTGCTGGTATACAGAGAGAAAAACAGAGAGAAAGAACGACGACAGAGGGAAAACGTGTACGGCTATATATATACATATGCATTTCCAGGTGTAAAAAGATAAATGATAAAATATACTCATACATATATATATATATGCGTATAAGTGACGATACATATATATATACATACATACATATGTATATATATATATATATATATACATGCAGATGTGTGTTCATAAATCGATGTGTGTCTTTGTGTACATATGAAGACGTCTTCGTAGAGGTCTGCCTACGAGTGACATTACGCATATATATATATATATGTATATATGTATGTAGCGTAAAGGCAATTATAGAGCTTTGTGAAATGATGTGGATTCGAAGATGTACATAGAAATACATTCAAATTAGCAAAGAAGAAATCCCGTTATGTGCCATCCTGACGTAATTAAGTTCCTCACTGCAGAAAAGACAGTCGCGTGCAAACCGCCTCTTTCTAAACTTGAAGTGCCGAACGCACACATTGCGGCAGCGTATAAATACGAATAATTTTCCGAAGATTTTCATAGATGCATTTTCCTCTTTTTATTCGTAGTTCTATAGGTGTACGTATATATGCGCATATATTTATATGTGCATACGCCTTTGTCCACGAATGTATATGTATGCGTATGTACGTGTGTGTATACACACATATACATATATGTGTGTATTTGTATGTGTATATGTGTGTGTATGGACACATATATATATATACGTGGATACGTATCGACGTGTGTATGTATGTGCAAACGTATGCCCGACGAGGTGTGCACGTAGAGAGATGTGGAAACGGTGGGAAGGTCATTTTTCTGGAAGTTGAACAAAACGAACGCCGAAGAGAAGCGGTGGACGTAAACAGCGAAGCCGATGAAGGTTCTTCTGTCGAGTAGAAGAAGACCAAATAAGAGAAGCCGTTCTGTTTCACCGTAAGGAAGGGCAGAAAAGAAAAGACCACGCGGGCGTGGTGCGGATGCGTTCGGACGAAGCAGACGCGAAGAGAATTGGAAGAGATTGTAGAGCAGGAAGAGAAGCTGGGAAGGTGAAGAGGCCAAGAAGAAGGGAAACGTTTTCTTGCGCGCGACAAAGCGCAGAAGAGAAGAGAAGAATCGAAAAGAAAGCGGGAAAAAAAAAGAAACCGGCATACTTGTACACGTATATTCAAGGTAGGGGACGCGACGAGAAAGTACAAGAAGAAGAAAGGGGAAAGCAAAAGAAGCGGAGAGGAATTTTTTCGTGAACACGGAAGAAGAGGGGGGACGGGAAGACGGAAAGTTTTACTTGGCCTCAGGGAAGTCAAAAAAGAAGAGAAACTACAAACGCCGAAGGGAAAAAAAAGGAAGAAAGTCACTAATAGGAAAAAGGTGACCCTACGTATCAAATGTCAAATGCAGTCCTCCGTTAGGAAGGAAATTAACCCGCTTGCATCTGATATTTAATAGGTCCTCCAGCTTCTCGTTTATCAACTGCCTTGTCTGAACACAGAAAATAGAAGAAAAGAGGAAGTTCTCTCTTCGTATACGCCTACACACATGTACATATAATTCCAGCGTAGCATGTATGCGCATATCCATATATTTATATGTACCGCGTATCTTATATGTATACTCCACTGTTATATATATATATATATATATATAAACGTATACATATACACATATGCGTGTATGCGTATACTATGTATATATGTGTGTGTAAATATGTGTACAGATAGTTCCAACATTCCGCATACATGTTTGTGTGTCCATCTACAACATATACAGTACGGATATATATGTATGTATATATATATTATCTATCTATCTCTGTATATGTATACACTGCATATGTTACAAGTATACACACGTGTAGCGCATATATTCGCATATAGTATGTATGCATATATATATATATATATACATACATACATACACACCTACATACATACATACATACTAATATAAGGCCTTGAGTACGCCTAGAACTGATGTTTTCCTTCAGTTGCAGCCACCGCTCACAATTGTACATACCTGTATATCTCTCTTCTTATCTACCTAATTATTGATCCACATATTTACATATATAAACATGTGTATAAATATATGTATACATTTATACACATACATATATATAAATATATATTCTAGGAACAAAATTTATCTAAACCAGTGGATCACCACCTTGTACACATACATGCATATATACACATATATACGTGTATATATATATACATATATGTAGACACACATCTGCGTTCTTATATGTATATTTATATCTATACCTACATACTCATATATATATATATATATGTATGCACTTGTACATATTAACATGTACATCTATGGAGATATATGTGTTTTGTTGTTAATGGGAATAATTTGGCAGACCTTTTTCTCCCCAGAGATCCACAAGGAAATGGGAAGCGACGAAATAACGACGGAGTTTTCTTCCGAAGAACAGAAAGGGCTGCTTCCTCTTCCTGGGACTGCAAGGGAGGACAAAAAAAAAGAGAGGAGAAGAAAGAATGTAGGACACTAGGAGCAACAGCACAGAGATATGCAAGCAGACGTCCACACCTATTCTACAGAAGTAAAAATTCGATGTGGTTTTTTCTTCTTCTCCTCTATCGCCCTCCCTTATTTCTTCCTTTCGTCCCGCCCTACTAACTAGTTAGACATCCAAAAGTGTGCATATATATATATATGATTGTGAGAAAAAGGCGGGAAAATATGTGTGTGTGTCTATTTCTTCTCTACAAAGCAGCAATATTTCTGGTCATTCTCTATATAAATACAGGTGTGTGTACGGAGACACATAAGTATATTCTACACACAGCAAACAGGGCGCATATACGTTGGCATATATATATATATATACATATCTATATACATATTTCTCTCTCTGTCTCTCCATAGGTGGGAAAAAAAATAGAGAAAGGTACACAGCTGTCTGTGTACAAGGAGCAGAGAGAGGGAGAGACAGAGAAGAAACGCACGGCATTCATGGAGAGAAAGAGTTTCTCGGAGAAACACATTTCTTGCGGAGAGCAGACTCGAACAGGGAAAGAAAAGGAAAGCAGGACAAAACGATGGAAATTGACAACCAAGAAGAAGTTTTAGGAGATGCACACCACTGCGACATTGAAAGAAACGAAGCGAAAAGACTAACTCAACGCACTACATAAAGTAATATATTTCAAAATATGCGTCTACATATTCGTAAATACGTATATATATATATATATATTTATATATGTGTATGTACGTATATACATATATACATGTGTACAGGTGTATATATATATATGTATACGTACATACATATATATACACGTATACACATATATACATATATACATATATATATAGGATACTTATACGTACGTGTGTATGTGTATTTAATATCTTCTGTGTATTCTACTGAGATACTGAAGAGGACTCTCGGAGGGGTGTAAGTCCTCCCTCCTGCGTAAAGATATAGCGAGGCTGCTCAAGTGCCTCAAGGCGCAAAAATAAATCACCGTCCAAATACACAGACTAACACAGAACATACACGCGCATACGTATAAATGCTGTGCACGTGTACATACATATACTCATTTGGTCTGTATACATATACATATATATTCATATGTTGTATGTATGTATATGCATATATACGCATATACGAATATAAATGTATGCAAATATATAACGTATATATTATCATATGTATTGTATTTGTATATATATACATATATACATATATATATATACACTACATGTATATGTACGTATATGCAAATACATACGTATGTAAATATAGTGTGTATATATATATATATATGTATATGTATGTACATATATACATATATAGTGTATGTATATACAGATACATATATCCAGGGAGAGGCAGAGATATACCTGTATACATCTATGTAGAATAAGAGAGGGGAAAACATACGTGTATATACAAGTATAGATATATAGACATATGTTTGTGGATGTGTTGAGGAAGAGAGGTAGATGCGTAGGTACATTTGCCGATGTGAGAGTTTTGCAGTCAAAAAGAAAAATATGTTGTCAAGTTGGTGAACTTTTTTTGACAGAGGAAGAAATACAAAACACACACATGCAGGTACAATACAACGCAGACACACAGCACATGCATGCAATCACAAGTTATAATTCTCCTTCACCGGACCCAAGCGACAAACATAGATCTGGACATATACACCTATATATATATATATATATGCATCTGCTGAACAAACACAAATCAAGGGACAAATGTATAGAAGTACTACATAAAATGTTTGCATGAACCGTGTAACTGTACACAAGTGAAGAGCTTTTCAAACCTGTGAAGGACATCAGAAAGTAGACTTGTTTCTCTACAACTATTATATATACGTAGACTTCCGTACTTATCTGCACACATATATATATATATATATACGTATGTAGAAATTGATACTTATTTACATGTATTAATAGATCAGTCTACTCATGCATACGTACGAATATATATATATATGTATGGATATATACATATATACACACACGCACACACACAATTGCGACTATGTCACTCTACATACGTATACACATGTGTCCACTTAAACGTCTGTACACATTTACGTTTATGTTTCCCTGTGCCTTTGCTACTGAATATATACATATGTATATATATGTATGTATCTATATATAGATAGGGAGACTGAATAGAAGACCCCGTTTGTTATTCAAAGAGACCTACGTGCAGCAGCTGTGTCCACCTGCAGGTTTCTGATTGCATCTTCCTGAATGTTTTTCATCGCATACTCGGGTCTCTATTCTCTCCCTTGTACTACGTAGTTCTCCCTTCTCTTCTCTCTACAGGCATATATATGCATACGTATATTACTGTGTCCTTCTCTCTTCTCTTCTCTCTCGCCACCCTCACTTTCTCTCTCTCCAAGCGAATATATATATATATATACATATATATGCATCTGTATGTAGGTGCGAACGCACACCCATCTACGCATATCTACATTCCCACTATATGTATATATAAATATATATATATACATAAATATGTAGATGAATTCATGCACGGTAACATTTTTTTTCGGACCCGCGCCTCTGTCTGTAGCTATCTAAGATTTTTTCTCACTCTCTCCCTTTGTCCCTCCTTATTTATATATGTGTTCACTTGTCTGTGACGACTTCTTTATATCCACGCGCACACTGACGACGCACGCATATATAAATATATAAATATATATATATACATACCTGGGAGGCGAACTTATTCCTTCCTCCTTCCGAATATATATATATAGGGGAGGAGGGCTTACTTCTTTCTCCTCCGGAATATGTGTATATGTATATATATATATCCGATGAGGACTTATTTATTTCTCCTACGGAATCTGTGTATATATATATATATATCGGAGGAGGGCTTATTTCTTTTCTCTGCTTCTTCTTATCTTTATTTTTAGTCATATAGATATTATTATTTGACGGTAAACGAGCGCCTGCGTAGGGAATTACGGTGTAGTACATTCCACCTGTGCAGTGGCGTGTATGCGTACGGGCTTGTCTACGAGCGCTCATGCAGCAGTAAATGGATGGCTGTGGCAGCAGCAAAGTAAAAAGCAGGTTTTGTCTTCGAGACAGAGAGAAGACAGCAAATTCTCCTCGTTGTGGACCGCCTTCTACCAGGGTCGTTCCAGCTTCACACATACAAACACGACCGCACAAAATAATAAGGAACTGCTACTATGTATCAACACCGAAACACTCTCATCTATGTATATATATATATATTATACGTGTGTGTGTATCTGTTTGCGTTATCTATTTGTGTGTACCTACATATGGGTACATATATATTAAATTGGATTATGCACGCTCGCGCACATATAGTTGTTTGTATCTATCTCTCTATCTATCTATCTATCTATATCTATATATATGTATATGTATAGAGAGAAAGAGAGCGAGGTAGAGGCAGAACACAAGATAAAGAAGGTCATGGAGGGATGGGAAAAGAGAGAAATAAAAGACGACTAGAAGGGAAATAGGTGCATTCTTCTGTGCAGATCAGGATTTATATCGTTTCAACGAGTGTGTCTAGGTGATGGCATGCGTAAAGTGTACACGTACATATATTCATATATATATATATATTATACATATGCATATATATGTAAGGAGATGGACTACGCCTCAATATATATATGAGTAGGAAAGGAGAGAGAGGGAGGGGAACATAGACCTAGGAATGGAGAGAGAGAGAGAAAGAAATAGACACAGACACACAAACAGGCGCACACGCGTCTGTTTCTCGGCGCTTGCTGGTAAGTAGAAGAAATACGAATTATATTTAGCCCCTTCTTGTGCGCACTTCTTCCCCTGTTTCTCTGTTTTTTCATTTTGATTGTCGAGGGCCTCTTTGCTTTACGCCGGCACGCACCTTTGCGCTGCTGCTGCCTTGTTACACGCATCTCTTACTGCTCTGACTCCTTCTCTCTCACTTCGACTGCTGCAATCATCTGTGCTGCCGCCCTTCCCTTTGCTTCTCTACTTCGCGCCATTGCTCTCTTTCCCTGCTGCCACCTGTACTGCTACTATAGTTGCTGCGGTTGCTTCTGTTGCTGCTAATGCTGTTGTCTTTTTCTCTTCTTCCTCTTTCTTACGACAAGATTGGCCCGGGGGTGACGTATAGGCTTGCTCCTGCATAGAGAGAGCAGCAGGGACTACGAGCAGCAGTGTATTCAATCCTTTCTTTTTTATGTCAGTCCACACTTCTCTCGCAACAGCTGCTGCTGGAGTCCTGAGTGCTGCTTCAGTCAAACCGCCTGAGGCTGCTGCAGCTGCCTCTGCTGCTGCCGCTGCTGCTGCTGCTGCTGCCTCTCGCAGCTGCTGCTGCTCATGGAGCATGCGAAGCCGATGCGCAGTCTGCTCTCCTGCTCCTCCTCCGCCTGCTCCTCTTGTGTCTGGAGCTACTGTGGCAACAGCAAAATGGGGAGAAGGAGAAGCAGTGGCAGAAAAAGCCGAAGCAGCAACAGCCCCCCCAGCTGCCTTCCTTGAAGCTGCCGTCGCACCTGTTGCACACCCGGCTGCTGCGGCGGCTACTGCGTCTCTACTTTTTCGACTTCTCTGCTGCTGCTGCTGCTCCAGAAGCTCAAGTTGCTGTTTTTGCTCGGCAGCCGCTGCTGCTGCTGCTGCCTCTCTACGTTGCTGCAGCAGCACCACAAGCGTTGCCCGGCAAATGTCCTGCAGCCACCGTATCTGCTGCTGTTTTCGCTCCCGCTCTGCTACAACAGCAGCGTCGCCATCGCTACCGCAGGTAGTCGAATACCGACGTACAAACGCATGCATTTGGTCGACGCTGCAGCAACAAGTACACGCCGTACCAGTACACATAATTCCTGAAAACGTGTGTTACTCTCACTTACACACACCTACACACCAAACGTATCATATATGTATTATATATGTATAAACAATGAAAAAAGGTTGCAGTTATATATATATACACGTGCGTGTACGCATGGGTAAACAATGAGGTAGATAGCACCAAAACTCGTGTACAACACTTCTGTAAACAGAACTCACACTCAACGGGTGTCTCCCGACTTCTCTTTCACCCTCTCTCTCGACGTGTATATGTATATATATATATATATATATGTGTATATGTTTGTACATAGGTGGACGTGTGTGTAGCTTTCTATTTATACTTACATATAAATAGCAACATTTATGTGTATGTATATGTTTAAGTATATACGTGTAGACAATGGTTCGCAACATCCACACACCATTCTATCTTGAACAGTGAATTTATCTACATGTACAATAACGTACATCTCTTACTCTCCATCTATCTTCCTCGCACGCCCTCTTCTGTTCTAGATGTATTTATTACTGCTTAAGCTCTTTAAATGTCGTCAAGTGATTATGTCTGTTTCTAGATCTAACCTTGTGGACACCCGTCCAAATTTGCACGTTTGGATGCCCTACATCACTTTCTATACGTGTGCATCCGTCACTGCGTAAACAATTTTGTCTCCGCAAGCAGGTAAACACCATCTATAATAGTGTTTCTACGTCTCGTTCTACGTGTAAACCTCTGTTCCTTTTGTTGATACACCACTGATGTACGGGTGTTCATGCGTAGACATGTGTATGAAGCTGCCCACGTAGGATTTGCCGCTGTTTCGTATATTTTTTCTTGGAACAGCCGTTACGACCGGCTGTGTTGCACTCTGTCAATCCCTTACTTTCAACGTTGTCCCCTGTGTTGTTTTCGTCACTTTCTTCTGGTTTTCCGTCTTCTCAAAATATCACATACACCTATGCCTCCTTCCACTTACACCACCTTATTCCTGTACTTTCATCTGTTTCGTCTGTGAAAACTACTGAGGCAGCCGCTGTCGGAAACACTCAGGTCCTCTTTTCTCTTTCCCTCGCCCTTTTGGTGATGCTGCTGTTGCTGTTGCGTGTTTGTCTTCTCTACCTTCTCCCCTCACACGTAGCTGCGTCGGAGACTGCTTTCCTGTCGACCCTGGCAGCAGCGTCTGTTTGGCTTCCTCCGGTTGCCACCTCGTCAATGGTGAACAGTTGCAGCAGCTTCTTTTCACCGTGTTCGCTTCTGATGAAGGTGAAATGCTGATGCTGCGCCTTTTGTGTGGGGCTGAGGCAAGACGGTCATTTTCCTATAAATTTTTTGACAGCCTCATTTTGATAGATTTCAAAAAGGGCAGAGGGTAAGGAAGAAGACAAAAAAATAGAAAAAAAAACAAGATGTAGATAAAAGACGCAGTGGCTCTCTCCCTGGCATTGTCTGTCCAGTTGAAACAAAAAATGACTTCTGCTGTCACGGGTGCTGCGAACTGCTGTTCCAGTAACTCAAAAGGAAATTTCTGTTGCTGCTGCTGTTGCAGTTGCCGTTGCTGGCGCTGCTACTGTCGCTATGGCTGCTGCTGCTGCGGCTGCTGTTTCATGTACTTACGAGAAAAATGAGACGCAGCAGGAGCAGCCAAAGGAGCTGCGCACTACATCGACCACTCCATCAATTTCCAGAAGTTTTAGCTGTTCACGAAGGATCTGCAGGTCCGCATATGCATGCACATATACAAGCACAAAGATATGTATATGTGGACTTATAACCAAATGTGCATGAAGGAATGCGTGGACACTTACACTAGAGTTACACGCACGTGTTCGTACACGAGCAAACTCATAGCGAGGCATCTTTGTACATATATATATATATATATGTATGCATATATTAACAAGTACGTATATATCTATAAATCTATCTATATATATATACTCCGTGTAGACAGGACTTGTCTAATTGAAGAGTATTCAACAATAGTAGAGTAAGGAGCCGATGCGGACTTGTTTGTACATGCGCTCACGCGTAGTCAGGTATGCAGGTATACAGATGTGTATCCACATACACATATATGTACGTATGTACGTGTGTATGTGTATCCAGATATATATATATATATATGAATAGACACATATACACACGAATATGTGTATATCTTAAAAATATGTAGCTACAGTTATAAACAAATATAGACATATTTATATATATATATATTTATATATGTACGTACGTGTGTGTTGCTGTGGGTCTTTGCTTCTGCTGGAAAACTCTCTGTAAATGTTTTTGTATCAAATTTCAGCTACGTCGTAAGCGTTTCAACAATGTGGCAGCGTATTTGTGTCTGTGCCTTTCAGTCGAGGCCGAGTTGAAGTCTCCCTTTTCCTCGTGCATATGCATTCGTTCCCACACATATACAAAGAAAGACACCCATACAAATATTTGCACTGTCTGCAGAATAAAAACTTGTTTTTTTACAAATAACCCTCTCTCCTGGGAGATCCCGTTGTATCACTAGATGTTTCTATGCGCACAAGCATGTGTAGTCAGTACGTACACACTTGTACATGCACGCAAGTCTTTGAATGTCGACTACAGTAGACGTTTTGTATCTATTAAGAAGAAAAGCGGTGTTCACACAGATAATTATGCAGGTGTATTGACGAAGTATACGTATGTGTGCGTGTACTTGCAAATGTACACTTACAGCTATGCAAGCTATAATAAGTGTTGATTTATTCTGAAGTAGGACCGGCGTCGCCGGATAACGCCGATTAGACGTAGGGCCGCGTACGTGTGGGTGTACCCTATGCGTGTGTGTCAGTGCGTGTCTCTGTGTGCACGGAAAAACTCATGTGGGGAGTGGAACTCGTACGTGTAATTAGAGACGTAAAGACTCAAGAGAAACTGCAAAGGACGGCTTCTTTAGAGGCAGCTACAGCAGCACACGTCTCTGCATCGTTGTCTCTTGCTCGAACTTTCTGTCTCCCCGTTGCTCCCTTCTCTTTTCCTGCTGCTACTGCCGCTCTGCCCTCTGCCAAGTAACAACAGTACACGCAGGCGAAGACACCCCGTAGACGCAGAAGCAAGACCAGAAGCGTCGCCGTCAGAAATGCAGCAACACAAACTCACGCAAATCCTCCAGAAACAGCGGCACCGGAAAAAGGTACAACACATGCAAAATTGGCAGCGGCAGAAGCAGCTGCAGCAGAAGCAGCAGCATCAGAGGCAACAGAAGCCTCACTTGCGTTTGGTTCGAATGACTAGTGAGTTTAGTGGGGCCAACAACAGCACCTCCGGCACCAAAATATCCGTCTTTTCCTTTTTCCCCTATTGCGTCATCTTCAACAAGAGTTTCGCCGTGCGTATTGTTATTATTTAAAAAGGCTTTTACGTGTTCTGCTGCGGTAGGCCAAAACATTACGTATGCGCGTGCAGCCATCGCTCCTGTCGCTAGTTGCCTCCATTCTGCTGCTGCTGCTGCACCGTCTCTTCCTTCTCCTATTGCTGTTCCTGTTTCTCTTGCTGCTGCTGTAAACGAGAGCGCAACCCCATTTCCTGCTGCGCCGCATCGGTAGAAGCTGCCCACCATGCCACTCTGCTGCTTTTTCTGTTGCTGCTGCTGCTCCTGCTTAAATGCCTTTCGATAGACGGCAGTAGCTGCGTGCATGGCTTTTTCAACTGGCCTGGGCAAATGCTTCCCTGCAGCAGCGTGCAACAGCAGCCTCGGCGGCAGTAGTGAATTTCTGCTTCCCCGTAGCATTCTATACGCATGCAACGCAACAGCGGCAGGAACAGCCGTGCCACCAACTCCCTCCCATCCTTCTTCCTCCTCGTCTTCTTCTTCGAGTTCTCCTCTTGCTTGTTCTTCTGTACCCCGTGGGGATGTCAACGCTGTCGTTGCTGCTACTGAGGCTTTTACTTTATCTATTAAAGCATTTATAGTGGCTGCAGCAAGGAGCAGCCCTTTGTCCTTCTCCAGGTTCTCCTGGTTCTGCTGATGTAACTCCTGCTGCTGTTTCTGCTGCTTCCTCTGTCTCAATCCCTTTTCTTCTTCTTGCATCGCTACCTCCGTTTTCCTTTTCTGCTTGCCATCCTCCTCTCCCTGCCTGCTCTCACTCCTCTTCCTCTTTTCCTGCTCACTTGCTGCTTCCTCTGCGTACTCCAGAAAAAGTGTCCTTTCTCTGCTGCTGTCGTCTGAGTCACCACCTCCTGCGAAGTCCGAATCAGCGGCAGCCGCAGCAGAAAACGAGTTCCGTTTTCTATGGACAGCACTCCCACCACCTGCTGCTCGCTGCTGCCGTCGCTGCTGCTGCAGCAGCATGTACTGCAGCATATATTGCTGTGATATCTCTGAGTCCTCCTCTCTCACTACTTTTTTCAAGTGGGCCCCAGTAGCTACCTTCTGCCACTCTCCTCCACTGTCCCTCTCTGCCGCGGCTTCTTCTTCATCTGCTTCAGCTGCTGCTGCAATTGCTGCTGCTTCTTCCGCAGCCTCCCACTCTCTCCTGCTGCTGCTGCTTCTACTACTATTACTGCTGTTGCTATTGCAACTCATTCTTCTCACAGTAAAGTCTTCGCTTGCATCAAAACCGCTGTTTACTCTCTGCCCTCCCCCTTTTTTCATAATTGGATCCTGCGGTTTGTTCTCAAAATCTTGCCGCTGCCGACGCTGTTCCCCCTGCTGGGGCTGCAGTACACCACTCGTCGCTACAAGAGAACTGCTCTCTCTATTTTCCTCCTGCTGCTGCTGCCTCTTCTGCCACTGGTGAGACGCCTGTTGTTGCTGCTGCTTTGGAACGAATACTGTTCTCTGCGCCGGCCGCCTCTCTTGCTGGAGCTGCTGCTGCCTCTGCCGCTGTTGACACTGTCCCTGGTAAAAGTGAAGAGACTGCAGATGCTGCTGCGGTTGAAGCACGTGTCTCCAAGTTTTCGCTACTGTTCTCGCATTACTTCTGCTACGCTGCATAATCCCTTGGCCTTCGTCTCTGTTACCTTCTCCTCTGATGTTTCGCGCTCTGCTGCTGCTGCTGCTCCATCTACGTCTGCTGCTTTCTGTGTTTTCCTCTGCTGCTGCTGCTGCAATAGCACCGGCGGTCTCTTCCAGGCGCCTGCCGCTGCTGCTGCTGCCAACTCTCTCTCCGGACCCCACAGGTGCTGCTGCGCGCCAAACAGCAGCATCAATACCACAAACGGTTGCAGCAGCAGCAGCACCTCGAACAGCACTGGCCGCACTAGCGCCTCTCTTCTCATCTATCGGATTTCCAGCAGTCGCTGCAAATTTAGGAGAAGAAGAGAAAGCAGTAGCAGCAGCAAATCGAGAGATGCCAGCAGCAGCAGTAGTGCCACTGTTACCTCCACCACAGGCAGCAACACAGCTAGCTGCATCAGCGCTTGCACGAGAGTAAAAAGGTATAACAACGGCACGACACGAAGAAGCCAGAGAAAAGGAAGAAGAAGTGCCTGGCACAACAGACGGAAAGAAGCCCTTCTCCCTCTGCTGGACAGAGGCATGAACAAAACCATAAGGGTTTCTCCCTGCTGCCGTCCGCTGGTGTAACTTATCCCGTTGTGCTGCTGGTGCTCCTGCTTCGCGCATACCTACTCCTCCTTGTCCCAGCACTCCCCCGTCTTCTGCTTCCTCTCCTCGTACTCCCTTTGTTGTCACTGTTGCTGCAGCCGCTGTCCTTCCTGCTGCTGCTGTTGCCCATGGTGTCACTGTTCCTACCGTCCCTGCTGCTGCTACTCTTGCTTGTTCTGCAAATGCGTGTACTCTTGCAGGAGCATCAAATCCTTTCCGAACGTAAAAAGAGGAATTAACACGTAAAGCAGGAAATCCGCTGCTGTGGCATGCACCACCCATTACAGACGACCTGCTCGTTTGTAAAGCTTCCTTGTTTTCTCTCTTGTCGTGGGCTCTCTGCTGCTCGCTTGTCTCTCTTGCTTCTTCCTTCGCCTTTTCAACCTCTTTCCCATTCTCTCCGTCCTCCTTGCCTTTTGATTCCTTCCGTCCTACTCTCTCACTAATAACGCTGCTGCTTCTACAGTCTTGTATAAATGCCTTATCTTTCCTCCTGCCGTCACTCCCCCTGCTAGCACTGCTGCTGCTACTGTGGCTGCTGTAATAAGTCTCTGGACCGCGGCACTGCAACTGCCACTCCTGCGGCAACCGTGGCTGCTGCGGCTGTCGGTGGCGCTGCTGCCGCTGCTGATGCTCCTGTCGTTGCTGCTGCTGCATCCCGCTTTCCTTGCAGTCCACGCCACACGCTGAGGCAGTCGCAACAGCAGCAACGCCATCAGTGCCAACAGCAGAAACACCTCTTTCAGCGTGGGCAACAGTAACAACAGAGGAGAAGCTTCCACCCTGCGTTAGACCCGACATACTCGCAGTTGACCCAACAGCAAGAGCACAGGTATTTCCCGCATCAGTAGCCCCGAAAGAAGAAGGGACGGCGACGGAGAAAGAAGCAGCATCGGAAGGACGCCCTTCACTTTTGCAGGCACCAGCAACTGCTCTCCATAAATAGCGAGTATCCTCCTCCTTTTCGACAGATAAAATACTCTTATTATCTATGTTTTGTCTTCGCTCATTGCCGGACTCGCAGTGCGAACCTTCCCTTTCTTTTCCAGTTTCACCTGTGGCTGCTGCTATCGCCGTATCTCCTACACAACATGTTACGCCTCCTTCTCTTCCTCCTGCAGCTGGCGTTGCTGTTACTGTAACTTTTGTTGTTTCCGCTGCTGTGGCTAGTGCTGGTCCTACCGTGACTGCTTCTACTGCATTGTAGCAGTGCCCTACTGCTTCCCCTGCACGTTTTTCTGCGGCGAGCCCCGTTCTCTTCTCAGAATTTATAGCTCCTGTTTCTGCAGCGACCGCAGACGAAGCCAGTGCTGTTGCCGCTGCCGTCGCTGACGACGGCACTGCCACAATCATTTTCTCTTCCCTGTGCACGCCAGAAACGAGAACCTGAGAGGCAGAAGAAGGACCATAAGACAAAGAAGCAACAGCAACTTTTTCTCCTTTTCGCTGTTGCGATCCTCTCGCTGCAACACTCCCTTCAGCAGGAGAGACAGCATGTGCTCCGACCGCGGTTACTGTTCCTTTTGACAGCAGTGGTGATGCTGCTGGTGCAGGTGTTGATGTTGTTGCCACTGCCACTTCCGCCAATTCACTGTGTACACCACCAAAGCTACCGGTTGCCGTGGATGTTGCTGTTTCCGGTGCTGTAAAACCGAAAGCCTCACTACTAGCCTCACAGACAGCAAATGCAGCAGCCGCGACAGCAGTCACAGAAGTGTTAATCTCGACAGAAGCAGCATCCCCCCCTTCAGATGCACTTCGTCCCATCAAAGCTGTTTCAAAGCCACCACAAACAACGGTTTTCTTCTTCTCTGTTCCAGCGCTCGTCTGTTCCGCTTGATTTGACGCTTGGTGGGAAGCCTTCTTTTCCTCCGCCCTGACGTTTGCTGCGACGGTCTTAGCAGCTTCATTTGCTGGTGTTTCTTTCTTTGATGCCGCTAGCATTAATGGGGCTGCTGCTGCTGGTGCTTCTGCTGTTTCTGCCTCTACTTGGGCTACACCTGCTACTTGTGCTACACCTGCTACTTGTGCTATATCTCGTCCTCCTCGCACAGCCCCTACTTCTGCTACATCTGGTATTTCTGCTACATCTGTCTCTCCTCGCACAGCCCCCGCAGGTACGTAGTTTTCTGTAAAAGCAGCAGCAGCAACGGCTGCAACGGCTGCTGCCTCGTGTGAGGCAATACGTCGTCGAAACTTGCGCAAACTATCACGACACGGGGACGGCAACAGACTTCTTTCAGGCGTCATATCTTCACTCAATAAGAAATCTCTGCAGCTTATTAAGGGCGATTTCACTTCTCCGTCTTCTTCGTCCTTCTCCGTTCCTCCAACGATTCCTCTTCTCTCACCTGTTGCTTCTAATGAACCGTCTTCTACCGGTAATTGTTTTGTTGTGCTGCTGCTGTTGCTGTTACTGCTATTCCTCCTGCTGTTACGGAGTCGGTGAGGCAGAGGATGGTGCCCGCACGACGCGAGACACGAAGCCGCTGCAGCTGCTGCCGCACGTCGCCTCTCCAACTCGCCAAGGGGAAGAAGAGGCACCTGTATTCCTCCCTTTTCTTTTGCAGACACAACTTTACCCAGTGAAACACCACCAGGAGCAACAGTCATACGACTACTCTCAAAACCGTAGTCACCGCGGTTTTGACCAAATGAGACAGCCAGTTCCTTCTTCCAGGCGTTAGAATACACTTCTTCTGTTACGGTTCCTGTGACCCCCCTGCGAGCTGCAATTCCTGCTGCTTTCGTAATTGCTGCGTCTCCCATTTTTGCCGCTGCCTGCGATAATGATGGTGGTGGTGCTGCTGCAGCTGGTGTTGCTGCTACTGCTTGAAAACCCGTTGTTGCCGCTGCTGCTGCTGAGTTTGATGACTCTGCCACAGCAGTACCTGAATAAGCATCTGCTGCAACATCAAGGTTTTTCTCTGCTGTTGCCACTGGTACTGCAGCTGTTCTTTCAGGAAGCGCAGGGAGACGTATAGGAGCATCCTGAATATACAAACTTATTTTGGCTTCGTCTACTGTAGCTTGCGATTGTTGTGCATTAATATCTACTGTCCAAGCTGCTGCGGCTTCTTCGTCTTCATTTGTAGCACCTGTAAAATCTGTTGCTGCTGCTGCTCCGCTCTCTCTCTTAATACCTGCCTGATAGTTAATTCTTGCACCCACTGCCGTTTCTCGTTCAAAAAAAGAACCTCCTTTCGGATCTGCTTTCACACGCCATAAACTGTGCTGCCGCGGCTCCTGCTCCTCCACCTGTCTCTGTATCTGCTGGATCTGCCGCTGCTGTTCTTCACCTCCTTCTTGTCCTGCTCCTTCTTTCCACCTGCTGATATTCAAGCTGAGGAAACCTTTTGAAATACCATTTCTATTTCTGCCATCATTATGACTAATTCCCCGATTACAAGCATTGCTGTTGCTGCTGTTGCTTGTGCTCTGCAGTACTCCATCGCAACCACTACTGCTGCGACAACTGCCGTTGTTTGTGAAGTGCAGCAGGCCATCACTTGTTCGCAAATTACGGGAACTGACATTGCTGCCACTATGAAGGCTACTTCTGAAGACAGTGCTACTGCCATTGCCACTGCTGGTGATACTGCTGCTGCCCACGCCAGAGCAGCACCTATTAGCAGCACTACTATTACTACTACAACTACTAGTACTTGTCGCAATACTGCTGCTATTGCTGTTGCTATTGCTATTGCCCCTGCTGCTGTCGCTGCTACTACTGTCTCTGCTTCGCCTTCGCGTCGAAACAGAATACCAGGGAACCACTGCTGGGCGTCCTCTCCTGTGCTGCTCTCTCTCTTTCTCCACTTCTTCCCTTTGATATTTCTGCTGCATTGCCTGCATCAGTTGAATAGTATCTTCCTCCGCAAGCTGCTCACGCCACTTATTCACGTCTCCTCGCTTATCTTCCCCCTGGTACTGCCAATGCTGTTGCTGAAGCTGCTGGAACTGCTGCTGGGGATATTGTTGCTGCTGCCGTTGCTGTTGATGCTGTTTGACATATTGTTGATTCTGCTGCTGCCGTTGCAGTTGGTCGTGCTGCTGCAGCTGCAACGTTTGTTGTTGTTGCCGGTAGCCATGCAGCTGCAGCTGTTCCTGTTGCTGCAGCCGATCCGAGTCCTCTACGTGTAGGTCCGTATGCAGAAACAACTGCTGCGGCTGGGGCTGATACTCTACACCGCTGTGTAACGTTTCTACAAGTTTTGTGTATGCAGCAGAAAGCGCAGCAGCAGCTACTGTAGAGCGTTGTTCGGTCAAGGCCGCCTCAACCGCAACACGCAACTGTTTCTTCAACTTTGCATAATATTTCAGTGCCCGCCTGCTGCTGCTGCTGTACCGCTGGTGCTGCGGACACCGATGACGATGAAGATGAATCGGCGGATGATAATGGTCGTGATAGTAACGTAGCTGCTTCTGCTGTTGTACACCCTGCTGCGTTGGCTCTCTTGGATAGATCTGGTAGTCTTGTGGGTACGCGTAGTATGCATTGTCTTCTTCACTACTACTGCTGCTACTGGTATATCGGCTGCCACTTCTGTAGCTAAGGCTGCTGCAGCTTTTCTCTCTGCAGAAGCGCTGGCTGCGACTGCTAACTTCACTGCTGCAAAACCCGCCGCTGTCGCTATACTTGCATACGTTTCGCTGCCCACTCCTCGTAATATCACGGGTGCTGCTGTTGCTGCTGCTGGTGCGTTCCAAATTCTGCTCGCGCTGCTGCTGCTGCTGCGGTGGATGACTGTGACGCTCATGCTCCCGCTGCTGCTGTTGTTGTTCCTGCTGTTGCCGCTGCCTCGGACGACTGCGAGAACGTCTTCTTCTGCCGTTGCTGTGGCGGCTGTTACTGCTGTTCCACGAATTATCTCCTGCGATAGGGCAAGGTGGCTGATAAACTGCAGCTGCACCAGCTGCGTAGTAGAAGAGTTGCTGCACTGAGCCATTCATGCCCAAACAAACATTCCGCTGCTTGTGCTGCTGCTGCCCGTTCTGCGTATTGTCTGGCTCCTGCGGCTGCTGTCGCTGTACGCCATCCGTATACGCACTTGCATATGTTCCTGATGTTCTTTTCTGTAAAGTTGTGGGGGACCCTTCCGTAGCAGTGACAAAGACACAACCCCTTCCTCTACGTTCTTCTGCAGCTTCGTCTTGCTTCTGTGCCGCCCAACTTGACGGCGCTTCTACTGGTTCGTTTTCTTGTTCACCGAAAACAGCTACTGCTGTCGCCTCAGACGCGGTTCCAGGTGCCGCCAATGAATATACGTCCCACTTTCTCTGCTTCTCTCCCTCTTCTTTACCCGCGCTGCCAACGCTGAACCGGCTGCTGCCTCCACTGCAACCGCTACCGCCACCGTCTGCACCTGTTGTTTCTTGAGGAGAATCAGAGGCAACAGAAATGAATCGCGACTGATGTAGCTGCAGCTGTTGTCGCTGCTGCTGTTGTCGCTGCTGCTGTTGTAGCTGCTGCTGTTGTAGCTGCTGCTGTTGTAGCTGCTGCTGTTGCAACTGCGGTTGTTGTAGCTGCTGTTGGCGTAGCTGCTGCAGTTGTAGCTGCTGATGTTGTAGTTGCTGCTGCTGCTGCGGCCATACGTGCTGCCCTTGCATCTGCTGCTGTTGTTCGTGGCGCGGCGATTTCTGCTGCTGCTGTTGCATATTACCTCGAGAAAACGGAGCACCTTCACAACGTAATCCCCACCAGTCCAATATCTTGCTGTCGTTGCTGGTGCTGCTGCTGCCAGCACTACTGCAGCTGCCAAACGGAGTTTCGAATCCTGGACGTAGCTCTGTCTCAGCGAAAGGAGAAGCCGCGGCAGGAGCAGCAACAGCCGTATTGGCATTGGAAGCAACAAAAACAGAAAAAGAAGCACCTTCTGTCGATTTCTGCTCTTGTTGTGATTCTCCTTCTCTCGTCCGTGTTCTGGTAACGGCAGCGTTGGCACCAAAAGCAGCAACAGAGTCGCGCACTACATTAGGCCTAAATGGAGGCTTCCGAGGGGCTTGGAAAACGGTGGAAGCAAGGACAGTCGCGGCGCAAGCAGAAGGAGAAGCTACGGTGTTTTCAACAGCAGCGTCGAGGGCAACAGACAGCAGGGCAGAAGCAGCAGCATCGGAAGCAGCAGCATCGGTAGCGCCACCACGCGGGAGAGCCGCAGCAGGGGGTGGTGTAACGTCAGGAGCCATAAGAGCTGTACCAGCCGTAGGTAGCGCAGCAGCCGCAGCAGACGTGTTAGCAGAAGCAGAACGAGGACGGAGTTGCCCAATAGCAGACTCTACAGCTTTGGGCTGCGGAATAGCGTAAGACAGTACTTTAGGAACGGCACCAGCAACAGCATCAGTAGCAACAGTAGCCGCAGCAGGGGCTGCAACAGCGGGAGGACGTGGTGAGGCAGCAAGCGCAGCCTCCGGTAGGTTTTCTTGTCCTACCGCAGCAGACAGTGAAGTCTGCCTTTTCTTGACCGTCTGCTTTTGCTGCTGTCCCTGCTTTACTGCTACGTCGTACGGTTCCACTTCTAGTACTGCTGGGCTGGCTGAGAGTAAAGATGAGGGGGGTAATGGTACCGGCGCTGGGGCCGCTATTGTCGCTGTTGTTGCTGCTTCTTTGGTTTGTGCTGCTGCTGTTTTCCTAGGGGTCGGCACACCTGGAACTGTGCCTGCTGACGCTATGGTTGTTGACTCTCTGGGTGTTGGTGAAGAGTTTACTCCGACGGCTACTGCTGAGGAAGTGGCAGCTGACACTGGTGCCCCGACTCCTGCCACTGCTGCTGGTGCTGCTGCTGCCGTTGGAGATGTTATTGCTGTTGCTGTCGCTTTCGCTGCTTCGCATGATGAGGCACTTGGCAGGGGTGCTGCTGTTGGCCCTGCATGTGCTGGCTCCACCGTTGATTCTTTGTTTGTTGCTGCTGCAGGTGATGCTTCTGCTGAAAAATTCGCAACGAAGTTTGATGTTGCTCCTTTAGGTGCTGCAGAAGGCCTTGTTGCTGCACTTTCCGGTGAGTCCGCTATAGCAGGAATTGGCGTTGCCGTTGCAGGCGTGACTATTGTCCTAGCTGTTGTCGTTGTTGTCACTGTAGCGCCTGTGGAAAGACGCTGAGGCGTCGTGCGACAAGTTGCACAGTTAAAGGCTGCCTTCGCTGCTGACACTTCTCCTGAAGCTGGTGATGCTTCTTCACCAACGCTCGTAGCAGCAGAAAATCTCGGTGCAGGAGGTGTATGAACGCATGAACAACACATGGAACCCGCAACAGTAGATGCACCAGCCCCTGCGGCAACGGCAGGTAACACGGATGATCCGGCTGCTGTGCAGTTTCTAATGATGTCGTTTTCTTCTCCATCCGTTTTGCCGTCTGCCTGTTCTGCTACAAAAGCAGCAGCAACAGAAGAAAACGCAGAAGAGACGGAAGCACCACGACCAGCACCATTTACGTCTGACGCTGCTTCCTTCACTTCAACAACAGCAGTAGCTGCTGTATGAACACATCTGCTGCCACCACCTCCAACCTTCGTTCCGTTTCCTTTGCTGCTGCTGCTGCTGTGACTGTCGAGATTTCTATCAAGAGCTACGCATCTAGAGAAAGGAGAAGAGGCAACAGCAGCAACAGTATTTTTCAAAGCAAGCGCTTTGGGAGGGGACACTTCGACACCGCAGAGGGGAGCGGAAGGCGGCACGACAACAGCAGCACTATCAACGACAGGGCCTGCCTGTCTCTCTTCCAAGTCCAGTGGTGGAAAAACCGTATAGTTAGGAGGAGTAGCAGGTGGGACAGGAGGAGACAGAGGAGTAGGAGGGGAAGAAGCAGCTAAAGGATGTCCAGCGGCACTTGTTCGGGAAACAGTATTGGAATTCTGCCTCTCGGGGTCCATGCTCTTCGGTACGCCCCATTCTGGTAGTGTTGCTGTTCCTGCAGAGTGAATGAGATTTGTTTCCTGCGGCACCTGTTGCTGTAGCTGCACCTGCTGAAGTTGCTGCGTATGCAGCTGTGGCTGCATCTGCTGCTGGTGGTGTGTGTACTGCTGCGACGGTTGCGGATCAGGAAGAATTTCAGGTACCTGAAGGGGCGTTGGTGCATCAGGTGGAGATGCACGCTGTGGCTGCGGCTGTTCTAAGTTTTGCCGCTGCTGCGCTTGCTCCCCTCCCTGAAATTCCTGTTGCCGCGCCTGGAGGACATCGTGGCGTTCGCGCTGCAGCGTACCGGTCTCCTGTTCCTGCTGCTGTGGTGGACGCAGCGGCTGTCCCGGCTGCTGGTGCTCCTGCGGAAGCACTGCGCGTTCTTGCATGCTGTTTTGCTGCTGAAGCAATCCTTCCTGCTGGGGTAAACGCGGCTGGTGTTGTTGGTGCTGCTGCCTCTGCCAGCGAGGCTGCCGCTCTGACGGATGTCTCAATGCGTATTGCGTAGGCGGCGGCGGCGGAGGCGGCTGCTGCTGCTGCTGTCGCAAAGGCGTCCGCAGCAAAGGTTGCTGCACAGTTGGCATCAGCTGGACTAGCGAGGGTTGAGGTGGTATACTTGAGTAAAAGCACGTTCCCTGCTGCGCTTCTTGTTGTTGCTCATGCTGCTGCTGGAGCTGCATAACTCCTCGTTGCTGCTGCTGCTGCAACGATGTCTGTGCTTGCCGCTCCAACAGTACCTGCTGCTGCAGTGGTATCTGTGACTGCTGCTGTTGCAGAGATACCTGCGGTAATTGATGCAGTGGTGTCTGCCTCTGGTGCTGCAGTGGTGTCTGCTGCTCGTGTCCCGGCATCTGCTGCTGCTCCTGCAACGGCAAATTGGGAAATCTCTGCTGGAGCAATCCACGCGTAAGCGGTATTCGCTGCTGATTGTGTGGCTGTTGCTTTGACACTTCCAAAGCATGCCGCTGCGGCTGCTGCTGCGGCATTGGAAGCTTTCTGGGAACGGGATGCTGCAGACGCTGGTCAACAGACGGAAGCGGCGTAGGCATAGGCATCATTCCGCCTGATGGCGCACCCCCTTGCAGCAAGGATATTTGAGAATAAGGAGGAGTTGGAAGAAGGGCGGAACTTTCAAACCGTCCAAGTGCCCTCCTGTTGGTGCAATTAGTGCTTGTTCTAATGGTATCCTTGTTGTTACTGCGGCTGCTGCTGTTGCCAAGGGAATTGGCCGTCGCTGGGCGAGAAAATGTAGATTCTTTGCTACGAAATACTCGCGTCAACCAGTCGACAGTAGGCTCTCCGCGACCTGCTGCTGCTGCTCCAGCACATGAAGGTGGCGAGGCTGTGGAAGCGTTAGTTCCTGGTGCCGCCGCTCCCTGCGGCTTTTGTGGGTGCTGCGTTCTGAAATACATCGTGCAAAAGTGCTGGGTCTTCTCCGGTCCGTAACAAGCCCCTACTTTCAACACCAGCCACAAGGGTACTCCCTGCTGTACGTCTTCAACATTTTCCCGGGTGGTCGAAAGAAGAAATAAGAAGCATTTGGGAGTTACTCCCTGTGACGCGGCCTCTGTCGTTGCTTGTATTTACTTCGTGCACAAGTTGTTTCAGGGGGGGTGCAACCTGCAAGACTTTCGTCCTGTGGTGCGGCAAGACTTTCGCTCCTTCTTCCTGCGTCCTGGTTTAACGCTTCGCCTTTCTGCCGCTACTGCTACAAAAATGACTCTCCTCTCTGTGCTAATTCCGCTCGTACTTGGTCTACTGCTGATGTTGAGAATTCCTGTAATCTTGTAAAGGGGACGCTGTTGCTGCGAAGTGCGTTGATGCTGCTAACACGAGTGCCACTTCAACCACCAAGAATCGCGCTGCAGCTGATGCGGCTACCCAGTGTGTTGCTGGTTCCTCTTCCTCCGCATATCACTCTCGTATAATTGATGCCTCTGGTGCACCGTTCACTCTTTCGAAGCTGTCCTTTCTGATTCACATCTCGTGCTGGTGTGTTTTGCTGTTCTGCCGTTGCCGTCCATACGACTGTGTATCTCGGCTACTACCGAGACCAGTTCTTGCAGAAGGGGAAGCTTTACACTTCTTCAGCTTCCATACAGTTGACGGCAGATAATTCCCAAGGCGGTGACGCGTCTAGCGTAGATCTGCTGCTTCCGCTCTCAATGCGTACTTGCAGTTGCACTCGCTGGGGGTGAAGACTCGGGAGCTGCTGGTGCTGCTGCAACTATAGCTGGTGCATCGACACCGTCTCGGCAGTTGTTTGTTGCCGTTGCTGCTGATGTTGCAGCACCCAGTATTGCTAGAGTGAACAGCTGAACCTGTGACACTACTGCTGCTGGACAATTCGCAGAATGCCACTCGGTCAACAGGGTGGGCCAACGTGAGAAAGCGCACAATGAGTATTGCCGGCCGACGAGGTGACACCCCAACGCCGACGTGTTCGAAGTCGCGGAAGAATGGTTATTGCTCTGTAAACCCAGAGGTGTCGCAGAAAACAGGGGGCTGCACTCTACGTCCGGGACGTGTTCGTTAGCCGCTGCGGCACCAGCACCTTTCAGTAGCATTACGAATAGGTGAAGAGAGGTCTAAAGATATCACCACAGCAACATACCCAACACTTGATTGATATGCATGCTCATGAGGCACTAGTGAGGAGCGCAGTGATGTGTTATCAACGTATTTCTGCGCTTCAACGCGAAATATAAAAAGTTGCAAAATTCGGAGGGACGAAACCGAATTACGGTCTGGAACCGGTTGCGCGTTACTGCAGACAAGCGCAGTGATGTGCTACCAACGTGTTTCGGCTCTTCAATGTAGAGGACAAAATGCCGCAAAGTTCGGAAGGAGAAAATCGAATCACAGGCAGGAACCAGTTGTCCGTTACTGCAGATAACCTGTCGTGACAATGAAAAAACAAGACCAGGTCTCTCCTACGGAAAGGGAGTACGAATAAACACGACGGCTGCAAATGTCAATGGAGCATCACATACGAAGGGAGCAAGGCGGCAGAGGCACCTCTACGCGGTTCGTATGTTTTTTTCGGAAAGACTTACTTGTGTTCTTTCAATGAGCGGCGCAGAGGAAAACTGATTTCTACTTCAACAACGCGCATCCGCGCCAAGCTTGCACTATATGAAGGACATGAATATGCAAAGCATTCGGGGAAGACCCTCCTAGTGTCGAGCTGGTCATACCTGACCACATGGTGTAAACCGAGCAGAGTCGGGGGTTCTTCTTGTCTGTGCTCGTTCCTTTGCTATTCATGCCACTTTCCTTGCTCGCTGTGTGTGCGACAATCATCGAGGTGTGTAGTGACCAGTAGTCTATCTGGGAGATCCGACGCAGACCGACCCTGCGGCGGACGCGGAATTCCTGTGTGTACTTGAACCCTTGAATTCGGCAAGTTGATCAGGGATGTGGAGCTCGCCGGTGCAGGAAGCCGACGAAAGTGAAGCAGTTAGCCGCACTGCATTCTTAACGTCTTCCCTTGCTTGCGCGTACACGAACGACTTACAGACAGGTTGCCATTCGAAGAACACCCTTCGCTGATTCAGAAATAGCTGTCTCGCTCTTGTTTCACAGTCAACGGCTCCTGCATCCGTATGTGTTGCGAAGTGTGGAGAGTGTGGATGAAGGAAGGCAGATCAATCGTATTCAGGAAAGCAGCCAAATGGCGAGGAGTTTCAAGAGAAGATACCCGTAGTGTGGCGAAGGGCATACGATAGTACAAGTGGCAGTTAGTGATTGAATCAAGCAGCGCAAAATGAAGCGGCTAGTCAACGAGAGCAGAGCTAGCTGGGCGTGTGTAAACTGTATACACTGCACACTTTCAGAGCAATAAGCTGTGATTCAGCTGTTCATCTTTGTCAAGTATTCCAGAAGTTCAAGAATGCGCCGATTCTAGCGAGCGGAAAGGTACCTTGTTGACGCGAGAACCCTGGCAACTCCTCTTTCCTGAGTGCTGTCACGCATTCCCTACTCTTGTCTTGGCGGTCCCTCCTGTAAGTCGCTTCCATCTCGGTGTTAGCACGGATCACTCATGTAGCAGAGAAACTACTTGACCGAGGGCGTGGTTCACTTGTGGCTTGTCGAATTAAAATATGTGAAGCTGGTGCAGTCACACGTCTATGCAGAGCTTTCGCGGTACACAGGCAAAAGCGTGGTTTGATCTGCTCTAACGCTGCGCTCCTATTGGCTGATCAAATGGTGCAGGGGGATACATACACCCGGTAAGGTGCCTGCAATCCCGAACACTCCTGTGTGGCCTGGGCGACTGGAAGCATTTCGTACATAGCGATGCTTGCGTGGTATGCACTGTTGGGTGAGAGCACGAAATCGGTGCACACCTGCGTAGATGCCTGTTCCACGTAGTCCACTTGCCGTGTCCCCCGAATACTGAGATGATGTCTTTTCGTTGAACTCTACCGATCGCTGCACAAGTCCAGTCCGGTACGTACCCGCAGGGGGCCCATGCTCAAACATTTTAAAAGGCGACTCGAATACTACTTCGTTCTCCGTCATGTTCACGTCTAAAACTTTGGTGGGAGTGTCCCAGTCGTAGAACACGATACTTTGAATGTATCTTCAAATTTGTAAAGCCGGTAGCAGCTCCCATATTTTGCTGATCAGGGTGACGTCGTCATTTGCATCAAAAGTGTAGACATTTTCGCTCAACTGCAAATATGTCGGCCATTAAGAAACCTCGTCGCTCGCTCACGACTTTCTCGCCTTTTGCAGCAGGGATGGTGAATAGCTGCAGCCCTGAAGTCCTTGCCATAAAGGTCGATGGTTGCTCTACTATTGCGCCCACTAGATTGGCAGAGGAGGAAGTTTTTATCCTGCAGATTATTTCCCGGTGACATTTCTAATTGCAGGTGTCAGCCTCCTCCCTGCAGCAGAGATTTCTTTATGTCATTCCTGACACACAAAAAGAGACCAAGTTGCTTGCACCCCTGTATGCGTTTCAACACAAACTGAGACCCTACCTAACATGTAGTACTCTTTGCCGCATAGTTAGGCGAGTTTGTCACCAGACAGGATATAAGGATAAGTAAGGTTCGTGATATCCTTCAAGTACGTCTTCTTCCGCGTACTCTAGAGGCTAGACAGCGTCTCCTCTTTAAAGACTTCCGCTGCTTGCTTGTGGTTTCAACGTTGTTGCAGGAGTTAACGAATTCGCGTGGCATCTTTACCCTTTGGTGTCCAGGACAAGTATTCTTGTATAAAGAATAGAAAACTTCGCCTCCACTCGCAGTTATATCTGAGGAGGGTTTGTCACGAGTGGAAGCCCGAAGTATGCCATCAGGGGTTACTAGGAGACATGCGAATGGTGATTTAAATCCACGTGTTGTTATTGTACTTTACAAATACTATCTCGCCCTCAAAATGGTTGAAGGCGCTCGCCCTACTGACATCGTGGCAGCTTCAATAGAAGACGCGGTTCTGCTTTGACACACACTCGACACGCGTACAGCTGAGTGCAGGACAGGCAGCGCTGAACAATCGTGAGCGCGCACACGCGTACCAAGTGTGCACATATGAGTGTGCACACTACCAGCACGTCCGTACGTTTGTAAAACATTACACATACGCAGAAGCACCTATCGTGAAAGCATGCGTGCGAATAGATACATACGTATTGATACACATGGTGCAGATTTGAGACAGTGGCTACGAACGTATTGATACACATGGTGCAGATTTGAGATAGTGGCTACGACACCGTGAAAGTATAGATATCACACCCGTGGGTGGCGTAGACAGCACAGCTCTTCGTCAGCACTGGTTACCCAACGGAGGACCACGAGGACCACCAACTGCGGCAGCTGAAACAATGCAGGCCGAATCGCTCACAAGCGACAGCTAAACAATCGGTAGGGTGTTTATTTGCATCAGCCGTTATTGAGGTCCATCGTAAAAAATGTAGCTGAGGGCACAGATAAAGAGATTTTACTACAACCTGGGGACTGATTGGCACTCCCTCGTGAAAACTGCAGGACACCTATACTAGCTCCTTGGAATCATGACCACTGTCGTGGCTTGAAATCGTTGCCACCTTCGTGGCCGAGCTCGTGGTTCTCGCCATTTTTTCACATTACGTACTACCTGGGTAGAGACCTTCATTAGTAACACCTGGCGAGGCTGCTCGGCACTACGAAATAAGATGTACTCCGGCGAGTGTTACACACGGCGATGTTATTATTGTTGTCGTCAGCCTCTTTGCCTGCCAGCGGCATTTGTACCACTCGTTGTACCATAAGGCCAGTCTTTACCACAAGACATTGTACCTTATCAACGACCCGACATGAACGTGTATAACAGTGAGACTGACGAAAAGAAAACTGAGGCCAAGACTGACTCCGATATAGAGGAAGACCTCTGTCGCGAAGAGAATGCGGTGGAGTCTTACTCCCTGAACGTACAAGTTCGTAGTCATCAATTAAATACATGCGTCTAACGGGAGTTAAAGCTGTATGTGAAACAGTGGGAAGCTAAACTTCGCTGTTCAAGAGCAGCGCCCATGTACACTACATGATCAGTATATCTGTAATACCAACTGTTCCGACTTCATGCATGACTATTCATATAATGACCTGACCAGCACTACTGCTGACACATATCTCTATAAATACTTATGCACAGTCGTAACATGCTGCACGGGGGGACGGTAGCATTTTTGAAGCATTTCATCAGGAACAGAGACAGAGGAACCGCAGAACCATGGACAGGCGTTCGATGGCAGTCTGCTTCAATCCCACGAAAATTTCTGGCGCGACTACGTACACTCGTCTCTCTCCGTACGTGAACGTATATACACATTAAAGAGAGAACGAAGGAACGCGGCAGACTGAAACAGCTAAGCAGTCGTTCTTGAAAATGACTACTACAGCAACGGCTGCAATGTGGTCAGGGCTGCGTAACTACCCTGGAAAAAATAGGAATTTGTGACGGAAAGAGGCTTGAGTAACATTGAGAGTCGTGTCAAGATAAATCGGCAAATGTCACACACATGTAACCTCATACAAAGCCTGACAATTGCATTACGGAATACATAGTGATGGACTAACGCGTAACTGCTTGCATGCACAATAGAGACGAACATAACGTTACGATGAGAAGTTGCTGTCTCCGGTACGTTCTGCGTGATAGACCTGGTGTAACGCCGAACAGACACATGCGCACACATAATCCCATATACATATGTAGAGAGAGAGAAAGGAAGAAAGAAGGGAAGAAGGAAAGAAAGAAGGAAAGAAAGATTGTATGTTCCCTATCACGTGGGCTGAGGTGGCTGGTAAACTGGAAGCAGACTAAGATATATCAGAATCTATTGTGGTAAATAATAAATTATTATTATTACACGTAAAACCATATATAATACACATCTGGAAAGATTGTATGTACTTATTCACGCGGGCTGAGCTGGGCGGTAAACTGGAAGCAGACAGATTTATCAGAAGCTATTGTGGTTAATAATAAATTACTACTATTACATATAAACCCATATATATATATATATATGTATTTCGATTGATTATATGTTATCTATCAGGCAGGCTGACATGGGTGGTAAACTGGAAGAAAACTGAGATATATCAGAATCTACCGTGGTTCGTGGGGAAAGTGGCTCCGCACCTCCTGCTTTCAAATAGAAAACTTGACCTCTAATCATCCCCAGCTTTTCTAGACAACAGATGCGTAGGCGTCATTCCGAAAAATGGATAGGCACACTACACTGAAGTGAAAACAGTTTCTGCAGCAGAAGTGGCACTTCCAAATTGCTGCCAGAGTCTCCTTCAGTGGGGCTGCTGCACCTCGTGACGTGGTTAACGGAATGCTGCTGGTGCTGTTCCTGCTGCTGCCGCTGCTTCTGTTGCTCTGCAGTTTCACTGCTGCTGCTGCTGCTGTTGCAGCTTGTACCGTCACACGTGATCGTGCGCTTTCGCTTAGCGTTGTTGCTGGTGCTGCCACCCGTCCTGCTCCTCCTACTGATCCTCCTGCTCTTTTTGTTGCGGCTCTGCTTCTACTACAGCTCGTGCTGCCCCCGTCCTTTCTATTCCAGCGACTCCTGAGGCCGTCCAGTTGCGGCTGTGAGGACTCGTTTTGCTGTCGCTGCTGTCGTGGCTCTTCTAATTTCTGCTGCAGGAAGCTTCCATTGTTGCTGCTCGAACAGCCCATACTGGCGCTACTCCTCTCGCAGTGTCTCTCTTAACTTTTGCTACCTCCCGCTGCCTGCACTGGTACTTCTTCTTGTCTGTCTGGGTTCAACGGGCTCATTCATCTTCCAAAGACAATTAATCTTTGTGACAGAATGACACACATAACAGTACGTGGTACAATCCGCTGTCACGGCGTCCGAAAGATTCAACACGTTGCGAGGTCACTGCATTTTCCAGCATCTACCTTTTTACGTATCATCTGTCTACTTATTCCTGTTTACCTTGTAGCTCCTCTTTGCATTTTTATGCTCCGACTGGTTGAAATTTTTCTTGAAGGTGCAGTGCGCCTCGTGGACCTAGGGAAGCAAATAGCTGCCGGTACGGTGCTTGGTGTTGTTCATGCATTTTCCGCTATCCTTTCTTCTTTTTATCGAGCCTAAATTAGAGAAACCTGGCAGAGCTTCTCGTGCTGCTGGCGCTGCTAATCCTCTGCATGTACAGCAGCGGATCCCATTGCAGACATTTTACTTCCCATGTCAATGCATGCGTGCTGCTGCTGAGTAGCGAGTGCATGCGGTGCTGCTGTTGCAGCTATCTCCTGGTGGAGCTGGAAACGTGAACAAAATATTGATTTTCTGCGTATGAGTTTAGAAGGCTCTCTTTGCTTAATGCCGTGGGGACTCAGCTGCTGCGGCTGCTGCCCTCCCACAACAAGGTGACCGGCGCACCAGCAGCAGAACCCGGAACACCGCTAATCGCTGCAGCAGTACTGGCAGCCGTGACAAAGCACAACCGCCGTCAACAGCAGCGAGAGCAAAAGCAACGCTAACGTGAGCAGGATCCGCTACAGCCAGAGCAGTATCAGAAGCAGCAACGACAGCAGCAGGAACCAGTAACAGCGACAGCAGCAGTAATGGCAGCGGTAGTTGCAGCAGCAGCAATCGACCCAGCGCAGCAGCAATACCAGCAACAAAAGCAGCAGCCGGGCAGTGAGCAGATACTACTATGACTGGCAGCGGCACGGTAAGTAGCAGAAGCAATCACGGCGATGGCAGCGACACGGATGCAGCAGCAACAGCAACGGCAGCAGCGAAGGCGGCGGCGACAGTGGCCGGACGATCACAAGCGGGTCACAGCGGCAGAAACAACAATATATCGACGCTTCAGCAGTAGGGAAGAGCCGCAATATCCGTCCTTCTCAACATGGAGCAGCAGCAGCGCGCAACAGAGAAAATTCCGGGAGACCACCCGCAGCAGTTTTCAACTGGAAAGCTAGACAAGGACCGGATCTCTGGCCGGCATTATCGCAGGGGCGACAAGTCTGGCCGTCCTAACGGCAGCAGCAAGAGCAAGAAGCGGAGTAGTGGTAGGGAAGGAGAGAAGAGCAGCAGCAGCAGCAGCGGCCGACAGCGGAGCGACAGGGGGACCAACCGCCGGGACAGCAGCAGCAGCAACCACAATCGGAGCAGCCGTAGCAAGTCAGAGAGCAGCAGCAAAACGAGCGGCAGCAGTAAGGCAGGGAGTAGTCGCAACAAGAATGGCGACAATCGGATGAGGAGCAGCAGCGGCAGGAAACAGGAAAAGAGGAGCTGCAGCAGCACACGAAGCTTTGACACTACCAGCACATGCGGAAGGCGTAGGAGTGGAAGCAGCGTTCAGCCACGCTGGAGCAGCAGACGTTGGAGAGTGGACACAAGCACCAGCAGTCGCAGCAGCAGCAGTCGCAACAGCAGCAGTACACGCCAGCGGAGCAGCAGCAGAGCAGCGACAACTGCGGAGAAGAGATGCACGGGTGAGAAAGGACGGAGGACAGCAGATGGCGAGGGAAAGGGGGAAATTTCGGGAGGCAGGAAAAGAAAACGATCGGCTCGGCTTCGCGGATGCATGCAGCAGCAGGGCAAGGGCGCGCTGGAACTGCTGAGCACGTCGATTGTGAAGAGGCGACGCTGCAGAGCTCTGGCGGTTGCTGCTGCTTCTGCTGCAGCCGGGAAGAAAGGAGGGGAAGAAGCAGCAGGAGCACCTGGGCGGGCAAGCACGGAAGTAGGGAACCGAGCGGCGGACGTTGGGGCAGCAGCAGGAGCGAAGGAGGAAATAGCGCAAGCGGCAGCAGGACTGGTCGGAGGGGAAGCGACAGCAGATCGAGCTCAAAGCGGAGACGCAAACGCAGCAGGAGAAACGCACGGCGGCTTCAAGAGGCAAGCGTCAGCAGCGTCAGCAGGGCCAGCAGCAGAACGTCGAGCGGACAGCAGAAGAAGAGCGCTAGCGGCAGCAGCACGACGTACAGGTGAGGCGAAGTGCTTCGCGCAGTCCTCCGACACATGCAAAGAAGCAGGACACCTTGGGTCTGCTGCCGCTTCTGGTCCACGTTTCTGCTGCTTCCCGGTGCAGTGCAGCAGCCCATTCTGCATCCGCCTGCGCGCTCCGGAGCTGCAACACGACGCTCTCTATCATGCGCCCAGCGATGCGACGGCAGGCGTGGTCGCTGCAGTAGTGACGCCAGCAGCAGGAAGAAAAGGAGCATCCCGAGAAAGAGGGGCCGCAGCAGGAGCAGCAGCTGCAGCAGGAGGACGATCGGTCTCGGCAGCCGCAGCAGCTCGAGGAGGCGGAGGAGGAGGAGCAGGAGCAGCTGCAAGACGAAGAAGACACGTCTCAGCCGCAGGCGCAGGGAGAGCTGCAGCAGGAGTTGAAGAAGAGGAAGGAAAAGGACGCGAGCAGCAGTCGAGAGGACGGCAGGTAGCGGTGCAGAGACCGGAGCACCCGACTCAGCTGCTGTTGCTGCAGCAGCAACAGAGGGAACTGAGCAAGGAGCAGCAACAACAATTGCAGCAGGGTGACGTGAGCTCTCGATCCGGCGACGAACCTTGTAGCGAAGAACAGAGCCCCTCCTCCTCCTGCTGCCCACGCCTCGTCTGCAGTAGCGATACATATCCCGCAGCCCCGGTGGACAGGGACGCGTGTGCTGCTGCTGCTGCTGTATGGTACCAGCAGTTCCCATCTGGTGCGTCCCTCTGTGCTGCCGCGGCTATCTTGGAGCGAGCTGTCGGCAGCGGCTCTGCTGCCGCTGCAGCTGCTGGTGCTGCCGCTGCTGCAGCAGCCACCAGACTCGCGGCTGCTGACTTCTCGGGGATGGGATTTGCTGCAGTCCTGCCAACGCCTGCAGCTGCTGCAGGGGAGCAGAGAGGAGTACCAGGGAAGGGGCCAGCAGAAACAGCACGTGCTACTTCAGTTGAAGCCCTTGCAGCTTGTCCGCGTGGCAAAGTGAATGCAACGTCTGTGAAGATATCTCCAACGGTCATGCTGCAGCAGCGGCAACAGCAGCTGCAGCAGCGAGCGCGACAGTCGTTGGTGCGGCTGCAGCGGAGCTTAGTTACCGCCGAGTGCGAAGCGAGCAACTTGTGGGCTGCTGCTATACCGTCTCCTTATCTCTCTCTCAAATCCTTCTTCCGGGTCGATGCAATCTCTACGCCGGCTGCAGTAGCTGCACCACATCTGCAGCAGAACCGCACCGGCATCAACGGCAAAGGCAACTGCAGCCGCGACAACAGCAGGGGCAGGCACTCCAGCAGCAGCAGCAGCAGGCGTCGCAACAGCAGCAGCAACAGCAGCAGCAGCAACAGTAGCAGACACTGCAGGGGCAGCAGCAGCAGTAACAGGTACAGGAGCAGCAGCAGCAATGGCGGCGAGAGGCGCAGCAGCACATCATCGTGGGGAGCTGAAATGAAGTACGTCGGAAGCAGCAGCGGGGACAGCAGAGCGGCTGCAAGCAGCAGTAGTGGCGTCGATGATAAAGAAGTACTCCAGGATAGCTATGCGAACGGTGAAGCGTCAGTGGTGAAGGATTCCACGACCGCAGTAGTTGACACGAGCCCCAGGGGAAGTACAACAGAGAGGCCGACAGCAGAAGCTGCAGCAGACGATGCAGTTCCTCGCGCTGCAGCAGCGTCGGCCCCTGATGGTCCTCCGGCAGCAGCAACGAAGGCGCGAGCAGCAGCAGGTGCGAAAACAGCAGAGGCGTTCTCGGCAGCAGTTCCAGCAGGTGCAGCAGCACCAGGGGCTGCAAAAGTAGAAGAGACGCCGGCAGCGTGGGTTCCCCCGGAGACACAAGCGGCAGCAACAGGAACGGTAGGTGGAGCGGCAGGAGGAGCAGCAAGGGGTAAGGGTGTACCTGAGAGAGCAGCAGCAACAGGAGCGACAACCGGAGCAGCAACGGGAACAACAACAGGAGCAGCAACAGGAGGGGGTGTACCGGGGAGAAAGGCAGCAGCATCAGGAGCAACAGGAGGAGCTGCAGCAGAGCAAAAGGAGGACAACGAACAATCTTATTCGGGAAGGCATTTGTCGAGCTTCCGAGTTTATCTGTTGCCGATGCATGCAGGAGAGTGGGTGCGGATCAACCAACCTGTGTGGTTTCGCGTGCTGCGGTAAGTATCCGGTGTACGTACACCACTTCCATGCATTTGTTGCAGCTGACTGTCAGATAGTAAGCCCTGTTGTAAGCCTTTGGCGCCCCATGCGGTCCGTCGTGTACTTCAGGCGATCCTGCTGCTGTTGCACACCGTAAGACTGGGGCCGCTGCTGGACTGCTGCGGCTACTACTGCTATTACTGTTGCCGCTATTGTTGCGGCGACTGCTGCCGCTGTTGCTGCTTCAATTGCTGCTGCTATTGCTGTTGGAACTCCAAGGCTGCCACGACTAATGCTGCAGTTGCAATTACTGTTGCCGCGGTCGCTGCTGTTGCTGTGGCGCTGCTGCCACTGCTGCTGTCGCAGTGCCACCGCAGTTGCTATCTTTAAATGCTTGTATCTGTTCTGCTGGTGCCACCGCCAGCGTTGCTGCTGCTGCCGCGGCTGTTTCTGTTGCCTCGTTTCCCCAGATGAACTCGCAACTTTTGCACTGCTGCGTTTCATGCGTCTACACGTCTTTCCTTTCTGCTGCTTCTCCTCCTCTTCCTGCCTCGCTGCTGCGTCTCTCTCTGCTGCTGCAGCTGCGCTGGTTTGTGTTCCTCTCCCTCTGCTGCTGCTGCTGCCGCAGCACTCCTGCTGCCGCTGGTGTTCTGCTACTTTTGCTGCTTCTTCTTCGTATCCCCTGCTGCTGGGACAGTCACCTTCCTGACGCTGTTGCCGCTGTTTCTGGCTGCTGCGGCTCTGTTGCAGAGGCTCTGCTGCAGTCCGGGGGCATATATTTCCTCCGTCCAGTGCGTACCATCTGCTGGCGCCTGCGCCTTGGGGTGCCGTGCCTCGCTTGCTCGCCGTCGATTTGAACAGTCTCCCTTCGGCTTCGTTCTGGTCCTGCTGCTGCAGCAGCACCCGCGCCCACACCAGTAGCGGCTGCGACGAACATGTCTACCGCAGCGAGAGCAGACGCAGCAGGTGCTGCAGCAGAAGCCGCAGGGACAGCAGTGGCCACAGCAACGGCGCAGACTGCGACACCTCGAACAGCAGCCGTACAGCAGGTAGGGGTACGAGCGCAGAGGCCGGACGAGAAAGACTGCAGCAGCAGCAGCGACCGAGAGACGCGGCTGGTGCTGCAGCTAATGCGGGGAGTCAGACGGATGACACTCATCCGTCTCTCGCATTGCTGTCTTCTTCTCTGTCATCTCTTCCTCCTCCTGCCTCACCTTTTCGTCCCGTTTCTCCCCCTTTTGCCTCTTGCCGAAGTTGCTGTCGGCTGCTGCCCGGTGACGCCGCTGATTCTGTTGCTGATCCTGCCGCGGGTGCTTCTTCTCCTTCTTCGCGGCAACGCGTGCACTTGGAGGGGACCGCCGCCTGCTCTTGTGTCCTCGCTTCCCAGTTCGTGGACTTCACAGGAGGAGACGCAGCAGAAATCAAAGACATGTTTGCTGCTGCCCTGCGTAGGTGGGTCTCCTTCGTTTCCTTCTTCCTGCTTCCTTACGCTTGCCGCTCCCCAGTGTCGCATTCCGGACTATTCCGTCTCTTCCTTATGCAGGCGACTTCGACTCTCGCTGGCGATAGCTTCGCCCGGGCCGGCAGGCTTCCTCTGTTTCGACAGTGTGATTGGCTGCCTCAACTGGCAGTTTCTTTTTTCTTCGGAGGTTTTCTTGTCCTTCTGAGACCGTGTTATTGCGATCGATTTGGCCTTCTCGTCTCACCATACAGTCGCGTGTGGATACGGCGTATACGTATATCTATTTATATATAGATAGGTAATTAGATGTATATCATGCGCCTATCTGCGTGTGTGTCTCTATAATTGTACGTGACTATACGCATATATACTTATATCTGCGTGTATGTGTGTGTGTGGGTGTGTGTGTTTCTCTCTATATACATATATATTTATATATATGTATGCCTCTCTCTCTCCCTATATATATATATATGTATATGTATATATACGTGTATATACATATATATATGTATATATGTATATATGTCTGTACATCTGTGTCTGTGTCTCTCCGGTTTTATGAATGCAAGTATATATATATATATATATTTATACACCAGTATGTGGATATGCGTGTCTGTGTGTGTGTGTGTATGTCTCTCTCTTTCTCTTTCTTGATATATATAGATATATAGATGTACATGTTTGTGTGTATTCTTTGTCAGGATGTGTATACGTATACTGGCGTGTATATGTTTTATCCGTCCCTTTCGAGAGAGATCGAATATGCAGGGGAGAAACGTTGCCCTCCATATTTCTGTGTCTGCGTGCCCTCTCTTCTTCCCTCCCGGTAAGTGCGCGTGTGCATGCCGTCGATTTATAATCTGTCCTCTCCACAGACGTGTAAATGGCGGTTGGCTATTCCACGTAGGCGCGCATGCACGCGTTCGTACTACACACAGACGTGCATATCGGCGAGCTTTCATACCGGGGAGGATTCCCGCGTCTACGGGACTCCTGAATATATCTGAGGAGACCCATGAGACGTCTTTGCATGCAGATGTCTCCGCATTTGCAAAGGCATGTATATAAATAAAACACGCGTCTCTCCCATGTGTATGTATGTGTATGGATATAAATATTCATCTTTCTCTCTCTCTCTATATATATATCTATCTATCTATATCGTTCTGTATCTATCTATAACTACCTATAGCTCTCTATGTCCATCTATATGCGTCTACCCATCTATCTATCTGTCTGCCTCTCTCTATACATATTTATATATATATGTATATATATGTATATATGTGAGTTGACGCACACACACACGTACGCATACACATACACATACATACAGATGTACACGCCAATACATATCGAGATGTATAACAAGAAGTGAGAGGGGCCGGTGGATGGGGAGGAGAGACGTCGTTGAAGACGCAGGTGGGGTACGGCATTTTCCACGCAGAAGTCTTTTTGAACGTAAACGAGTAAATGTGTGCCGCCGCATGCACGTCTGTTTCATCTTCTTCGTTTGCTCCGGCCGACACACACGTCTGTCATGTCTCTCTCTTCCTTTCTTTTCTTCCTTCCTTCTCTCTCTTCACATACGTCTCAATTCAGGTCCGCACCTGAACGACAGCTGCAGGCACTACTCCATAGATATATATATATATATATATATATATGTATGTGCAGCACGTATGTGTGTACAGATACATCGCGTCGCCACGGTTTACGTGCTTCTTCCGGTCAGCAACTAAGTAGACGTGTGTGTGTGTGTGTGGAGGAAAGGTCCTTTTTCTCACGGGACAGGAGCTGCACTTGTGTTGTCGAGCGTGTGCTGTGTATCCGCATGCGCCTACGCGCATTATATCTGCATATGTGTGTGCGCCATATCTGCCTGTGCCTCCACATATTAAAGATGGGAGGTTCACACGCTTACGATATATGGCAACACCTTCATATCGGCTCGTTTGCTGGCCCTGCATGCCTTATATGTCTGTATGTACTACGAGTTGTATCTGCATGCATGTGCCTGCCTCACGTCTGCGTGTACACCCCTGCGTTAAATATTTGGATGGACTTTGCATGCTGAGCTTTAAGAGAGACACGCTACCACCCACGTGCGCCCATATTTTCACTTGTGTGCAGATGAACACAATTTTCTATTTCCTTGCTATATTGATACACATGTGTGTTTCTGTCCGCTTTCTTCAGCAGGTAGCTACATCTTCGTATTTCTAAATATATTTGCCTCTCTCTCTGTATATATATGTGTCTGTGTGTAGGTATATCTTTGTGTCTGTGTCAATGTCTTAGTGTGTTGTCCTGTATGTAGTCTTGCACGTATGTCTTTATATATCTTTGTACGTATCTCTGTATCCATATCTCTGTACATATGTCTCCGTACACATATATATATATATATATATACATATGTATACGTATGTATGTTTATGTATATGTGTCTCTTTACATATCTCTGTATCTACTTATGTATATATATATATATACGTATATTACCGTACCTATGTCTGAGTACATTTCTCTCTTTCTTTATATATCTCTGTACATATATATACCGTATATAGTTCTGTACATATACCACAGTATGTATGTCTCTGGGTGTATTATCTATATATATGTATATATATATATACTTATATGTGTCAGTACATACCTCTCATTACATCCCTGTATTATACATATTTCTCTCTACATATATATATATATATATCTGTACGTCCATCGCTGTGCACGTATCTGTGTATTCATCTGTACATATCTCTGTATCCACTTATATATATATATAAATATGTGTATACGTATAGAGATACATGTATGTATATCACTGCACGTGTATTTCTGTATGTATCTCTGTACACATCTCTGTGTCCATCTCTGCCAATGTGCGTTTATTTATTTACATGCATACGTATACAAATATTTGTGTATATTATCGTGCGTATATATTTGTACGGGTTATACCTCTGTACGTATACCTCTGTATGTATAACGATACATATCCCCTGTATATATCTCGGCGTATATCTCTGTAGCTGTCTTTGCATGCCTGTGTGTAGATCTGTGTATATATCTGTGTGTATAGATGTTGGTACACCTGCACGTGTGTGTGAATATCTGTTTGTGTTTGTATGCGTCTCTGTGTAGTTTCGGTCCGCTCCAGGGTCGCGTACCTCCACTTCTACCTGTGTTTGTTGACACTCTTTTACCGTCAGCAGATGCCCAGTTTATATATATGTGTATATTATTTGTATGTAGGTGTATATATCTATGTATAGAGAGAGCGGGTAGAAATACGCAGAGGTCTTCTTGTTCTCCTGCTGCTGCAGCATCGCTGCTGGAAGAGGGGGGCGACGCTGCAGCCGACACGGCAGCGGTGCGACGGCGACAGCAGCAGCAGCAGCCGAAGCAACAACTGGGGCTTGCCCACCAGGAGAAACTGCCGTTTTAAAAACTGCAGCGGCAGCCGCAGCAGAAGGGGAAGAAGAAGAAAAGGATGCGGCGGCAGAAGGAGAAGGAGGTGGGGGACGGGGAGGCGGTCCTGGCGAGAAGAACGGAGGAGAGGGAGTGTTTGAGGCGCTTCTGCTGCAGTTGATACCTGCGGTTGCCGCTGCTCCTGCTGCTCGGCGGCTGCTGCAGGTGGACGAGCGACTGATGCAGCAGGCGACCTCATCAAAACAAATTCAGCAGCTTCTCAATCTGCTGCCCAGACAGGTACACCCATCACTTTTCCGATACAATGTATGTAAATATAAATGTCCTTGCGTAACCATACACATATATTTATATATATATATATGTATGGTTGTACCTGCGCGGGTATACATATATATATATATATATATATTCACGTTGCGTGGCGTGGCTTTACATATATATATATATATATATGTATATAGTTGTACTTGCGTGGCTATACGTGTATATATATATATATAGGATAGAGAGGGATAGCTCCACACGTAGAGAGATAGGTAGGGAGGGGCCTAAGTGAATAGAGATGTATCACTTCGCGTGTAGGAGAATACAAGAGATATTTACTTTCCGGGAATGTATTCCCTTTATCTGCATGTGCTGGGAAGGACTTTTTTTTCAACTTTTCACGTGTGTGTATATATGTGTCTACTGAAGGAGAGTGAGACAGACCGAGACAGAGAGAAAGGGTGAGAGATAGGGAGAGTGAGCATGCAAGAGGTAGATATAGGCCTGTCTGAAGGAGAATGTTTCGGTTGTCCGTGTATCTATGCAGGCCCGTAATGTTCCTAAAATTCTCCTCTTTATTAATATATATGTATATGTAGTGTTGCAATTCCCCTAATTAAACATATATATATATATACATATGCACGCACACGCATACATTTCCACAGTTCTGTTTATTTTAATCGTATGCATATATAGATATGTGTACATATGTGTTATTGTTGTAGTTCTCTTTATTACTTCTCCCTGTATACTTACAGTCCTCCTTATCAATCCTATATATATATATATATGTATACATCTGCTGTTTCCTTCAATAATTATGTACGCATATATGTGCTTATATATATAATAGCTTTGTTGCAGTTCTTCGCGTGCTCTCCGTCTCTCTCGAAGGGGTTGTCTATTTCTGTACAAACGAACAACACGTGTGAGTACTCCCAAGGGAGGGTATTGATCCGCTTCGGGGGGTGTATTGATCCGCTTCGGCGGGTGTATTGATCCGGTTCGGAGGGTGTGTTGATCCGCGCAGAAAGCGACAAACGTCTACTGATGGAAGTGGTGCTGCGCACGTGTGTGTTTGTGCGTACGTATATGATATATTCCCCTACATGTTTGCCCGAGCCAAATATTCACCCACGCGGACCACCCATAGTGACGACCCCCCGCCACACGTACCCGCCTACTCCCCCGCACGCATCGACGTGTATAGAAGTACACATATACATACACGTACACATATACATATATATACACATACACATATACATAGAGATATACATATACATACACATATACATATACATACAGATATACATATACATACAGATATACATGTACATACAGATATACATATACATACACATATACATACAGATATACATATACATACAGATATACCTATACATACAGATATACATATACATACACATATACATATACATACACATATACATATACATACACATATACATATACATACGCATACAGATATACATATACATACACGTACACATATACATACACGTATACATACACATATACATATACATATACATACACATATACATATACATACACATATACATATACATACATATATATTTTAAGGTACACCAACATATATCGTTGTGTTTGTCGAGAATGCGCTTTTCCACTTGCCCGTCTGTCTACGTAGGCACTTGTGTGTGTGTGTGTGTGTGGCACTTCTTCAGAGAGTGGCGTCAGCCTCTGTTTTGAAGATTGAGCCACAGCTGAAAAGTCTGTGAACCGCGATAACTTGGATGTCTTTGTGTTGTACTCCTATATCTACCTATATTTATATATGTGTACGTATGCATAGACACGTATACATATATATATGTTGTATAGTGCGTGACGTTGTGGCTGGCTTGAGGACCGGTTTGGGACAATTCTCTGCGTTTGATATTTTGAGAAGAAATTTTTACGTGTGTCTACTTTGTCTTTTTTTGCGCAAGTGTGTTTCCGGGTGCTTCTCTCTTCTCATCTCGGGCGGCTCCTTGTCACTCTTCAAGTCGACGTTCCCTTCTTCGTCTTCCTATTCTTCATGTTCTCCTTCGTACTCTTCCTTCTGTGTCCCCTCTTTTTCACGTTCTTTTGTCTGTTAATGCGGTTCTCATCGTCGTCCGCGTGTGCAGAAGTTCCCAGTCGTCGTCTGTTTCGCGGAGGCTCGCAGCTGCTTCGGTCGGGTGTACATACACCGCGCACTGGAACCGCCTGCTGCATGCACCGTCTACCGGCCACCGGAACTTTTCCCTCCTGCCTGGTAGGTGGTTCAGTAGCTGCGTCGGCACTGGCGCAGCAGCGTGAGCGGCAGAAGCAGCAGGAACACACACCGAAGCAGACGCAGTGGCAACAGAGCAGCAAGAGCGATCTGCAGCAGCAGCAACTGCAGCAGCGCTGGGAGGAGCAGCAGCAAGGGCGGCTGCAGCAATAGCAGCCGCAGCAAGAATAGCAGCGGGCACGTGGGGTGTGGCAGCATCAGCAACAGAAGGAACAACAGCAGCAACAGCGCGACAGCAACAGGAGCATCACCAGTGTACGAGCAGCAGTTCCACCCGTATCTTAGAAGTGAATCTTCAGCGGCACATGTGCATCAGTCGCGTTCCTATGGTATGTTGCGACACTTCGACACTGTTGTTCTCTTCGAACTTGTGTCTGTATGAATATATTTAGTATTTATGTATGTATATATATATGTATATATACATGTATGTGTCTGCGTGCATGTACGCACGCATGTGGCTAGTTGACACGTAGTGGTAGTGGTATCAGTAGTAGTAGTAGTAGTAATAGTCGTAGTGGAAGTAGTACGAGTGTGCCTACCTCGCAAGTACGTGTACGTATATATATATACATATATATATGTTTAGTATGTGTGTATATATGTATATATACATATATATTTGTTTAGTACGTAGTATGTGCGAATAATAGAAAGTAGGTAGTCCAGTGGCAGCGTGGAATGTCTATCGTCTCCCCACCTTTCCCCAGAAATATGCTCGCGTATATACTCTTCTGTCCTTTTTACGTGGGCTCGCGTCGTCTGTTTGCACGTTAGTTTCAACTTCCTTCTCTGCTTCCTCGACGTTCTAAACCCTTTGTCTGCGTCAGCTGCATGTATATGTATATATATGTGTATATGTATATATACATATATATATATATACACACATGTGCACTTGCGTGTGTGGTTTCTGTATCATATATATGTGTGCATAAATGTATGCCTGCGATTCCTTTGATGCGTGTAGATGCGCTGATATATATATATATATATATATCGCACAGAAGTCGTAAATCTCTGTTAAGGACGGGGTGTGAGGAAGGGCATGATATTTTGTCGATGTTGTGGGTGAGTTTTTTTCTGCAGGAGAAAGCTGGCCTTGGAGCTGCTGCAGCTGCTGCTGCGTGCTGCAGAAAACGGCAGAGGCAGCAGTTCCTGCTGCAGCTCTGGCAGCAGCGGGGTCTGCTGCTGTCCGCCAGCGTCGTGCGTCTCCTCCTCGTCTTTTTCGTGCGGAACGCTCCCTTCTCTCCGCTGCTGCAGCAGGCGCGCCGGGGGAGAAGAGCGCCGGAAGAGAGACGTCGAAGCAGAAGCAGCAGCTGCTGCGTGCTGCGAGCAGCACGGCGCGCTGCAGGAGCAGCAGCAGCGGTGGCCTGCGGTGATGCTCTGGGGCGGGAAAGGCGCTGGGAAAACGACTCTGTGCTGCTACTTGATCAACTTCCTCTTGAATTTTTTCCCCCAGGTAAGCGCACCAGCAGCAGCAACAATCGCGCAGCAGCCATGCGGCCGCATGCAGCGCGAGGGCGAGCAAACGGGGTGCCCGTGATAGCAGCAGCAGCAGTACAGGGCGCGGACGCAGCACACTAAGGGGATGAAGCGCAGCAGCAGCTGCAGCAGGAGGAAGAGGAGGTAACTTTGAAAGGAAGAGCAGCAACCCCAGAGACGCGAGCTTCTTCCTCCAGGTTAGCAGCAGCTGGAAGAGCGAGGGCTGTTCCGTAAGGTGTCTTTAGATGAAAGCCGCAGCTGTCTTTAAAACGGCAGTGACGGCAACAGCAGCAGCAGCGCTGAACCGGCACTAGTCACTCAGCAAGCGCCAGTTCTGTCGAAGAACGGCCCTATCGAGAAGCGCTTCTTTTCGAGGCCAAGGAGCTGTGTCTCTCTTTTTTTATAGTGCCGCAGAAACAACAGCTGCAAAGCCAGGAGGCGTTCCAGGAGGTACTGCTGGTGGGACGGAGCAATCTTACCAACAGTAGCAGGAGGAGGAGAAGGAGCAGCAACAACAGCAGCCGCCACACTTGCAGAAAGAGCCTGCGCATCGTCTCGTCTGCAGAGGGTGAAGGGCAGCAGCGCGTTAACTGCCTTTACCAGTTTGCTGCAGCGTCCAAATGTCTTCCTCGATATAGGCGTCCCTCTGTTATGTGGCGCACACACACGAACCAGCGGGTTCTTCTCTTCTGCTTTTCCTGTTCGCGTCCCCATGTTCAGGTTGCATACCTGGAGTCAGACGTGGGACAACCCACGTTCACGCTTCCTGGCTGCGTCTCCCTGCTGCAGGTGAGTTTGGCTCGCCATCACTGGGCTACTGTTGACGTTTCTTCCGCTGTGCTGCTGCTGCGCGGTGTGTGCGACACTTCAGAAGCTGCTGAGGAGTCTGCTGCTGCCTTTCTTATTGCTTCTCAGAATGCCGACGGCTTCGATGCTGCTGGAGCTGCTCCAGCGCTGCGTCCCCCTGCGGTTCCTGTGACTGCTGCTGCTGCGGTGGATACTCGCACATACCGGCGCTGCAATGATCTCCGGTTTTTGCTGCCGCTTTGGCTGGGTAGTCACTGACAGTCGTGACGGTTAACGCTGCTCCTGCTGCGGATGCAATATCACTCCGTCCTGCTGCTGTACCTGCTGTTCTTCCAGCTGTTTGTTCTTCGCTCCTGGTGCTGCTTCGCGGACTGCTGCGGTTGAACCCGTGTTGCTTTCTTGTCTTTGTCTAACCTTTCTGCGTTTGCTGCACCACCCCGTTCTCCTGTTGCTGCTGTTGCTGTTTCGGTAGCTGTGACAGTGTTCCGGTCACGTCCAGTAGGCGGCGGGGGAGCTGCCTCGTGATTTCCTGCCGCGCGGCACCTCACGCAGGCCTGGTACCCCTGCCACGCTCGCCGCGTATGTTCTGGGTGTCTTGCTGCTACTGCTATTGCTGCAACGTTTGTTGCCGCTGCTGCTTCCACGTCCGACGCTGGTGCTGCTGCTCCCCTGGTCCAGCTGCCGTTGCTGCTGCCCTTTTGCCTGCAGTTGCGCCTGCCTTTCTACCTGCTGGTGCTGCTGCTGTATGACACCAGCACTGATGCTGCTCTCATTGTCGCTCTCACTCTTCTCTGCTGCCGTTTCTGTTTTCCCTGCTGAGGTGCTGCGGTATACATCCTTTAGCTGCTGCTCTGTACGTGTTGCTGCTGCAACATTTACCGTTTCGGTTGCTCTTCATTCATCGCTTGCTGCTGTAGCGACTGTTTAGCAGGGCGGTGCGTTTCAGCGGACCCGTGCGCGTGGCTGCTCCTGCTGCTGTTTTTGCTTTGCGGGTCTCGCTCCTTCGTATGTCGCAGTTGGTACCCTCGTGTCGTGGTGCATAGAACGTGCTGCTGCGTTGGACGTGCTGCCGCTTCACTTTTTGTGGGCCGCTCTGCTGCTGCAATTTGACGACTGCTGCTGCTGCTGTTGTTGCCGCTTCTGCAGCCGCGTCGCTGCGGCCTCTGTGAGTGCGCCTACTGGGCAGCTGCCCTGCTGCTGCCGTGGTTGCCAAGGCGTCTGGTGCTGCGGGTGTGCTGCTGCCACCGCCGGGGTAGCTGCTGCTGTTCTTTTAGTCCTAACTTGTTCTGTTGCCTCCTTTATGTCGGCGACGACTGCCCGTGCTGCTGCGCTTCTGCACTGCGCCTTCTGTCGGCCCCCGATTCTTCTGCGGTTCTTCTTTTGTTGCTGGTATGATGCTTGCTGCTGCCTTCCTGTAGGATATGCGGCTGGCAGTGTGACGGGCTTGGTTTCTCTTGCTGTTGCGCAGCTGTTGCATCTCTCAAATGCTGCTGCACTGCTTTTGCTGCTCCTGTGGTAATGCTTCACGTTGCAGTCTCCGTTCTTCTTCTTCCTCTCTGCTACTGCTGCTGCTCTGACGGCTGCCACAGCTGCTGGTGCTGCTAAGGCTTCTCTGCTGCTGTATGTACGAGTGCCGATCCACGTGCTGCTGCCGTTCCGCTGCTGCTGTTGCTGCTGCCTCGGCTGCTGCTGTCTTGTGCTGCAGCTCTTCTGCTGCTGCTGTTGCTGCCGGTGATGCTGCTCCCGCCGCTGTTGCTGCTGCAATCGTCGTTGCACGTTACATGTGTTGGCCTTGCTGGTACTCTTGTGCAGCTGACGCAGCCAATCCTCACGCCTCCTCACACTCTAGTAGATACGCTTTCCCAGAATCTGCAGCAACAACAGCAGCATCAGCAACAGCAACAGCAGCAGCAGCAACAGCAACAGCAGCAGCAGCAAGAACAGCAGCAACAGCAGCAACAGCAAGCGCACCTGCAGCAGCGGCAGCAACAACGGATGCAGCAGAGGTACGAGCCGTCGCAGCAAACAGACCAAGAGCTGCAGCAAAAGTATACGGAGCAGCAGCAGCACGAGCTGGAGACGTCGGAACAAGAGCAACCGTCCCAAGGACAGGAGCGCATGGTGCTGCTGGAGAAGAACCCGTGTTCGTCAGCAAGGAGAGGGTCGGTCCTCGCCAATATCTTCTTCGGGGAAATTACTCCGAGAACTGCGCCGCACTTCTTCCTGCGATGCGTCGGCCGCTGCTTAGACGTCTACTACGCTGCAGCAGCAACGGCAGCGACTGCGTCGGCGACAGCAGCAGCGGCATCGCGGGGGGGAAACGCAGCAGTCCTCCGACCGGCAGGAGGCCGTGCTCGAGCAGCAGCACCAGAAGCAGCAACAGCAGCAGGACCAGCCTCGGGACCAGAAGCAACAAAAGCAACATCTGTGTGGGCACGCGGAGGAGGAGGAGGAGAAGTAGGTGCGCCAGTAGCAGTAATACTTACAAGGGATACTCCAGCAGCTATAACATGGTCCTTCACTATGCCCCTTATCATTAATACACCCGGGTGGGTCGAAGGCGTTGGATTGCAGCTTCTTCACGCAGTAGGTCGACTGGCTGGTGCTGCTGCATGCGTACGAGTTGGCAGTCCACCTTTCCCCACCAACAGCTGCTGCAACAGCAACAGCAGTAGCAGCAACAGCAGCAACTGCGTCGAGACCTGCAGCAGCCACAGGGACAGCGGCAGCAGTCACAGGGACAGCGACAGTCGCAGCAGCAATACGTCCAGTCACTGCGCCAGCGACGGCAGCACCGCTGAGAGTCACTGCTGCAGCAGAGGCAGCAGCGGACGTAGTAGCACTAGAAAGGTTTGCCGTTCTGGTGACAGCTGCCGTGGGCCCAGGAATGATAGCAGCGCCCGCAGCGCTCAGGGGGTTGACGTATCCGGCACTAACAGCAGCTGCACGGGAAGCGGCAGGGGGAGCAGCGGCGACTGCGAAGGAGAACGGAGCTGCTGCAGTCTCCCTGGCTGCACTGCAGATAGCGGCAACGGATGTGGCACTACTGACAGCAGCAGTAGCAACAGAAAGAGCGGCATTAGCCAGCCTTCAAGCAGCAGCAGCGGCCTTGGCAGCAAAAACGCCTTTGTTTTCCGTAGTGCGACAGGGGAATGTAACGAGGCACAGAGAACTGATAGCTGCGTGCGCGGGGATCTGCCTGGGGGGCCAGCAGCAGCAGCAAGTGGAGCAGCAGCTCTTCCAGCAGCTTCAGTAGCAGCAGCACTCGTAGTAGTGGCAGCAGCACCAACTCGAGAAACAGACAAAGCATCGACAGCGGCAACGACAGCTGTGGCAGCACCGCCGACATCAGCAGGGCGAGCAACAGGATCAGCGGCGCCTGCGGCACGACCACCGGCAGCAACAGCAGCGGTAACAGCAGCAGCGATAGAGGCAGACAGTTTAGCAGCAGTGATAGTCGCGACAGTTGGGAAAGCTCAGAGTAAGGACGACGGAAGCATCGATGCACTGGAGCAGCAGCAACAGCAGCGAGCGGGAAACTGCACCGCGACGGTCGCGGCGCGGCAGCAGGGGCAAGAGCAGCAGACGCATGTGAGGGACAGCAATGAACAGCAGCAGGAGAAGCAGCTGCTGGTGCAGAAGGAGCAAAAACAGAAAGGACTAGAAAACCAGCCGCGCGAGACGGTTCCGTTGCAGCAACAACAGCAAGTGCAGATGCCAGCAGCAGAGGCAGGCAGTCAAGCAATTAGAACAGAAAGAGAAACACAGGGTAGTACCAATGTTGACAAAGAAGAAGCAGCAGCAGCGCAGGAGACGGCAGCTGCAGAAGCAGCAGGAGCTCCCCCAGCAGCACAGCTTCTTGGGAGTGTAGCAGATGGAGCGCTTGCTACAGCAACAATACGACCGGGAGTTGCGGCTGCAGCTCCAGCAGCCAGTCCGGCTGTTGCCGCAGCAAATTTTCGAGTCGCGGCAGCAGCAGCAGCTTCAGCAGATCAGCAAGAGGACCGAGTTTCACCGGCAGTGCATGCCGCCACTGTACGTGTGGCGGCAACTCTCGCAATTCCAGTCGCAGCAACAGCAGCCATTTCGGCAGCAGCAGCAGCAGCACCAGCAGCCGCAACCACACCAGCAGCACCACCGGCAGCGACAGCTGCAGCAGCACGAGCAGCAGTGGCAGCAGCACGAGCAGCAGCGGCAGCAGCACCAGCAGCAGCGGCAGCAGCACCAGCAGCAGCGGCAGCAGCACCAGCAGCAGCGGCAGCAGCACCAGCAGCAGCGGCAGCAGCACCAGCAGCAGCGGCAGCAGCACCAGCAGCGGCAGCAGC
>KL647294.1:1094436-1124815 GCA_000727475.1 Sarcocystis neurona | reverse complement strand
CGGCAGCAGCAGCAGCAGCGGCAGCAGCACCAGCAGCAGCGGCAGCAGCACCAGCAGCAGCGGCAGCAGCACCAGCAGCCGTAGCAGCACTACCGGCTGCAACAGCATCAGCAGCAGCCGTAGCACCGACAGCGGCAGCGGCAGCAGCACCAGCAGCAGCGCAGCCAGCAGCGCCAGCAGCCCAGGCAGCAGCATCAGCAGCAGCCCAGGCAACAGCACCAGCTGCCGCCAATGTCGCAGCCGGTGCAACAGCGGCAGCGTCTCCAACAGCATCAGTCGTGACGACCGCAGGGTCAGCGACAGCAAGTGTGTCAGTTGCCGCAGAAGCAGCAGCAGTAGATCCAGGCTGTTCTGCAACAGCGCAAGCAGAAGCGCGCGCGGCCTTCTCAGCTACGAGGAAAAGCAAAGCTGCAACATCAACAGCAGCAGGTGTTGCTTTGAAAGAAGAAGGAGGAGGAGGCAAAGCAGTAACGCCAGCAACAGCAACAGGAAGAATTTCTCACACTCTTCAGCGGCCAGAAACTGCGGACTGTGTGTGTCTCGACAAGAAGGAGAGGGACAGCGCATGGATTGCCCCGTTGCTGCCCTGCTGCGCCGATGCTGCTTTTACCCCTGCGCTATGCATGCAGAGTCCTCCTCTCTTCTTCTGCCACTACGTCCTCTCCCACGCGAGCAGCAACAGCAATACCTACAGCAGCAGCAAAAACTACAGCAGCAGCAGCAGCAACTGCAGCACTAGCAACAGCTGCAACAGCAGCGGTAGCTTCAGCAGCAGCAACATCTGTGGCAACCTCACTGACAGCTGGCGCAGCAATGCCGGTAATGACGCTGCTTCAACCGTGAGTAGTGCTGCATGCCGCAGTAAGGGCAGCGGCACTATTGAGGAGCTTGGTGCTGCAGAGGATCGGCGTCGCAGCTGCGTAAACAGCAGAGACCACTGCACCACGTCGGTTCTCCGTGCCGCCGCTCGCGTTGCGACTGTATCGACCGAGGTAGAGCAGCAGCGGCAGCATCAGCAGCAGCACCAGCAGCAGCAGCATCTGCAACAGCAGCAGCAGAAAACGAGAGGGCGGCGCAGCGACATGCGAGGACTCCTCCTTGCAGCACGACGCGTTCGCGATGGACCACCCTTTCCCAAGTAACAACAGATTTCCTCTTCCCAAACACACACATCACCTTCTTCAGCGTGTGTGTGTGCGTGTGTGTGTGTGTGTGTGTGTCCTTATTTTCTCATCTGCGTATACTTCTGTTTTTCTCTTTGGGTCCCAGGAGAGACACACATGTAGATCGTGGCCACTTACTCATCTATCTAAAACGTCTCGTACTACCACATATGCACACATATATACTTATATATGCGCGTACGTTTATATATATATATATATGAGTATCTCTTTCTGATGATATGGCACGTATCTATCTATCTATATCTATCAATCAATCTGTCTATATGTATCTATCTATCTGATCTGTCTATCTCTCTCTCTCTACATATATATATATATATATGACCCATGTGCGTATATGTTTCTCTATATCCGCGTGAATGCATAGACGTACGTACATGTTTCGCGCTGAAATGACGGGCATACGTACATACGGTCGCCCATTTATTTCCCTGCGTCTTTTCCGTTGTGACGTACTTCCGCACACCTCTTCACTACGAGTCGCGCGGCCTCCTTTCTCCACTATTACAACTGTCTGCGTACCTCCGCCGACAAACAGAGAGAGGGCGAAACGACAGCTGTATGTATATGTCTGTGTAGGAGGCGGTCCACCTTTATGTTTCTTGCCTTATCCACCTACTCGCATGTGGATAGGTGTCTGCCTGCCCTTTCGTCTTCCTTCAGTATATCTATGTATATAGGTGTGTATACGTAGTGACGCCAAGCGTCTTGTTGAATCCGCGGTAGACACACAGCTCCCCCACCGTGCCCCCGCCTGCCCGCTTTTTGGCAAACATTTACACGTAACGCACGTTGACGAGGCCTACGTGGAGGAATACCTCCCCACATCCCCTTCAGGTACATACAGACACACAGGTATATACATATATTTATCTGTTTTCGAATATAAATCTGCCCACTGTTGTGTATGTGCATCCCCATACACGTATGTATATAAGACTTGGAGAACCATCTCCCCATATAACCTGCAGGTGTAAACAGACACACGTATATAATCTATTCGAGTATATGCACCGTTATATATATATATATACATATCCATGTATATATATATATATATATATACGCGTGGATATGTGTATTCCGTTGTGTATGTATATGTGTGTACCATATAGGATATATAGAACTACGTATACTTATATATGTTCTATGTGTACATATGTGTATATATACATCTATGCAGGTACGTAGGTCTGCAGTTATATGCCGTTTTACATATTACTATAGATATAAACATGTCTATACATGTGTATAGTTCCACGTGTAACGTTGTGATGGAGAATGAAGAAGGGCGACGGGGAGAAGCTCTGGTTTCGATTTGCTGCTGGTGAATCTCTGCTACAGAGCACGCGCAGCAGTAGGAGCTGCTGCAGCCGCCTCAAACGAGACGCTGCTACTGTCGGCTGCTGCGTGTTCGCACTGCAACGGGTGGCGGCACCTGTTTTGCGTCGCGTCCTTCCATGAGCTGCTGCATCACATGCACGCGACAGCGGCCGGACAGCTTCACGACGCCGCCGTGGGAGCAGCAGCAGCAGTAGACAGAGCAACAGGAAGGGCAGCCGCAGCAACAACCCCGGGAGGAGTGTCACTAGGGGCAGTCGTAGTGGAGCAGTCAGGGGCAGCGGCAGGTCCAGCAACAGCGTCAGCAAGAGCAGCAGAGGCAGTGGCAGAAGCAGGAGTCGTACGTGCAGACTTGCTTCGAGCAGCGGGAGGAGATCCACACAGCGTATGGGAAGAGGGAGGAGAGACGGCAGCAGAGGCCCTGCAGCAGCGCATCCATCCGCTTTGTGTAAAACTGCACTCGTTGAGTACGCATTCCCCCGTAGCGTGTCCCTTCCCTTGCTGTCGAAGCGATCGCGGCAGCAGCAGCAAAACAGCAGCGGCGGCTTTGTGCAATGGTGCCTACGCGAGTCCTTCAGCTGCAGAGCTGCGGTGGCTGCGCCTGGCGGCGCATCTTTTCAGTGGCGTCCGAGCAGCGACAGAGCTGCCGCGCTTTCTCTCTTGGGAAGGCTTGCTGCTGCCTGCGTTTACGTTCTCGTTCCACTGCAACAGCAGCAGCAGCGCGAGCAACGGGAAGTGGAGGACCAGCGAAAACAGCTGGCCCGGCAGCAACAGCAGCAGCAAGAACAACAACAGCAACACTAGCAGGCGGAGTACACGCAGCAGGGAGGCACAGGTAGACAGCGTCACAACGGACAGCCCAAAGGGAAGGAAAAGCAGCAGAGTTGTCGAGGGCTGTACCGGTGCTGCCGCTTCTGCTGTTGCGAATCTGCTTTCGTCTACTTCACCTAGCGTCTGTCCCTTTGCTGATGTGGACGACACGAGAGAGGAAATGAAGGGCTTGCACTTGCAGCTGCAGGCGTCGTCTATGCTCGGACTGCCGCAGCCGCAGCAGCAGTTGCTGTCTCTGAAGGCCACTTGCGGTAGTGGCTCGACTGAAGCAGCAGCAGCAGCAAATGCAGAAGAGCAGCAGTCTTTCCACGCACGCACTCCGCCTGTTGGGGAAGCAGAGCACCTGGAAAGCTTACACCTGCAAGTCCTGCTGCCACTTGCTGTGCGGCCGCGCCTTATCCTGCTGCAGCTCTCTCGCATGCAGCTAGCTGTCTTCCCTGACCAGCACGTCAGCAACCCTCTCCTACATCGCGACACCAGCTCAGTAAGCTTTCTTCGCCTCTGCTGCTGCCGCTTCCTTTGCTGGTGTCACTCATTTTGCTGCCACCGCTGCTGCTCCTGCCCCTGCCGCTGCTCTTACTGCTGCGGCTGCTCTTGTCGCTGCGGCTGCTCTTGATGCTGCCGCTTTTCCTGCTGTGTTTGCTCCTGCTGCGTTCGTCCCTGCTGCTGCCAGTGGTGCCACTGTCGCTGCAGCTGCCACTGCTGCAACACTGTTGCAGCGGAAGTACTACCAATGGCATCATAAACAACAGCAGCAGCAGCGGCAGCGTCAGCAGCAGCAGCAGCAGCGCTATTCGCCCAACGGGCATCAGCAGAAATGAGCAGCCGTCGGCTGCAGCGACAAAATAAAGCAGCAAGGGCAGCAGCGACAGGAAGCTCGGGGGCGCTAGCATCAAACAGCAGCAACGAGATCGTCTGTTGAATGTTGGAGACAGATAGAGAAGTATATGGAGAGCAACAGATATAAAGAGAGATCGAGAGATAGTGAGAGTGAGATAAATAGATAGATAGACAGATGGAGACCCAGGTAGATAGGAAGGCTTACGGAAACATACGAAAGCTGTACAGGAGCGGCAGTCAAAGAAGACGGGAACCTAATGGCAGCAGAGAAAGCAGCAGTGGCACTAATTGCAGTGAGGTCGCACCCCACCGGCAACAGCAGCGCGGCACGCGTCAAGCGACACCAACAACAGCTGATGCTTCCGTATTAGGGCAGCGGCAGTAGGAGATGCAAACGCAGCACGGCTGTATCCGCTGCAACAACGCCTGCAGCGACAATGGCAGAACCGCCAACAGCAGCAGCGGTTCGGGCTGCAGCAAATGCCTTTCTCTTCGGCCTGCACATGTGCTGCTGTTGTGTGTATGTGTGTGTGTATGAGTTTTGCTGTTTGGTGTCTTGCAGCTACTGGAGGCGATGCCAACTTCTACTGTTGCGCTGTGCATCGATTCGGCGTTTGCTGCTGGTCCTGCTGCCTGTCGCGTCGCGAGGGACCAGACGCAGAGTGACTGGCATACGGCTGGAACTGCAGCAGATTGCAGCTGTTGCTGGTGCTGCTGCTCTGCAGCTTCTGTGCTACCGCCCTACCGCTGCTGTTTCCCTCCTGTTGAGACAGCTACGAGCTGCTGCTGCTGTTGGTCGGAACCACAGACGACGACCAGCAGAAGACGCAGCACCACCAGCGCATCCGCCTGCTGCTGGAACGGCTGCCGCTGTAGCAGCGTCGGCACCGGCAGCGACAGCGTGTGCAGCAGCAGGAAGGACAACTGCACGTGGGGTGGAAGTAGTAGCGCCCGCAGAACGAATGCGTGCTGCAGCCACTTTCGCACTTTGAGTGGCAGGTGCAGCAGCTGCAGCAACGACCTGGGAAGCCTTCGCCTGACGACGGGCAGGAGCGAACACCTGATGTGCGTGTGCTACGCTGTCGTAGTGCGACTCTTCAGAAGCCGCAGCAGCACGTCTGCGCCCGAGCAGAAATGGCCGCAGGTTAGACAAAGTGCCTCTCTACGAGGATGCGCATTCATTCAGAAGTCATTGTTCAACGCGAGTTCTTTTACAGAGACGTGAAGACAAAGCTGTGAGCACGTGTAATTTTTCTGCTTGCCTCAGCAGTGTCTTGCTGCTGCGTCGAGTTTCCCCCGTGCTGCAGCGTTTCCGCTCCTGCTGCTCGCCATACATACCGCTGCCGTATGCAGGGCTGTTTGATGCGGTCTGCTGCCGCCTGCCTCCTGCAGTCGCTTGCGATCTGCTGCTGTCCTCCCACCCTGCTGCACTGTCCTGTTGCCACTCCGCTTCGCTGTTGCCTCTTGGGCTCGCCGCTGTGTCCTCCCTGCTGCTGCGGTTGTATATGCGAAGCCGCACGGGCTTCCGGGTTCCTGTAAGTTCAGTGGCCCGTGTTCGCAGTCTGCTGCTTCCCCTTTCTTTGCTGTCCCTCTATTGCTGCGTGATTACATACTTCTTAGACGGGGACACGTGCGTGCCCTTCTCCATTAGGCGTACGGGCCACCTGTGTAATCTATACCTACATGTATATATGTATATGTATATATGTATATATATATGTGTATATATGTATTTATATATATATGTATATATGTATATATATATGTATATGTATATATATATACACATACACGTGTTCACTTGTGCGTTCTCTGTACTATCTGCTCTGTTTATTTATCTGCTGCTTCGTCTATGCAGACACAGAGGCATACGTATGCATGAATATCTGCACTGGCGTATCGTTACCTAGTTAACGATCCTCCCTACCTACCTAAATATATTTCTGTCTATCTGAACCCGTATCAGCCCATCCCCTATATATATATATATATATATGTGTACATACACACCCATGTATCTGTACAGCTGTCTATGTTCGTACGTGTCCGTGTCTGAATGCCTGTGTGTGGACGTGTATGTGTGCACATATATAGTGTATATTTATGCGTATATATGTGCTTGTATAATATGTATATATACATATGTATTTGGACTTTCGGTGTGTGTACGTGTGTACACCTGTGGAGTTGAGAAGCGTATCTCGAGTCGCTGCTCAGGGATTCTGCCGCTTGCAGGGAGAGACGCTGGTATGCTGCTGCTGCTGCTGCTGCCGCATCGTTCGCGTTTGTGTCGCTGCTGCTTTGCGGTGCTGCAGCTGCTGTGTCTGGTTAGTGCCGGGGTGGATGCGGAGCTGCTGAAACGCGTCAACACTGTTTCGCTTGGGTAAGTGAAGCCTGCCTTGCATCAAGAAAATTTGTTACTCCCGTGGTCCCGCCGGTTTCTTCTACGCATACGCCACTGCACCGGCGCGCACGGCTTAACCCGCGGTGCTTGCTCCAGATCAGCGGCGTGCGTTGTGTGTCCGCCAGACACCTTGATATATTGAGCGTCCATCGATATACGCGTATATATGTATATGTCTACTTCTATTTGCGAATATGTTATACGTATACACAAGTGTATGTATACATAACGCGTAATCATTATCACTTCTCCTTGCACCCATATGTCCGTAAGCACACGTCTATATATATGTATATACATGTATATATGTAAGGCTACAGTCGAGCGTGCACGTACTCGTGCGTTGCTCCCTGCCTCGTTTGACTGAAGTGCTGCACTTTTGCTTCTTTTTCTGTACCTCTGCCACACCTTGTTTACATTATTCGTATCTTAGTTTTTTTCGTTGCCTCTTCTATTCCTTCGTCACTCGTATCTTTTTTGTCTCGTCTCCGTATTCTCAGCGGCAGTCGCTTCCGTTGGTTGTTTGTCCTTTTGCTCAGGGAAAACATCTCTTTCCATCCTCTCCCGCCGAGCGCAACACATCATCCTCGTTTTGCTGCTGCTGCGGCGGACGCTGCAGCTGTCGCGGAGCGCCAAAATAGCAACCAGCTACGAAGCAGCAGCCGGCGCGGAAGCAGCGGTAGCTGCAAAAACGAGGGATCGTCTTCTACGTCGTCAAAAATTCTTCCTCCGTTTTACTCGTTCCCGTTCTGCTCCACACTCTCGCCTGAGCGCGCTCTTTCATGCGTACGTTCTTATTGCAACAGCAGCAGCAGCAGCAGCACTAGTCGCTGTGCGTCTTTTTCACGTGCTGCTGCTGCTGTTGCGTCTGTGGCGACGGCAGCTGCCGGCGCTGCTACTACTACCTGTGAGCCTGCCGCTGCTCTTGTTGGTGCTGCCGCGCCTGACAACGCCGCTGCTTCTCACGCTTCTGCCGCCGCATTTTCTACTTCTGCTGCACCCGCGTCGTATCGAGTAGCGTCGCTGTCTCCCGATGTTGCTGCCTTCCTTCGTGCAGCCGTTTCTCCTAGTGTTGCATGCATGGCTGCCACTGCTGCGTCTCACACGTTCTCGAGAAGGGTTGCTGAGGGGATCCGCGAGACCACAACGACATTTAGATTCGACGACTATCCTTCTTTCGAAACGCTCTGCAAAAGCAGCAGGCAACTGTTTCGGGGTTCGCAGTTACTTGACCTGACATACAAGAACTCGGCTATTGCCGAGCTGTTTGCTCCGCCTGTGTCTGCTGTTGGCACGAGACCAAGAAAGGCGGCGCAGCCGCGGCAGCAAGAGCTGCAGCAACCGCAACAGCAGAACTCGAAAAGAAGCGAAACCGGCTCCAACACCGGCAGCACCAGCAGCGATGGTGCTGCACAGCACCAGTCGCAACAGCAGCAAGAAGCGCGGCCGCTGTTGCCGGCTAATCAGCCACAGCAGGAAGTGGTGCAGCAGGAACAGCTGCAGCACGAAGGTGAACAGCGGGAAGGGGCCCGACACGTTTCTCTGTGGGTAGGGGGCGCCAGGCCGGAGACAAGGCTGCCACTTAAATTAAGCAGTAAACGCCGCTCCATTCGAAGGCACAACGCACTGCGTAATGAGACCCTTAAAGCAGCTGCAGCCAAGAGAGCAGCAGCAGCAGCCAGGAAAGCAGCAGCAGCAGCAAAGAGGGCAACGGCAGCGCAGGATAAGACCACTAAGCAGGCCCGGTAGCACCGTGTGCAGCACCGCGCAGACCAGGAGCGGCAGCACTGCAGTATAATCCTCTGGAGGAGCGTCAGCGTCACCATACTACGAGCAGTGGAGCGACCGCGTGTTTTATAACAGTGCATGTAGTTTCCAGTGTTGCATGAGCGTGTACGTCTTGCGCGCGCAGCAGCGTCGCCCAGCCCCGCTCTTTATTGCTTTTGAGCATTTGTGTTCGTGTCGTTTCTGACACTTGCTTTCAATTTACGAGGTTCATTTTTCGTCCCTACGCATGTCGAATGACTGGACGTGCAGCTAGTGCTGTCATTTTTCTCATTTGAATGCTTATCTACTATTCTATGTTCTTGTATACACGAATGGGCGTAGTTTCATACATGCGGGTACGCGTCTAGCGAGCCGAGAGAGAGGAACGTCTACGCAGTTGCATATGGAAAGCCCGTGGAAAGGGGTCAATACAGGTTTAAAATTTTGAAGTGCATGCGGCACGAGGGAACGCCTCACGGTTGCCTTTGCAGCTGCTGCAGCACCAGCAGGAGCACTAACATCGCAGTGCCACTAGCGGCAGATGCTGCACAGAGACGTGCAGACAACTACAACCGCATCCGAATTTACGTTTGTAGGAACCCGTACGCACGTGCGTGTGTACGTACTTATGTGCACGTGATACATATGTATGCATGTTTGTATGTGTATAGCCCCCCCGCCATGATCCTGTGAGCCTGTGACGGGCGGATCTGTTGACCGTGTGGATACCAATGCAGTAGCGCAGACGTCTGCGTCCAGGCTACCCCTCTTGCGCTGTACGTATACCAGTGGAGCGTGTGGGAGGGAGCAGTGGGCTGCTGTTGCTGCTGGACCGGTAGTGCTTCTGCAGGAGAAATGACTGGGGTGCCAAACGTGTGCCGCCTGTTTCGGCGGCAGAGACGACACCGTAGTCCTGCAGACGTTTAATGTAGCAACACTTCCAAGGCACGTGACTTTAAAGACTGCGACGTGTATAGCAGCCGGTGTAATGGTGTGCACTTCTGCGAGGCTCTGCAGGTGTACACGTGTGGATATTTACATATATATATATATATGTACATATACATATACATATATATATATATACACGTATTTGTGGCTTCAAGTATACGTATTTATATCTGTAGTTGCAAATTTACGTATACGTAAATATATGTATGTGCACGTGCGGAAATTTTCCTTTTGGAGATCCTGGAACTCATGTGTCGATTTGCATCGATGCGTGAAAACCCCGTTGAACGTGTATGCATGACGTGTACGTGTGCGCGTGCACCGTCTCGCGAGGGTTTGCAGCTGAAGACATCTGTACGTAAGACACTACGAAGTACTGTTATTTGAGACTCTGTGTCTACGTCTGTTATCAATGATTTAGAGTCAGGTACAGCGTCCACGGTGAACTGGTGTCAGTTAGGAACTGACGTCTCTGGTTCCCAGTGCAAAGAAGGTGAAACATTGTTTCATGAAAGTCTCCCGAAAACTGCCAGTGTCCCATTCCTTGAATTCCTGTGTTTCGGTCGTGGGATTTGTCGAAGCCCTCTCCTGCACATATAGGTCTGGAAGTGGTCTTGGACAGATAGAAGAACGGGAGGTGGACAATTGCTCAGCTTGCAGAGGTGTACACACAGGAACTCATTCGTGTTTTTTAGAACATTTTCAACGCTTTCGCCTTCCTTGTGCAAACAGATTTCGTACGCGCGGGCAGAGCAGCAAATGGAAAGATACACACTTGTGGACCTTTCGGTCGGCCCAGTCCTTCCTCCGTATTTCGGTAGAGCTTCTTACGTTATAGACACGCGGGCGCACGCCTTAACGGATCCATGACGTGGAAGTAGCTGCTGGGCATACACACTCTATGAACTCACTCGCTTCTCTCTCTTCCTCTCATTCTGTCTCTCTTCTCTCTCCAGCTCTCCACATACATATATACACATATATGTTGCTGTGTAACCCTTCCTGTGCTCACGCGTGTTCACACATCGATGTGCACAAGCGTGCACTTACAGTAGGATGTCTATCTATCTATTTCAATCTCCGTACACAGGTGCATATATATATATATATAACATACACACCTGTACATGTTCACAGCTATCAGTGCAAATGTGTATACAAGTACATATATATATATACTTATTTATATGTAAATCGCTGTCTTCGTACATACATATATAGACATATATATGTATATACATACATGTATCTTTGAATCTTCGTCGGTACATGTTTGTATATATATATATAATAGACATCTGTGCATGTTCAGAGTTGTCAGTGCAAATGCATATACACGTACAAGTTTATATAAATGTATAAATATATATATATATATTACTGAGTCTCCGTACACACGTATACATATATACATGTATATATACATGCACTTTTTCTCGTGTGTGTGTGTGTGTATATATATATATGTATATATTTATATGTATAGTACATAGTTATACGCACGCGTCCGTAGCTGTCAGTGCGTACACGCAGACACGTACAAGTCTACTTACGTACACAGATAAAGATAAGTAGATACAGAGATACACATGTTCGGAAATGAACAGAGAGTTCTCTTTTCTAAATATGTTCGAGGTTCTACAAGTGACTGAGACATCGGGAGACTTTTTGCGCAAGTGCTTCACGAATACTTGTGGCAAATACGTGCACCTCATTTTCGTACGTTATGCTACCGTTTTCATAACCTTCTCTCCGTCTCTCATCTTTAACTCTCCTCGGTCTCCAGCTGCTTCATCTGGCTCACCTTTAAAGTTGTATATATCCGTCTTTGTGTGTATGTGGACGCCTAGAACTGCACATAAGTATGGGTTCTCTCCGTTGAGTCATTCTTGGCTTTCTGTCTCGCTCTCTCTCTACTTTTTCTACCTACGTACCTACGTTTATATTTATACCTACGTATACGCGTCTTTAAAACGTGACAAATTTGGGTAAAGTCCTTCGCAAGACTTTGACCTTTTATCTCGCACTGGACGTCATACACAGACACATACGTCAGCCCACCTGTACCTCTTCATACATATACATATATGCGTATGAGTATACATACCTCTATTCATACCTCACATATTAACGCCCAGACAAAATTATATATACATATAGATATATATATATATATGTATGTTTTCATGCATGTGCGTCCGTCTCTGTGTACTCCAACAACACGCGTAGCTTCACTATGTATGTATATATGTATATGAGAAAAAATGTGTACGAATGTACATATAGGAGTTCAACTATATACGTAAACGAACATACATTTGTGTGTACTCACGTATGTGTGTACAATATGCGGCACGCGTATTGTCTTTTTTAATTCACACACGGACAGCACCAACCCTGTGGAGACCTGTTCGGACGTTTTCTCCGGGTAGATTTCTGCGTGCCGCTCCCTCTCTTCTGTCTTTCGTTTCCTTTTCTCTGTCTGTCTCTCTTCCTGTACGTCTTCTTCGGTAAGTTTTTCTCTCGAGGAGGCCACCCCCAGCGGAAGCTGCTGCAACGGCAGCAAGAGGGGCAGGAGCAACGTGTCGCAACGCCAGCAGCAGCAACAGCAGGAGTTGTTAGACGCAGCTGAGAGCGTAGTCGAGACTTTTGATGAGGTCTTGGACATCCTCAATTCCGACGGAGAGTCGAACAAAGCCATCGGTAATTCCTACTTTCAGTCTATCTTCTCTTGTCATCGCTGCGTGCGTGAAGACTGCCGGGCAAGTTATGATGGACTGCACTGCCCCTAGATTTTCGCAGAGCGACCACGGGCGGGGGACGTTGTCCATCAACTTGATGCCTGTTGGTCGGACTCACAGAGAAAAGGAAGAATCGACAAGAACCAGCAATGAGAAAAGGGAACGCAAAAGGAAAACACAGACACACAGAGGCCTGTAGACACAGAGACAAAAAACGGAGGAAAGACACCGCACCAGGAATAGAAAAAGTGAAGGAAAGTCGATCCCCGAGACAGGAACGCGCACACCAGCAATAAAAACAGAAAACCAGGCAAACAGACGCACTGCACGGACGGCGAAGCCGCGCAGCTCTTCTCCTGCCTTTCCCTTTTCGTCTCTCTTCGTTCTCCTTCTCTGTCCGTTTCGGTCTTCTCCGTCCGTTGCGGGTCCCCCTATATACACGGCTGTTCTCCAAGTTGATTCTTCTACGTGCGTCGGCGACTGTTTAGCAACATATACGTACACGCCTCACGCATAGTGTCCAGGGGGGGGGGGGCCGTCAACTGACTGCCCGAGGCATCACAAGTTGAGGCGGACACGCAGAAACGCATTCGCTCGAGATAAAGAGAAGAACATGGGAGAGAGACAGACAGAAGAAAAAGTGGAAAACTCCGTATTTCTCTGTGTCCACAAATAAACAGGAAAACGAAAACCAAGCTCCTGCTGCAAAGACACTCTGCTATGTCCATAAGTGCAAATGCATATACACACACAAATACATATATATATATGTATAGGTACAGGTGCGTGGCGTGGATAGGTAGGTAGAGAGAGCCTGACGTGAAGCAGATAGTAGTAGTAGGGCAACGTAGGGGTACATGTTGATATGTCACCAGTCGTATGTGTCCGAATCTGAACATACACGTATATACGAATATACGTATACACACACGAGGTGGACCCAAGCAAATGCAAAGAGAGCGAGACACGCAGACTGCTGTATGTATCATCGATAGATAGAGATAAATAGATAGGTATATATACGTAGAGAGAGTGATGGATAGATGTAGACAGGTAGCTATATGTATCAATATATATGTGGAGAGAGATACACACATAGATGGATAGATACAGACAGATAAAAAAAGAGGTAGATACACAGATATAAATAAATGTAGTTAGATAGCTACGTAGATTGATAGCTATATATATATATATAAATAGGTAGATAGATATAGATAGATAGCTATAGATACATATGTATATGTATATATCTATATACGTAGATAGATAGCTATATATATATATGTATATGTAGATAGGTAGATATAGATAGATAGATGTGTGTACGTATATGCATGGATGCAAGCCCATATACGTGACAGAGAGAGGTGATACACAGATGAATACAGAGACGGCTACGGCTATAGCTAACATCAAATAGATAACACTCAGAAAGATGTATATTTGTATGTAGGAGTTGTGCAGAGAATATGAGATGTCTTGCGCGATGCGAAGAGCAGCAGACACAGGCACTAAGTCCACGTTTCTGATCTTCCCCACTCGTCTAGAAAATAGGAAGGTAACCTAATACAGAGATCGGTAAGTATAAATGAATACGGGATACATAAGTACAGACGGATACATATATTTGTCTAAACATGTGCACATATATATATATATATGTATATATACATGTATACACAGACGTGTATGCGTGTACGTATTTATTTACGTTTATATGTGCATATATTCACGTGGGGGGCATATTGAAGCCGTAAGTGTGCGTCGGGTGAGTTTCTTATATATCGTTGCCCGTGTTTTGAAGTGTTGTGTAGAAAATACCTACACGTGTGCACGGGCAATTCAAGAGACTTACCCAGCTACACGAAAATATATATAATCTCCAGAGTAGATCGCACAACGACCTAATTCGACGTACGCGCATGCACGCGTATATACGTATGGAGTTGTAGACATCAATACTAACGTGTGTGAAGCGAGACGGACGCATATACACACGTAAGACATGTCTACACACGAGTATCCACCTACACACTTATACATCCATATATGTATATTTTATACGTAGCTACCACTTATACGCATATATTCACAAAATCTCATAGACATCTGTATGCCCGTGTGTGCCAGTACAGCTTCTGAGGGTGTATAATCTCTGCGAATTCTCCAGAAGCGTATATAATATATGTACGTAGGTGTCGCTATGACATCTGCAGACACCATAGAGTATTCCTATATGCGCCTCTGTAGACGTAGGCGAGCCCCACCTATGTGCAGCGTATTTCTACATATGTGTGTGTGTGTGTCCACGAATGCATTTTTACCGGCTTCGGTTCCGCCGACGACCTCGAAGCCGATCATACTGCCGTGCATGTCAGGGGCGTGTTGCTTGAGGGCCAGCTGCCGTTGGGGGAAGGACGGCAGGCCGGGATAAAGGACGTGGTCGACTTTCGGGTGCTGCTCAAGAAACTGGGCAATACGTCGCGCATTGCTGCACTGCCGTTCCATTCGCAGAGGCAGCGTCTTGACAGTCAGCAGCGTATAGAAGGCGACCTGGGGGCTCATGATACTTCCTAGCATGTTCCTGTGGAAGACAAGCTGTTCGTGGTGCTGCGGGTTTTTGCATATCACTGCCCCGCCAACCGTGACGTTGTGCCCGTCGTAAAATTTGGTCGTGGACACCAGCGTCATGTCCGCGCCCAGCGTTAGCGGCCGCATGACGCACGGGGTCGCGAAGGTGCTGTCGCAGACGTGGACGACGTCATTTTGGTGCTGCTTGCACAGCTCGCTGATGGCCGCCACGTCGGCCAGGAAAAGGGTGGGGTTGCTTGGTGTTTCTGACAACACCAGCTTCGTGTCGCCGCGTCGAAGACTCCGCTCCACTGCCGCCAAGTCGCGGAAGTCGACAAAGTCAAAAATGATTCCATACTTGGCAAACTGCAGACGTGCGCACCGGTTCGTCCCGCCGTACGAACACGTCGGGAGAACGCAGCGGTCCCCTGGGCGCAGGAAGATGCTGAATACCTGCAACCAAGTCGTACAGAGAGAGAGAGAGAGGAGAAGCAAGAAGAACTCGGAGGAGACCGGAGCGGAGAGGCGAGATTCGGACGCGAGAAATAGGCACAAAACCGACGAGGAAGAAAAGACGGAGCGACACGACCCGCAGAAAAGTGGTCAACAGAAGAAAATGAACAAGAGGAAGAATCTGTTCTGACTTTTGCAAAGAGAAACGTGGTGAGAGACAAACAGAAAGAAATAGACGCATGCGCGGACGACGCCGGGGAGAAGAAGCCACAGCCAGCGACAGCGACAGGCAACAGGAGAGAGGATAAGGAGGCCGCGAGTCAAGGAGCGGCCGGAGAGAGGCCGGGCCTGTGGACAGGAGGAGGAGAAGGCCTGGGAAACCAAAAGACACTGCGAACAACGAAAGGATGCGTCCAGACGAGAAGAAAGGCGGTGCAGAAGAGAAAGAAGGGGAGAAGAACGGGGAGGGACAGAGACGAAAGGGGCTCTGGCAAAAAAAGGAGAAAAGGGAAAGAAGACGTGCAGGTTGAGAGATACAGAGAGCCTGTGTGAGTTCAGGAAAGGAGGGCGAAAACAAACGCAAAGCTACAGCGTGAAGAGAAGAAGAAAACGAGAAATTGCATGAGAGGACGCGAGAGCCGCATGCTGTCAAGCGCACGAGGCAGTCGCTGTGTGTACGTACATACAAGAAGCGAGAAGCGAAGACGCAGCAGAAGAAATACACAAAAGAAGAGAAAGAAGAGGAAAGCAACCGTCCAGCGAGAGAGAAAACAAATACTATGAAAAGAAAGGAGGATAACTCGCTAAAGAGGTAGCACGTCCACTGTCATCACAAGTTTCGTCCTTCGCCTTCCTCTTCTTTTCTTCAGTTACTTTTTTCTTGCGCTGCTGAGCACCTGCACGATTTATTGACCCCGAGGAAGAAAGGCACACACGGAGAATGAAGAAGAGAAAAGTGCAGACAGCGGGAACAGGGCACTGCTGCAGTCCCGTCGGCCCTTTCGCCCTAGCTACGCCACCAGAAGCAGGAGGAGTTGCAGCAGCACCAGCACCAACAGCAGCAGCAACGACGCCAGGAGCACACACGACGGCAACAGCAGCAGTAACAGCAGCAGGAGCCGCATCACCGTCTGCAGGAAAAGCTACTACAACACCCCCAGCCGGAACACCAGCAACACGACCGGCTCAACAGCACCATCCACCTCCTGGGGTGGCTTGCATTTCCTCTAGAACGCTTGATAAAAATGAAGAGACTGGGCTTTCTACTCAAACAGCGAGAGACTGCAGCGAGCGCAACGGCAGCAGCGACTCTGCTGCTGCGTCAACAGGAAATGCAGCAGTCACCACCGCAGCATTCACTCGGCAACAAACAGTAGCCGCAAAGGCTGCAAGAGCAACAGCACGAAAGAGGCTCCCCCATTGCTCGTGGCAGCTTCATGCACCGCGCAAGACGAGCATGTCGGTGTGTGCTGCTTGGTGTCTCGCCTACATTGCAGAGGAGACGCACGAAGGCGGAAGTTGGCAGAGAAGAACGAGAAGAAACGAAAAAAAAAGGACGCGGAGGTGCGGACTCGCTCGACGGCGTGCGCGTCTGTGGTGCGCGCGCAGACAGAAGTTGCTGCTAAGTGAGAAACCGAGGAGACGCGAAGTTCTTCGAATACGGAAAGAAGCGCGACACCTATAATGCTTCCCGACTTCTGACAAGAAGTCGTCTATGCGCTGCACGTACATAAAAGTGGATTTTTAGGTGCATCAGAAAAACGACGAGGACAGAAGGATATGGAGAAATAAAGGGACCCGTAAGGATGCACAAGTTCAAAGGAAAGACTAGTGAAGCTTGCAAAAGACAAGAGAAGGAAGAGAAGAAACGACGACCCGAAGGCCCTTTTAATCGAGAAAATAAGGAGGTGCGCAAAAACGTTGTTGCGTGGGACAACTTCTACGACGCACCAAAACGCAGCCACCCGGCGAGGATGGGATGGGAAGAACAACATGCAGGACTGGCTGCTAGCTTCAGTAAAACAAAGAAAGAGCGGGGAAGAAGGAGAAGAAAACTGCCACGTGCTGTGACAGCGGAGGTCCTCGTCAGAAGAAGAAGCGAAGACAAACAGGATCTAGCGTGGGATGAAAAGAGTACCTAAACCCGCTCACTCTAACGTCGGACCCATACAAGTATTTACATATAGAGAGGCAGACAGAGAGACAGTGTGACAGACGTATAGACAAGTAGATATAAAAACAGGTAAAGAAGGGACGGCTAGACGCGCGGATCGACGGACGTGAACAACGAGATATGCAGTGGCGCTGTGTTAGAAGGCACTGTCGTACCGTGGACAGAAAGACACAAGGAAGACGAGAAACAGAACTTCCACAGCTGCAGGAGAAGACACGGACTGGTAGCATAGAGACCAACGGAATTTTGGCGAAAGTGGAAGCAAGTTTGAACGATCCACGTGGACGCGACCGCCACTCCAGCTCGTGAGGCGGCGTACAAATCAAATTTGAACGAAATGTAAATACTCCTCCTCCCTGTGTCAGCAGTTCCACGTGAGTGGTGCGTAACACCCCGTGTACCCCATACTACGCACACACGCAAGAGCATGGAGGAAAGCGCGCTACGCATCCGTTTAATACATACTTCTAGTGGTTGAAAAGCGGGAAGGCAGCAACAAAAGTCCTACGCGAAGAGCAGAAGCCGGAGCTACCACGAGCAGACCGAAGAACGGCATGGATAACGATTCTCAATTTTTCATCTACTCCAACAACCATACGTGTCATGGACTAAATGGACCTTTTCAATGAGTGTGCGTACCGCACTGATAGCAGCCATTCCTGAAGAAAAACAACAAGCGGCCTTGCCTCCTTCGACTTCTGCCAGCTTCTTCTCTAGTATCGTAACCGATGGATTTTTTGTTCGCGAATAGGAGTAGCCTTTATTTTGGTACAAGGCCACGCTTTCTTGCACAAACGTAGTACTTTGAAAAATTGGAGAAATGATAGCCCCCGTTGTAGGCTCAGGGTCTTCGCCAGCGTGAACAAACTTCGTGGTGTCACCCAGACTCCTGTCAGGCAGCCAGTCCCCAGCTTTTACTCTCCGCAACCTCGCAGCAGAGGAGTTGTCCATGTTCTCTTCCTTCTTCGAAGCAGTCACTTTTGCAATGTTTTCGCAGGATTTTGCACCGCGACTCCCTGGTGGTGGGTCAGAACCAGCTGTTGTAACGGATCCTGATATAGAGATCTGCGCCAGTTTCTCCGCCATCGTCTGCTCCGCCGCCATATTGACCACAAAGGTGTCAGCACCTCAAGAAGCCGTTACTCGGCACGAAACGCAGAAAACATGTCCTTGTTGAAGACAGACGGGCAGATTCCATGTGAACGGTGAAACAGAACACGGCTTTGACGAGGAATATGTCGGATTCCCACCGGAGAGAAAGCGTACAGACAGAAGGTACGCGGGACAGTGGAAGGTGATTAAAAAGTTGCACACATCAAGACAACACGCACAGGCAAGCACAGGATGCACAAGGGAACTAGTTGATAAACGGAGAATCTCTCAAATAAGGGTGAAAATGATGAATTCAAGGTAGGGAGAAAAACGTGCGAAAGGTGGAAGGGACGTGGCTGAATTCTTGCCTTGCCCCTGAGACTGAGTACAGACAGAGCTGGCTACCATAGGAGGCCAACGAGAACGTAAATTTCACCTGACAGAATGAAAGACGTATGCAGAACATAGAAGGACAGAAGGGTTTGAATGTCAAAAGCCGGACGAAGCGAAGAATGTGTCGGAAGTAAAACGGTATCTGGGGAATTCCTCCACGGCGTCGGACTAGTCAAAAGGCGCACCCGGAGCAGGTGGGTGTGCACAAATCTCTGCCTTTGTCTCCACGTGTGAATCCCACCAACGGAAGCTTTTTTTTCAGTCGCTTCGATAATTGTCCACCTGAGAGCCTCGTGTGTACCACGTAAGCCATGAGCCCCTTGAAAATTTTCAGGTGGTGCTCGGGCTGCTTGAAGGATAAGTACATGTAACTGCGGGTACTTGTTAATTGCAAGCCATCTGGCTCGTTCCCAAGCAGCTGCAGCCCCTGCCGGGGAATGTGATCAACAGTTCTCTTCGCTGGGGCTGCCTAGTATTCTTCGCACGCCCAGTTCCGGGTTTGTCAGGTCCCGTTAAATTTCATGCAAGCTGTCTGAACCTGATGTTTCAGGGCGTTTCGCCGCGTCATTGACTGAAACGAACCTAGAAGAGAGAAATAGCCCCCACCCACATAGTGAAACGTAACACTAAAGATGTGTGTTTGTCGAGGTACGGCGCCGGCAGGTTCCCCTGCATCGTTACGAGGTTCGCTATTTATGTAACAGATTTTTACAAGTGGTACATAACACGTGCGAATCGGCTCCTTTTGTCACCGTAAGAGAGTTAAGCAGTGTTACCCTTTGTAAGAGTCGAGGAGTATTCAGACCCCACAGTAACCTGCAGCTTCCGTTTTTATGTTCGCCTGAAGCCCCTGTGGTACAGAAGAAGCAAACAGGAAGCGATACGTAATTGGTTAGCACAAGCGTGTTCGTGCAGACGGTAGTAATTCTGACACACCTATCTTGTGCCTACGTCAGCTGCGGACACCACCATGTGCACGCAGACGCGTACCAGTAAAGGATAATAGTGATTCTAATAAATTTAGTTGTTATTCTTATGTGTCCACACATGCGTGTAATAACAAACATACGATAATGATATTCTGATTGAAGGATCCGTGTGAAAGTTAGGGGTGTACGGGTATCTCGATCCCATAACCCACATCAAAACCTTTGCAGCACAAGGAAGTGTGAAGAAAGGAGGATAAACGCGTGTGTCTTTCAATTACACACGAATGTTGTAGTGCGCAACTGTATCAGTATCATCTGGTCTGTCCAAGAAAATTTATACGTACCCTCCTGAACGCCGCTGAGCGCAAGGGGGGCCGCGGGCCAATATCGCTTTCCCTTTGTTTCGCCCGTATTCCGGAACACTTTCTTGTATAAAACTTAGTGGCTCCCTTAAAGAAGATTCTGCTCCGCCACGAGTCACCAGCGTATGGTAGGCTGCTCTTACAAACGAAGCCGGTGACTTGACGAAGTGACTGACTGCTCAGACAGCGGTCAACGTAGACAGCCCTGTGTGTGGCTCACCACACAGAGGGCATCCAGCAACGTTAGCGCTATGCAGCACCAGGCATTAAGATATGCAGCCTGTACGAACAGGGCTTTCCCTGCGTAACAGTCTCCTATTAATCCTGGTAGTTTTCCCTGCCTCAGAGTCCCTTATTAATGCTGAAGTTGCCGACGTGCCCACGGGAGAAGGCCGGCTGCCTGAAAAATTGTTCTTCTAAATATCCGCAGGCACTTCTATACAAACCGGGTAGAGAGACGTCAGCAACTGCGGACGCTAATGTGAATTGCTATATGCCACCATTATTAACACCGTAGTGGAACCGTGTCTACTCCCGTGCCGGGGTGGACGGGGCGACTAGTGTCTTTCATTATCCTCGAGCTATCGAAGAACTTCTGCAGGATGGGACAGAGTAGCACCCGCAGGGGTAGCCGCGACACGAATCCTACACTGTAACACCATCTTCCTATGCAGGATTTACAGCAGCTCACGTAATGATTTACAAGCTTTAGTCGTTGTAGAACTGCCGTCGGAAGCATGAGCAGGACGGATAGCTTCGTCTCAAAAGTTCTCCTCGCTACTCCGGGGCACACTGGTACATACACATGCTGCAAATCCGCCCAGTAGACTTTATCAGCCTTTCCAGGTATAAACACGTTGAACAGCCACAGTCACAACTGCATGTCGGCATGCTGCGTCGGCGACGTAATGCTATTGTAATCATGATCGATCTAAAAACAGTTCTATTATCCATCAATTCAATGTACGTTCGCACGCACGTTATGACAGACTAGCCCATATTCGTCATTGTGTGGAAAAGGTCATATGGAGGTGGAGTACACACTCTCAGCGATGTCGTTTCAGCAAATATACGCTGCGGACTCGCGCTGTGTGTGAGTGCAATGGAAACTAGTCGTACTTTATAGCGATGTGCCTTGGATAGGAACCGCAGCTCTTCCGTAAGTGCCGGGAAGCAGGGAGAGGGGCAGATCCTAACGAACGTAAGCACGAAGTATATATATTCAACAAATCATTTGTGCGCCGTGACAGCTGTAGCTTCACGTTGCGTTTTTATTGCAGACTGAAGCATGTAGAACTTCGTCTCGGCACGTTGCGTGTCACCATGTGGCGTTGCGGTTCGTCCGGATGAAAAACGCCCCTGCGTAACATTTCCGACGTACCCTACACATGCGTACGCGTATACCCGTATGGATAGGTGGACATATAAACCAGAAAATAATCTCCTCACTGATTCAAAACTAGTCATCTGAGGGGGAGAGCAGTCGGCACAGACTGCACCACTGCAGATGAAGATCGTAGATATACACGGGGCGGAAGAGTTGTCTCAGAAGCGCTGGTGTATGTGTGTAAAGTGTTTGCACATGAAGCAAAGAACTGGCGCAAACGAGTCACAGATACGTTTCCAGTATGACCTGTTCTGTTGGGGGACCGAACGAATGTTCATGCGCCCTGCATGAATGTACATATATATGCGTACGCGTATGTGTATATATGTGTGTCTACTGTTTGTGTGCAGATGATTCTCTCTCTCTCACTACACATACATGTATATATACATATATGTATATATCGATATGTAGATAGATGTTTTCGCGCATTCGTAACCACGTATGTATAGCGAATGAGATCACATAGCGGCTAGCGAACTTTTCTGCTGTAAATTCAGAGAATTCTGCCTTTCGGTTCTCGTCAGCAAGTGCAGCACGCATTTTGCGGGTTCGGTTACTTCCGTACGTGTCCACCGTAGAGCACGTGTCCGCCTGTGTATCCAGTCGCGCCATAAGTGGCGCAGCCAGAGCAGGAACGAATCGTTTTCCTTTAGTAAATTGTAGGAAAAACGACCGAGCATTCACTTGTGAAGCGACCAGTGCGCTTCAGCACTCCTTGCTAGAGTTTCCAACGTCCTTTTTATCTAAGACTGTAGGGACGCAAAGACTTCCTTGCATTCACTTCCGTGAATTTCAGAGCTGTCTACTCTGCCTCATGTAGAAGGTAAGTAACCTGAATCGCACATCTCTCTGTCTCTCTCTATATAAATGACCCTATACATGTCTCTTTACTCTCACTGGCGTACATATACATATATATACGTATATATATATATATATTGTACACATGTATATACCGTTTTCGGGCAATGCATTGTCTCTACATATATATGCGTACACAGCCTTTTACATACCTCTAATACGTATGGGCTCACACGTATACATGTGGGCACCGTCCCTATATACACACGGGATCATATCGACACACCGCTCTACACACGTCTACCCGCGCCTCCACACACGCATAAATACAACACATACACACACATATATGTAGCTACACATATACATACCTATACAGATACATAGAGACGCACGTACACAGATCCACATGTATATATGTGAGGACGGCGTGGCTCTTCTCGTATAACACAGGCGGGTCGACGTGCAGCCATACGAGCAAATTCTCTCGCATATGGAGCTACACATATATATACCTACACAGAGAGACGCATGTATCCAGATATATGTATATATATGATGACCGCGTCGTTCTTCTCGTAGAACACAACCGCGTGGGCGTACAGCAGCCGTAAGAACAATTCTCGCACATATGGATGTAAAATGCAGGCGTGTTTCAGCAAATCGGAAGAAATGCGTGAAGCAACAGGCCGCTTCTACTCAGTTCCACTATTAAATAAAAGGAAGACACGCATGCGGCTTGGGTCCATGCAAGCATCTGACTCCGCTCGAAGCCTAGCCACATCCCACATACCCCGCGCACGTCCACAAGACCCACGCATCTGTACGTACATACATAGGATATATTATATATATATATCTTTATTCTCCACACAAACAACTGCGCACATACGCATACATCTATCTGACTAATTCTCTGTGTGTGTGTATGTTCCTGACGTAATTTTGCGTGTACATACACATATACATATGTGTATATAGACCTGAGACGTAACGTGTGTATATATATAAAAATGTATATGTTTATGTCTGTACGTAGGTGTACAGAGGCGCAGAGAGACCCCAATGTGTCGCCGGTGGACAGCATCTTTCTGTTGACGCAGCAGGGTCTCTTTGGCGTCGCCTGCCGTTATTCTCTGCAACCGCAGAAGTTGCTGCTCCTGCTGCTGCTTCCATCCCCTTGCACATGTTCGTTCGTACAGGGACACTCGGTATTACTAAAACGGGAGCCAACGACGTATGTACAAACGTGGGCACCCCGGGTTTCGTCTCTCGACGACGGGAGCTGAATCGAAGAAGGCTGTCCATCTTTCGTCTTTTTCGTATCGCCGAGGGCACGGCCTCTGCTGCTGCAGAAGTCAGTTTATTCTGCTCGTGGGGCTGCTGCGCTTCTTCTCGACCCGTTCCCGGGCACAAGAAGAAGCAAGGAGTGTCAATGAGCTTCCCTTTCTTCTCTGCTCTTCTCTGCTGCTGTTAGTGCCCCCCCCCTGCCGCAGCAGTCGCAGGGGCCCCAGAGCCCTGCGGCAGCGCAGACCCACCGCGACACAAGCAGCTGCAGCAGATCCACGCATCAGCAGCTGGCGCAGGGAGCAGCCCAGCGACAGCCGCCGCATAGACACAAGCAGCAGGAGGAACAACAGCAGAAGCAACACGACAAGGGCGCCAGTCGCTACCGCAACCGCACATGCACATCGCAGGCGGGTGACGTGCAACGGCGAGACGCGTACGCGGCAAGAGCAGCACATATACGCAGCAGCAGCTGCTCAGCAGCAGCACATACATGCAGCAGCAGCGCCAGCAGTAGGGGGACTTGCAGGTGGGGGGAGCCGCAGCAAGACAGCAGCAGCAACAGCAGCAGCGGCACCGCCATCACTACCGAAGCGGCAGCACATGCACCAGGAAGCAGCCGACGTCTTACCACGGCAGCAGCAAGGGCTGCACGGCAGCAGGACTCTGTGCGCCAGTCCGCGCAGCAGCAGCAGCAGGCAACAAAGGAGGCGGCGACCGAGCAGCAACCACGTCGCGGCAGGTGGCAGCAGACAATATGCTGGTGCAGCAGCATAGCAGCTGGACGGCAACACGCCAGGAGCGCAGCTCGCAGCAGGAGCAGCAGCAAAACAGCAGAGCAACAGCAGCACACAAAGCAGCCCAAGCGGAAACGGCACAGGCAGAAGGAGGACACGCGGAAGCAGCACAGGCGAAAGCAGCGCCCTACGTGTCCCCCGCGTATGTTGATTGCTACGAAGCTGCTAGGGAAGGGAGAAGCAGCAGCAGGAGCGACAAGAACAGCCGCAGGCCCGCAGAACGAAGCCGAGTAGCGGCACCAGCAACACACGAGGGAGAAGCAGCAGAGCTGCGCAGCAACTGGGAAGCAAAACGAACCGGCAGCAACACAGGGCAACAGCAGCTCACAGCCAAACAGCAGTCGGATAATAACATGACAGCAGCAGCACAACTTCCTAAAACGCAGGAGCACAAACTGCATTACACACGCATCCGGCAACCACAGATACCTTCATATATATATACATATATATGTATACGTATATACGAGAGCGATATAGGCAGACATAGATATATACGGTTCCATATACATGTTTATACGCACATATGTATGCATACACAGAGAGACATATAAACAGATCCAGCTATAGAGGTATACTTCCAGATACATGATTATACATATATATACATATGTGTATATGTATATAGATATATATGTATATACATGCATGTAGAGAGAGAGACATACACAGACATAGCTATGTAAATATAGTTCCACATACATGTTTTTACAGATATATATATATATGTATATACACATATAGAGAGGAGGATATAGTCGGACATACATATGGATGTAGTTCTTTACAGGACAGAGACAGGAAAAAAATGAGACACACCCGAGTTGTGTCTACATATATAATAGATGTTATGCACATCTACATATGAAACCAGATATATATATATACATATGCGTCTACATACATACTGGATCTATAATACTCAATATGTACGTATATTATATATATACATCTGGGGATACAACCAGAGATACGTGTATCTATACTATAAAACATATATATATATATATATATATATATATACATACGCATCTACGTATGTATTGTATGTCTAAGAATATATATATATATATATATGTATCCACACGTGAAACCAAACACATAGGTATCTATTATGTTCAATATATGCATATTGTCTCTATTACGATCAGAGAGAGAGAAAGAGAACCAGAGATATATGTAACTATTATATGAGATATATATATATACACGAATGTGTCCATAGATACACGCATATATTATACGTCGGGGGATAAAGTGTATGTATTAGATTTAGTACATCTATACGTATAGATAGGCCGCATCCACGTATATGTACAGAGATACAGGTCTACTACATTTAACATATACGAATATATATATGTATATATATGTCTGTATACATCGAGAAATTTGTGTATGGGTGTGTGTGTGTATTACGTCAAAAATATGTGTGTCTACTTCTCCATCTACAGACACATATGCGTATCTATTATATTTCATATATGCTTCTACAATAGGGCACGGTCGGCCCCTCGACATCGCACATGTATATAATATATATGTAGATGTGCGGGAGGGGCCAAGAAGCAGGGAGTACCGCCGTCATTTTTTCTCGTCGAGCTGCTACGAGCGCGGCGGGCAGGCAGGGGCAGGAACAGCCACGCGGACAGAGTTATATACGTGAGATATGGCCACGGTAGGGAGCTGCAGAAGGGAGAATTCCCCGAGACTTCTGTACCTTTCTATCTCTTCTTCTGTCTCTTCCTGAAGAAGCAACGTGGAGAAGTTGGAAGATTTGCCTCACCTTCTTAAGCCGCTGCAAGAGCTGCGCGTACCCGGGCTTGACGACCACCTCCACCGCTGTGTAGGCGTAAATTCCGGCAAGTGCGCCGATGAAAACGCGCCGCATTATCGGCAGCAGCACGGTTCCGTTCCCGTACGACATTTTGCAGACGTGAAGAGAAAAGGAAAGTTGCGAGGACGAGAGCGACAAGGCAGCGGTGGTGTCGATCAAAAAAAGAGCCGGAGGGGAACAGGCGGGACAGAGAGGTCACCAGCGCTGTGCAAGAAGACGCACAAGAAGAAAAGGCAGCGAACGGGGAGGAGCGACGAGGAAGAAGACGATGAGAAAGCAGCGCACAAAAAAGGAAAATGGACGAGGCAGAGCGGAGGGAAACGGAGAAAATGTGAGGGAGCCCCGGACGAGGCGCGGGGGAGACGGCCTTCACGCAGAGGAGCCGCAGCGACGGGACGGGAGGCGAAGAAGAAACGCACGACTTTCTGAAAAGTGGCGCGGCGCAACAAGTCAAACGCAGAGCGGAGTAGAAATGAGATCTTCCGGAAAGGGAGAGCAACAACAACGGAGGAAAGCTGCACCGACCGAGAATCCTCGGGGAAGAGGAGATGAAGGAAGAACGTTTTCACACGCGGAGGACGAAGAGGAGAGCTGTGGCACGCTAGATAGATATACAGTGTGAAAGAAAGAGATATACAAAACAAAACGGGGCCGGGTGATCCTGTTTTCCTTTTCGGAAAAAAAGTTGCGGGCTTTTCACGTCCACACGGGCCCCGACAGTAAGAGTGACAGACCCGCCGTGGTGGCAGTGTGATGTAGGCGGCAGAAAAAGGCCGAAAGGCACTCAATTTCTCCTCCTCTGCATATTTTTCTCTAATTTCCCTCGGCCTCCTCTTCGAGACTCGGTGCGGATGGAAGGACCCGGAAAAAAATCCCACACTTGCGGACCGGCGGAGTGAACTACGGAATTTGCTGCTCGTCTGCTGCTGCTCTTCTTCTACATGGCCGATGGACGGGGAGAACACCAGGAAAAACTGAGGGAGCGGGAGTGAACGAAAGGAGAGGAGGAAGAAGAAGAAAAAAAGGAAAAGTTAGCTGCACGGCTCCTCGTATTGCGGAGCTTGCCGCTGCCGGCACACTATCTGTGTTGCTTCGGCGCCTCCGGTTGCTGCACGATTCTTGCTGCCGCCGCTGTCTTCGTTGTTCTGCCGCCGCTGCTGCGTTGCAATATTGTCAATCTTTTCCCCTGCAGAACATGAGCGAGGCGAGAGGCGAAAAAGAGGCCGACGCGAGCCAAGGCAGCACAGACAGACACGAAGAGATTCGGTGGAGCAACTGGGGAGAAAAACTGCCGACCGAGTCAGGCGGAAGGTCAGAAGAAGGAGAATCAAACAGAATGCGAGGAAATGGAGAGGAGCAGAAAACCGGAAAAAGGAAGCCGCACTTGAAAGTTGCGCGTCCACCAGCGACGGGGAACGAGGGTAACGCGGAGGGGAAGTCCAACTCCGACAACCGCGAAGGAGCTAACCAAAGGAGCACACCGCGCGGAAAATCGACGAGAATGGCTTTTCAACCGGAACAACAAAGTATATCCGTTCGATCGGCGGCACTTCGGGGACGGGCACATACACACATAGACAGCTCTTCCTCTTTGACGGAACAGGAGGAACAGCACCAGCAGCTGCCCGAGAAGCAGCAGCGGCAGCGGCAGCTGCAGGTGCGGTAACGGCACGGCAGAAACAGGAGCAGCATACGCGTACCCGTCATACCTGCTGCTCCTGCTGTTGTCATGCTGCTGCTGCAGTTACGGTGCTGCTGCTGCTACTGCTGCAGTCACGCTGCTGTCATGCTGCTGCTGCAGTCACGCTGCTGTCATGCTGCTGCTGCAGTCACGCTGCTGTCATGCTGCTGCTGCAGTCACGGTGCTGCTGCTCCTACTGCTGCAGTCATGCTGCTGTCATGCTGCTGCAGTTACGGTGTTGCTGCTGCTACTGCTGCAGTCACGCTGCTGTCATGCTGCTGCTGCTGCTCCTGCTGCAGTTATGCTGCTGCTGCTGCTACCGGTGCAGTTACGCTGCTGCTGCTACAGAGGTCACTCTTACCAATGTTGCACGTCGCTGCTAAACCGATGCTCTGCATCTTCGGGCAACGCCGTGGCCCTTACGCTATAGCAGCAACGGCAGCAGCCACATGCATGCGCATTCTCCCATTGCAAGACAAGTAGTTGCGGCTGCCTTGCTGGATTTAACCGTCGGCGACGCCTTCGATAAATCACAGGGAAAGTACATCTGCCAGGGCGGCCAAATACCGTGAGGTGAAATAGTAAGCATTTGTTGTGTCCGTGTACCTTTTGTTCCGCATCGCCCCTGCCGCTGCAGGGCTGCGATTTTCCAGCCCTCTGTGCCGCTGACACGGCAAAGCCACGTGTGCCGCGGCCGACATACCAGCAGCGCAGCAGGCAGACAGCGGCAGGGCCGTCTCAGAAGAGCAGCAGCGGCAGCAGCTTCAGGAGAAGAGGCAGCAGACTCTGCGGGAAGTGGTGACGGCGTCATTTCCTCCTCAAGGGGCAGGAGCGGACGAAGAAGCAGCAGCAGCCGCGACAACATCCTGAGCACAAGTGGCTGCAGTACGGGCAACTCATTCTACACCAAGAAACAGTCGAAGAAGGAGAAGTGAAAGATTAAGAAGAAGCAGCAGAAGCCTCACCAACAACAGCGTCTAAACACCGGCACAGCAGAAACGGCAGCCGTGGCAGCAGAGAAGCAACAGCAGCACCGGAGAAACACGCACAGCGGCGGCATGCATTCCTCCGTTCTCTCACAAACAGAAGAAACGGGGTAGAGAAGGCCGCAGCAGCAGCAGCATCAGCGTCTTCTTCGTTTCCTTCAGCAGTTACAGCAGCGTCTCTGTACGTTCATGAGAAGCACACAACGACAGCAGGAGCACAGGACCCGCATCATTTCCTCTTTTTCCTGTCTTACCAAATATCCAGCTTATACACCGTTGTTACCAAGAGCACACCAGCAGTGGCGTCGTCAGCCCTTTTCTTCTGTGTTTGTCCTTCTTCATCTCCTCCTTCTTCAGAGCAGCAACAGGAGCCTCGCGGCGGTAGCAGCCCACACAGAAGGGCCACCAGCAGCAGCAGCACGCACCCGCCCGGGGGCCTCCCTTTAGCAGCAGCAACCGTAGTACCTCGTCCTCCCGTTTCCGCTGCGAGTCGCCTAATAGAAGAAGAGAAGAAGGAGGACGAGACAAGGACGAAGAAGTGTAGGGAAAGGGAGAGAAAGGGCGAGAGAGAGACGAAAATGAAGAAGAAAACAAGACAACGGGTCTATCGACCTGTGAGTCGAAAAGGAAAGCAGACCCAGCGGCAATACCGGGACTTGAAGAAACAGCTACGCGATGCAACTCTCCGCAAGAGGTGGAGGAATCGTTGCAGCCTGCAAGAAAATATGCTGCAGTTTTCGCTGAAAGACTTTGAAGACCGCCTGGCCGATGACGACCAGCTCAAGCAGCAGCGGCCGCCGAAGCCGTAAGAGCTCTCACCAAGGCAGTAGGCGAAGTCGGCGAGGAAGGGGGACGAGGAAGAGACGGCAAGAGGAGGGGACGACGGAGGAGAGAAGAACGAAGAACGCGAAGAAGAGATGCAATGAAGAGAACCACCGAATAGAAGCGAGGAAGACAAGAAAGACGAAAAAGAAGCAGCAGCAGGAGGACTGAAAAGGGTGGAAGTAAAGGAGAGGACGCAGCGAGGGACATAGAGAAAGCAGTCAGGAGGAGGAAATATATATTTATGTGGGAAGAGACAGAGAGAGACGGAGGGAGAGGGAGATAGATAGGCACAGAGAGATAGGCAGCCAGGAGAAAGAAGCCACGCGCATGTATACGTAGAGAGAGAGGTAGACAGGGAGAGACAGATGAGAAGAGCCACATAGAGAAGGAGGAAAAAAGCGGCAGCTTGCAGCCATCGATACATTGCGAGGGAGGGGTGCCATGCGCAGAGAGAGGAAGGAGAACAAAGAGAGAGACAGAGAAGGAAAAAAAGAATGGAAGTCAGAGAGAGACAGAGAGAGGGAGACAGAGAGAAGTGAGAGGAAGGGAGGGAGACGCAGAGAGAAAGGGAGAGAGAGGGAGAGACAGAGAGAGAGGGAGACAGGGGGAGAGGGAAACAGGGAGACGGGGAGGGAGTTGGAGAGAGAGAGGAAGAGACAGGGAGAGAGGGGGAGAGACAGAGGAAGGGAGGGGACAGGGAGAGGAGGGGGAGGAGACGGGGAGAGACGAGGGAGACG
>KL647294.1:1070542-1093817 GCA_000727475.1 Sarcocystis neurona | reverse complement strand
AGAGAGAGAGAGAGAGAGAGAGAGAGAGAGAGAGAGAGAGAGAGAGAGAGAGAGAGAGAGAGGAGGAGAGGAGAGAGAGAGAGAGAGAGAGGAGGAGAGGAGAGACAGAGAGAGAGGGGGAGACAGGGAGGGAGAGGGGGGAAGAGGAAGTGGAGAGCTACAGGGAGAAGAAGAGGACGACGTGACGCAGAATATCGAAGAAGACAGGTGGGGAGAGGAGAGTAGACGAAGGCTGAAGGAAGAAGCAGGAAGGAAGATTTTTGACAGCAGCATACGCTGAGAAGAAGGCGCAGAGAGAACAGCTTCTGCCTGTAAACAAGTAGAGAAAGGAAGACAGGCGGAACTCAAGACAAATATACGCAGGTAGATATAGATACATGGATTTAGGTGTAGATAGATCGGTATAGATTGTCCGATGTAGAGTGATCGATGTATATATATAGATGTAGATAGATACAGATAGATATAGGTGTAGATTGAAGTCTACGTCTATCTCTATAGACACATAGAGATATAGATAGATATACATATCTATATATGTATATATATGGAGGTACAGATAAGCGTATAGAGGTAGCTACACATAGGTTGATGAGGGCGTTGAGCGAGACAAAGCACGGGGGTTAGAAGCAGGGGCTGGGCAAAACAGAGAAATACCACCTTCAAAAAAACTGCAGCAAATGAGTGTGCGAGACACTCGGCAAACACAGACCAGCCCGTCCCTTTCCATGCCTGCGTATTACACATATATATACATATATACATATATATACATGTTACTGTTTGCTGAAAGTCCTTGTGGATATTGTGTATATATATTTATGTATGTGTATATATATATATATATATATATATGGAGAGAGAGGTAGAGCGACAGACAGGCAATGCGAGACTCTGACAGAGTGTACGGCATGAATATGTACTCTATCTTTGAAGTAGGTATATAATTATATAGGTGTATATAGTGAGAGACAGAGCCAGAAATCCTCTTGTTCATATGTACGATGTATATACGTATACAGAGACGGAGAGAGAAACAGCAATGCTGTTGCTCATGTGTGCATGCATATATACGTAGATGTAGGGAGATACAGATAGCGACGACGAGACATCAGGCTTCAAAGCCCAGGGCTTACATATTAAATGAACGTATATGTGTATGTATGTGTAGGAAAAGAGAGACACGCAAAAACTGTCGGGGAGACACATAATATAGAGAGAAAGAGAGGGAGCGGCAGAAACCACGCAATACATGTATAACCTATATCTGTACATACACACATATATATCCATATGCATATATATAGACGTGTGTAGACAGAGGAAGAGAGAGGCAGAAACCGAGGAGGACGCCTAAATACATATATATATGTATGCATGCAGGTACACAGAGAGAGAGCATATGCGTCGTGGTGGAAGGTTGCTGTGGTGTTGCTGCAGGCTGAATGAACGGGAGCTGGTGCTCCTCCACGAACTTCAAAAAAAGCACTGCAATGATTTGCAGGTAAGTGTCGCTCACATACATGTATTTATATTTGTCTCTTCCTCGTTCTCGTCCTCTCTTCCACTCTCTTGCTTCCACTCTCGGAACAGCGATGTAGGCGAATATCCAGGTTCACGTGTCCTCCATCACGAACAAGTCGACCTATGCCCTCCGCGACTCATACTCTCTAAACTAACTCCGCCCATATATATACATATATATATATATATCAAAGACTGTAATCTGCCTCATCCCGTAGGATTGCCCATCTGTATATATACGCATATACTAGTGCATATAAATGTACGTATATATATATACGTGTACCCTTTAATGTATGCTGCTGCTGACCTCCTAGCATTATCTCTTGTTATATTCGCAGTTCCTACGCGCATGCTTGTATATATATATATATATCTGTTGTCAGTTCTGCTGCGTATCTACTAGTATTCTCTACCCGTCTACCCGTTTATACGCGTATCTTGGCTGCACGTAAAGACGTATATAATATATATATGTGTATATGTGTATATTCAGTATTTTATTCGACGTTATTGATAGGTATTTTCGACGTGTGTGTATGCTTGTGTGCACAGAGAAAGAGAGGACGAAGGCAGTATTTCTATCTGCCCGCTTTCTTCTATGTATTTACGTGTCTGTATCCGCACGTGTATATACTTGCATGCCGCTCTCTGACTGTCCTCTTTTTCTACACGTACGTGCTCTTCGTAAGTGGTTTAGGGCTGTGTGTGTGGCAGAGAGACGGGGGACAAGAAAATAGACAAATATACGTATCTGCGCATACAGGTACATGCATCTGGGTTGTGTACGTGTTGTGGATATGTGTGTGTGTGACGGTGTCTTCGGTGTATATTTTGCGGTCGGCTCCCGTTTGTTCCTTCCTGATCATCTGCCTCTTGCTTCGGTCGTTTAAGTCCTTCCTTTGGTGGCCCAACGAAGTATCTTCGAAGACTCTCCTCTCTCGCTTCTCATTGTCGCGCTCTTCCCCCGTCCAAGCAGCACCAACCCCACCGACCCACGTCTCGACCCCCCCACCCCCACTCTCAGATGTGCAAGCCCCCAATGCGGCCACCTTGAAGCAAACGCATACACGGAGTATGTGGGTGCCTTGGCGTCTCTTATTACGGACTGCTTAGAAGAGAGAAAAGTCCAGCAGTTCTCCTTGTGGCTGCACAGACGCAGGACGGCGTCCCTTTCTGCGTCCCCCGTTTGGCTGAATTAGATCTGTGTGGATAACTCAAGTGGAGGAAACGCACCGGCAAATACACGCACACACACACTTGTGCGTCGTGGGGCACTTGCACGCGTGCGGATGTGCTGTATTTCTTTAGCGATGTGCGCATGACTGGCAAAAGCGTGCGTCCCTGCATCGAAGGTGTGCGCTGCAGCATTTGTTTGCCCGGCACGCGGCCTGCGTCTTTGTGCGGCACCCTTGGCGGCTGCTGGGGCTGCAGACGCGCGTCCTGCTGCTGCAGCCTCGTCTCCTGTAAACCCGACGCTGAGACCTTTCTGCGCTGCTGGGACACCTGCGCCAAGGCTGCCGCCGCGGCAGCTGTGCACGTGCTGCTGTTGCTGGGCTGGAGCTGCTCCTGTGGGGCTGCAGCACGTGCGACGACTGTTGCTGCCGCCGGTGTGTACGCCTGGCTGCTGCAGGTGCCGCTGGCCGGCGGGGTCTGCTGTGCGGCTGCAGCATCCACCCCCCCCATGCGCTGCTGGTGCAGCTGAGGCTGCTACTGCTTCTTCTTCTTCGTCGTGAGGGCTGGCGTCGGCGCAGCAGTTGCGCTGGGCCTGCTTTATGGGGCACTTGTCTCTGTTGCGCTGCTCCTCTGCTGCGCTGCTGTTGTAGGCAATGGTTCGAGACAAGAAGCTGAACGTGTACCAGTGGACTGCCGCGCAGTGTGAGAAGCTTCTGCAGCTCTACAAGCAACAACACGTCTGCGCCTCTGCCAAGAAGTACTTGCTGCCCTGCTTGGCGCCCTCTCCTGCGACCCCGTCTGCTGCTACGACCTCTGCTGCTACTGCTGTTGCTCCTCCTGCCAAGACCTCTGCTGCTACTGCTGTTGGTCCTCCTGCCAAGACCTCTGCTGCTGCTGCCGCTTCTCCCGCTACGACCTCTTCTCCCGCTGCTGCTGCTGGCGCTTCGCGGCGACGCGTCGCACGGGGCAGGCGTGCCCGTCGGCCTCCTCCTGCGACGGCGTGAAGACCACCGTAACCGTGTGGGAGTTGCGCACACCACCGCGGCAGAAGAGGCAGCAGCAGCACATGACGCGGAGGAAGAACCACTACAGAGAGAACGGAGCACCAGCAAGTGCACAGACGCCACCGAAGCAGCGAAGCCAGTAGCCACGGGGCATAAAGGAGAAGCCGTAGCAGTAGCTCTAACACTTCTTATACGTAATAATACATAAACATATAAATATATGCATATATGCGTACATAGATGTTCGTAAGTACACGCGTGTATATACACGTGATACTCTTTAAGTATAGTGTGTATATACGTAGAGGCATGCATGCGAAGACATCATGTCTGTGCGGCAGTACGTCGACGTCTCTCATCAATGGATCTGCACGTATATATATATATATATGCTGGAAACCTTCTACCGATATATGTATGTATTTAAGTGCATCTTCGATCGAGCAGGCTCGGGTCGTCCTTGCCGTCCACGGGTTGTGTGCATGACCGGCTGACCGTCGCTCGGCAAGCGCGTTCACAGACGTTTTTGCGGAGGGGCAGTGCTGCGGCGATGAGTCTCCGACGCTAGTCGGTTAATATGTGCGTGTCTCTGCTTGTGGGTGGAAGTGCACCGCCCTGCAGAGGTGCTTGTCGACGTGAGCCGTACGTATATATATATGTGTGTAAGTGTATATATATATGTATATGCGTGCGCTTTAACAATTCGCGGAGTAGCTTTCCGCAGCGCTTCACGCTGTCGGTCGATATTCCTATGTCCATCTAGACGTATATCTATAGACGAACGTGGGCACCTTGTTTTATATAGAGGTGGGCATTGTTCTGTTCTACACAACTTTCTCACGTAACATAAAAACTCTTCGTTTGTTGCAGGTAAAACAGTAGAGAATGTCATGCAAATGCGTCCTCTGTATGTTGTGCTGATATATGTATGTATACATTGAGAGAGACAGAGAAACAGAGAGGAAGAGACAGATTTGTGTGTACAAGCAAGTCTCAGTGCTGCCTCTTCTCCCGCTTTCTTGAGAACTTTCTTTTCCTACCATTCTGTCGCAGTGTTCTTTGCGGCACACGTCGCTCGCGGAGACTACGCATGCAGAGCCGTGCATGTGGAAGTGCTTAGACTTCCACGTGTGTGATTGTATGTGTGCGTGCGCTCAAGGTACGTGTGCTGCTGTGATACGTTGTTACGTGTAATACTCATACATATATGAATATGTGGTTGTTAAAATGTATGTATATATATACACATGTGTATTTATGTATTATTGTGAAGGCCGTGCAACACATTGCTTGAGAGGACTGCTCTCCAGTAGTTTTTTTCATTTCACCGTTCCGCCGTCCGGGCGCCTCCGTACGCCGCGTCCCGCTGTTGTTCCGCCTCGCGAAGTCTCGAAGGCTCCCTGCCAGCTTCACTGGCTGCGGCGTTAGTTTTCGCTGCCGCAGCTTTTCCACGCCACTACTGCGGATACGTGTGCGCGCGTCCTGTTGCTGCTGTTGCGGCTGCAGATTTCCCGATCTTGTGTGTCTGCGGGTGCTGCTGCTGGTGTCTTGCCGATGCTTTTGCTGCTGGTGCCGCTGGTAGTACTAGCAGGACTGGGTTCTTCCGTGTCGCGGTGCGCTGCTGCCAGGGACCACAAATCTGTGGCAGTTCGGAGAACAGGCCTGCTGTTGTCGCAGGACCTTTTTGTTTGCTGCTGCAGCTGCCGTGTGTAAGAGCTAAGGTACTGCGAGAGGGTGCTGCTACCACGGCAGTGCGCGTGCTCGTTTTTCTTTAGGGAGTGTGCTGCCGCTACGTGGCTGCTGCTGCTGCCACCGGTGCGTGCTGCGCCGCCACACGAGAAACGTGCAGATTCTCACGAAGCAGGACGTGCACCACTTTCAACTTACCCACAGGGAGAGACAGAGACACGGGGTTCCCTCCTCGGCACAACATTCTTGGCGATGATAAGGAAGAGTGGAGCATGTTTTTCCTACAAAGCCTGCTCACATGCCTTGGCGACACGCTGCGCGTACGGGGCACGCAGACAGTGGCTTCGCATAGTTGTATTTACCTAAGTTTTACTTGGCAGTGTTCGTACGTTGAAAGGCTCAATTTATCACGTGCACCCACTAGTCTAGGCAGTCGCGTGTGTATAGCTACGTGAGATTCCCGGTAAATAAAGACGCATATTATTCCGCGGAGGAATCCGCATGAACGTCTGTTTAAAACATGTGGTGAGCAGCTGCTAGGTAAAGTGTTGTTTCCAAATCTTACGGTTGCTAAAACCTTTACATACCTACACGTATTGTATTTATCAAAACTTAAAGAGAGCGAGAGAGAGAGAGAGACGGAGATTGGTTACGCATATATATGAGTACGTATGCATGTAAGTGGCGCATCTAATGCTTAATCTGCGGACGCTGAATGACACAACCACGCGAGTACCAGAGAGATATATATAGACGCCTGCCCATGTATGCTCATGTGTATATGCCAATATAAATATATATATATATATATATGTAAAACTGCGAAACCATATGTGCACGTGTGTGTATATACATATATATAAAGCTGCGGTGTCATTGATGTGGTGTTGACCACTACTGCCATATGTATATATAAATGTATGTGAAACCGACGAATATTTTACCTAGGTGCTCATCACATACGTCAAACGTGAAATGTATTTCTGCGCATGTACTGCAGTAGTGATCTGGTCTAGTCGAAAGGGTTGCTGCTGCTGCTTTTACCACCTGCTGATCCCTGTAGGTGTCTGCGTACATACACACTCTCAACTCCGTGTCGAGCGAGTGCTCGCTTCTTCCCAACACTTCGAATTCTTCTGTATGAGTAAAGTTACAAAGAAAGAAGGAAAACTATACAGCTCAGTAGTCTAACGTGGATATATTCGTCCTCCAACATGGGTGTACGCAGCAGCTTCAGTGAAGAGTTCTGCCGGACGCACGTGTAGAAAAAACGCGTCACGTAGCTGAAGCTGTGCAAGAGAGGAAGAAAGTTTGATACCTGTTTATCCCCTCGACTCGTTCTATCTCTTTAATATAGATGCACTCAAAGTCGTACAACCTACAGCATGCAGACGATCTACAATACTTCTCCCTGTACATGTTTTTCCCAGGTCTACCTTGTTTTCCCGCTTCGCACGTCCAGTACACGCACGACTGTTTATCTACATCTATATGCGTGTTGAGATATAAATGTTTGCATGCGTGTCATGTACATACACACATGTGCAGATAGGTGCACAGATACATATACGTATATATCTGTATTTTCTCATTATAAGTATGCCTGGTTTGATATGATCAACATTGACGTTAGGTACCCGTGGTAAAGCTGGTGATTCGCACATATGTATCGAGCATTGTTCATATGTGAAGATCCCGTAGTACGTGTGCGTGCGTGTATCTGTGTGCTCATGGCTGCATGCGTATGGGTGTCTGCGCATGCACGCGTTTTTCTGAGACAGGTGAGGTGGGGCCGTAAAAAGAAGAAATCAAGTTCCGCTTCTTCGTCCTGGCACTTCATGGAAGCGCAGATATACGTGTGTGTTTCTGCGTTTGGACCTGTGCTTACGTCGCTGTACACGCCTGTTTACAGCAATGTGGACGTGTCACGCGTGGATGCCCAGGGAGCACCGACGCGGCCGCTTCGTCGCTCTGTCGCCCTCCGCCGCTTCTGCCCTTCCTGCGCGGGCGCGGCCACCTTCTTTTGCAGGTTCGCTTATAAATCGCATCAGCAATGCAGCGACGCATGCAATATACGTTATTGCTGGAACGACAAAGTGAGTACGCTTTCAGGCGAAGCTCTCCTGACGCCAAAGACGCTGCTTTCTGGAGGTGTCCACATTTTTATGCTGTCTTCATGTGTACCACGTATCAGTGCTCATGTGTCCTCAGTAGCATGTGGGTAGAGGCATGGTGCTCCTGGAAAGAAGCCCTGCTGTACCGGGTCCTGCAGTGTAGCCGCCCGAGAGAGAGAGCGCTCACTATCCAGATTTACTGCGTTGTTTACTGTGTATAAATATTAGACGTAGATATACATTGATGTCAGTACTTCTTTATGTGTTCATCCGTATACAGTTTTGTAGAGATACGCACATAGACATATTATTTGTGTTTGGTTGTGTTTGTATATGTGTGTGTGGTTGTGTGGTCGGGTGTCCGTTGCTGCTGTCAGGTGTGTGCGAGGCAACACACTTGTATGCAGGGTGTCCCTACGTATCTGTGCGTCTCCGCGTCAACACGAGACGAATGTGGAAGAAGTACGAGTAGGATGTGATCCTGTGATTCTGTTGAGACACGTCAACACGCGTCTTCTTCACACGTATATATCTGTGTGTGAATATATGTGTGAATGTGTAAGTGTGTATATAAACGTTTGTCTTCGCCGTGTCTGGGAAATAGACGCACAAGCTGGGACGACGACGTTTCGTGACCTGTTTCTCTGTGCTAGAGTTTGCCTGGTTTACAAGGAGACGCCGCAGTCGTCATCCTTGCGCAGCAGGCGACTGCACCGCGTGGCCGTTGTAAAAATTTCCCTTCTATCCTGCAGGACCTCGGCGAATCTCTACGCGAAAAAAATTTTCTCCCAAGTGCCGACACAACGCCGTTTTTCTCGAGGCGTGCACACAAAGACAAATTTACCAAACATTTCTGCACAACATAAAGGCGAAGGAAGACTCGCCATCGCGTGTACCACATAATTCTTGTGCTACTCGTCGCCACCGCGTCTACTAGTGCTGCTGCAGCTGCAGATGCCTGTGTGAGGCGCGTGTGTCGCGCTGCAGTGGCTGACGCAGGCGACATCATTGCTCCCACACCGCGTCCTGTGACTGCTGCCGCAGTCTCTTGTGGCGGCTGTCTGCTGTTGCTGCTGCAACGCTGCTACTCCAGCTGCCTGCTACCGCTGCCTGCTACGGCTGTCTGCTGCTGCTGCTGCATTTCACGGAGGGTAGTACGCATGCGCATGCGCGTACCAGAATTCTTGCTCATGTCCGCGCGCAGAAATCCAGCTGCATGCGTGCACATGGGACAAACATCCGGGCTCCATATATGTTTGAGAGCCTGCAGGCACAACGTCTCAATTTTCTTATGGATGTAGGAAGATACTACATGCACGTATGAATTAATCTAAGCGTATATATATAGCTGCTTCTGCGGGAGATTTATTCAGGCCGGGGCAGATGCCGCTGCCAAGGACTTGTTCAACGAGGCCTGTTGTTCTGGGTTGCTGCCTGGTATAGTCCACCCTGGGGGCTGCAGCGGTGTCTTTGTCTCTACTGGTGAAGACGAGACATCTGCCCCACCGCTCGTGCTGTCGCGGCCCTTCCTGCTGCTGCGGCATCACATTTCTTTGCTACTGCTGCTGCTGCTAGTAGGACGCTGCTGGTAGAGTACTGCTCTACGTCTCGCAAAGGTGCTGCGCCTGCAACGAAGATGCTGCTCTTGTCGGCACGGGGCTGCAGTCCTCGCTTCTGGTCTGCTGGTGCTGCCGTTTCCGGCTCCTGCTCCTGCTTCCTCTGCTGCTTCGCATGCTTGAGAAACTCCTGCGGTTGCTGCTACAAGCCTCACTGCTGTCGCTGATGCCGCCCCTTCGTGACTGCGGGCAATACCTCGTTCACGTCTATTCCTCCGGTAGGAGTACTCCCTCAGCGTCCAGCTGCAGCTGCTACCCCGCTGGCGTAGTTGCTGCTGCAGACGGTCGAGGCGAGGCTTCCGCAGCGGCGGATGAAATACCTACTGCAGCGACAGTCAGCAAGGTTTTTGCTGCTGCTGCTGCTGCTGCTTCCAGAGAGCAGCAGTAGGCAGTAACGGAGAGTACGTTGCGCGTGGCAGCCATTTGTTGTTGCACATTTGAAGAGGGACGGATACTTGCTGGGCAAGTTCGTACGCATCATCAGTAGCAGTAGCAGAAGCCGCTGACGCTGCTGCAGCAACAGGAAGAGTCAAGCTTGCAGCGGCGGGAGGGGAGAGATAGGAAGGCTGACCGCAACAAGCAGATGACATAGCAGCAGCTGCTGCTGGCGTCGCATCTAACCGACCTTCCTGCCTAAGTGGCCGCCCACAGAAAAAAATGGCAGGCGCTGCTTGCGCTGTTCCTGCTGCTTGCGCTGTTGCTGCCGCTTGTGCTGTTGCTGCTGCATGCGCTGATTCTGCGGCTTGGACTGGTCCTGCTGCTTGCGCTGCCCACGCTGCGACTGCATCTGTGGCTGCTGCCTCTGCTGCTGCTCCTGCTGATGCCTTGGTGGCACCTAAGACGGTCAATCTGCTTGGGGGAAGCGAAGAAACAAGAGCGCCTGCAGCAGGCGGTGCTGCAGCTTGAAGGCAGCTGATGTGTCGCGTCCTTGCAGATCTTGCTGCTGCTGCTGCTGTTGCCGCAGCGCTGCCTTCCTCTGCTGCTGTGGCCCCCGTTGTGTGTTGTTCAGCTGCAGCTGCTATCCGGCGGGACGCACCAGCGGGTGCTGCAGATTCGGCCATGTCAAAGGCGCCACTGTCGACGACCAGAGCTGCAACCGCCGCAGCAAGAAAGTTTCGTTCTTGTTCTGCTGCTGCTTCTGTTGAGCCACCAAGCACTCCACTGCGACACGAAATAGCAGCAGCAGCAGCAGCAGCTAGGTGATCCCGGCCCACACTTCCCTTTGCATTATCCGCGGCACGTTCTCTTTCAACCGGTGTCTCTACTTTCTGTAGACATGCTGCGCCTGCGTCAACAGCGGCCGTGCCGGCCGAAACCCCACTTGCCGCGGCAGCAGCTGAGGCAGCAGCAGCAGCACTGACAGGGAGGGGAGGGACGGCAGCAGAAGCAGCAGGAGGAGGTAGACCAGCAGCAGGGTAAGCAGGTGCAAAGCCAGGGCAAGCAGTAGCAAGGAGACCGCCAGGAGGAGCAGGCAGAGACACAGCAGCAGGCGCAGCAGCAGCAAGAGGGAGGACGCCACTTGCTGAACTGCAAAGAAATGCGACAGGAGGAGCAGCTGGACAGAGAAAAGTTGAAGAACGGCCAAAGGGAAGTGGTGCAGCAGATATCTGTTGCTCCTGACAAAACTGCAGTTGCTCCTGTAGGTGCTCCTGCTGGTCGCTTTTCTGCTGCTGCTGATGCTGCTCGTTCTGCTGCTGCCGCCGCTTCCGGCTGACCTGCCCTCCCTGGTGTTCCTCTTGATGCTGCTGCTCGTGGTTGCACTGCTGCAGCTGCTGCTGTTCGTTCTGGGGCTGCCTTTGCTCTAGCGTAGCAGCAGCAGCAGACTCTGCTTCCGCGGCAGTCTGTATAGCGCCCCCTTCCTCGCTCAGTAGATTGCCGCTCTGAATCTGTTGATGCAGCAGTTGAAGAAAAGAACGCGTAGAGTCCCACATCTGGTAGAACACGCGCTGCTGCTGCGGCTGCTGCTGCTGCTCTTTTCGTGATTCTTCGCTGCTCTGTGGCTCCAGGGTCGCATCGTCGTGCTGGTGCCGATGATGCTGCAGCGGTGGGGCTTGGTGATAGGACTGCGTCTGCTGCTCGTCAAGTTGCTGCTGACGGAAAGTCTGCTGCGGCGGGTGCAAGGGCTGCAGCTGCTGCTGCAGAGAAACAAGCTGCTGCAACCAGTCATGCTCTGGCCTCTCTTCCTGCCGTACTTGCTGCCGTCGTTGCTGCGTTAAGAGGGTACTTCTCTGCTGCTGCTGCTGCTCGGAGTGTTGCAGCTCTTGCTGCTGCTGCTTGCACTGGACGCCGTGCTGAAAGTCGTTGCTGCTCGCCGGCAGGACGGGCGCAGGGCGCAGCGATGCTGCTGGTGCTGCTGCCTGCTGCGGCCATACGCTGCTGCGCCTGTTGCAGCAGCAGCTGCTGTTGCTGCAGCTGCTCCGAAGGGAAGCCACAGCGGGCCTCGTGCTGCGGCAGGCCGATTCGTCTGTGTCTTCAGCAGAAACGGCATCGCCAGGGTAAAGGAAAGGAGCGGCAGGAATATCAGACGAACGCACAGCTGCTTCTGCAGCAACAGCAGCATTAGGTGCTGCCTTGAGGTCGTGGAACCCCAGCAAAGAAACGTCCACCTGCTGGTGCAGCTGCTTGTGTTCCTGGCTCTGCGTCTGCTGATGATCGCGCTGCTGCTGGTACTGCTGCCGCGGCTCCTGCCGGGTAACTTGATCCTCCTGCTGCTGCCGCTCTTCTCTCGTCTGCGCCTGCTGCTGCTCTATCTGCAGCAACGGCTGCTGCGCGCTCTGCGGCTGCAGCACCTCCTGCTCTTTTTGCTGGAACCGCTGCGTTCCCACTTGGACCTGCTCCTGCTGCAACTGCGATGGCAGCACAACGTCCTCCTGCTTGAGAAAGGAGGAGCAGCAAAAACGCAGCCAGAGTTCGGTAGCAGTCGTCATGCATGCAGACTCGTGTCTGACTGCTGCCACACATTCCGGTACTGCTGTTGCTGCTGCATTTCCTGCTGCTCTGGCTTCCGCTGTCCTTCCTGCCGCTGCTGCGGATATACCTCTGCGGTCTCTCTCCACACATGCAAAGGCTGCTGCTGCCGCTGCTGTGTCTACTGCCGCGTCGCCTGCACGGCAGTCGGGCCTTGCGAACAACTGTGTCGCTGCGACACGGTAAGACGCTGCTGCTCTATATCCTCCGGCGGCCCCACTGGCTGCTGCTGCTACTGCTGCTTCCACGGGGAATCTGCATTCCACTTGCGCACCGGAAGAATACGGTAGTTCAGATGCAGCAGCAACAGCCGCAGCACCAGAATCCTTGAGAAGGGAGGCCGCAGCAGCAGCAGCAAATGGATAGGTGCGGTCGTCAGCAGCTTCAGGCAGCGCAGCAGGCCCGGCAGGAGCACCGAGGACGGGGAGAGATGCTGCAGCCGGACCGGGTACGTGGGGGATACCTACAGCACCCGTGTAACTCCCTACTTCACAGACAGCAGCAGTATCACTCTGCGAAGAAGAAGAAGCAGCAGCAGCAAGCCCCTGCTGCAGACACCAGTCGCTTCGCAAGTTGCTACTTCCTATCACCGTCAATGCTGCCTCTCTCTCTCCTGCCCGCTGCTGCTCTTCTGTATGGGGCAGCTGCCCGTTTTCATGCTGCTGGTGCATGCTTGCTTGCTGCTGTTCCATCTGCTGCAACAACTGCTGGTAGGTCCTTTGCTGGTACAGCGACTCGTCTTGCTGCAGGACCTTCTCCTTCAGTTGCCGCTGCCCTAGAGGCTGTCGCTGCCTGTTCTGCTGCACATCTGGATGCTGCGGTGGCGGCTGCTTTTCACTCGGATACAGCTGCTGCTGCTGCTGTGATGCCGGCGTCAGCAACAAGTGGTCCCCCTGGTACGTGTGGCTCAGCTGTGATTCCTCTGAACTCTGAGGTACGTGCTGCTGCTGCTGCACCGGATGTTGCCCTTGCTCTTGGCAGAAGCCCTGGTGCTTTCGCTGGAATGGCTGCTGGTGCACCACGTGCTCCAGGAGGATCTGCTGCTGTTCCTGAAGCTGCAGGTGGCGCTGCTGCTGCCGATTCGGTGTGGAGAGCAGCTGCTGCTGCGGACTGTGAAGTTGATGCTCTCTGTAAGGGTATGCAACAGAAGCGACAGCGGCGAAGCTGTCCGCTTCGCTGCTTCTGCTGCAGCAGAACTGCGCACGTACACACAAAGACAAGAAGCCGCACACGTAGGAACTGATGCGTTGAAGCTCATGCAGCAGCGACGATGCGGGAGCAACAGCATGGCAGCAGCAACTGCAGCAACCGTAGAAATAGTTGCGCTGGCACTCCAACAGGAGTGGAAGCCGCATCGACGGAACTAATAAATATAGGCGCGGAAACTGCGAGGCAGCAGCTCCAGGAGTGAGAAACCCTTTACCGACGTAGGCAGCAAGAACAGCACCTCAGAACAGCAGCAGCAGCAGTGGGTAAAGTCTGACGACTCCTGGCACCGGCTGCTGGTAGGCAGCAAGCACCAGCAGCATCAGAACAACAGCAGCAGCACTCTATAATATTCTGCGACTCGTCGCAGCTGCTGTGACAGCAACGCAGCAGCACGCAGCAGCACTTCGGCAGCAAGCAACAGCAGCGCGAGAACAGCAGCAACAGCACCGCATACGAAGACTTAGCAACTGCCCCGCAGCACCAAAACAGCAGCAACCAAGAGCACTTCGGCAGCAAGCAGCAGCCAGACGCAGCAGCCTGTGAACAACAGCAGCTGCTGCCGCTGCACCAATGCAGGGGCAACCAGCAGAAGTTCCACAACTAGCAGCAGCAAGCAGCAGCATTTTCGCACAAACAGCAAGCAGGGACAAGCGCACCTTGAATGTTGTGTGAGATTTCTGCTGCTGTAGTAGCCGTTCCCCCTCGCCTGTTCTTTCCCAGCATGGCTCCCACAAATCCTGCAATGTGTCTGGCCAGTCATCCGCAGAAGTTGCTGCTGCTGCGGGCAGTAGTTGGCCAAACGTGCTGCTGCTCAGCTGCCGCTGCGTTGCAGAAATGTCTTCAGGAGAAGTTTGCTGCTGCAGATGCTGCTTAGGAGCTTGTTGCCACGGCATCTGTTGCTGCTTCTGCTTCTCCTCCTCCTTCCCTCCCTCAACCTCCTGTTGGTGGCGTCCCCGCAGCTGGCCCAGTTCCTCCAGCTGCTGCTGCAGAAAAGAGGATTCTTGCACCTGCTGCCACTTGGGCGCTGCAGTCCCATTAACAATGAGCGGCGGCAAACCGCATTTGACCTGTTCTTGGTGGTGTATGATCGCATCAGATTTTTTTATCTGCTGCTGCTGCTGCTTTGAGGCTTCTTCTCGTTGGAAGTACTGCTGAAACGAACTCGGCTGAGCGGCGTCAAAGACAGTTTGCTCTAGCAGCCAATCATTTTTCTGACCCTGCAGCAGCTGTTGCTCTGCATGCGCCAGCTGCCCTTGCAGCTCAACCTGCTCGTTTTGGAACTGCTGCTGCTGGTGCGGTGTTGGCTTCTGCTGTTGGTGCGACTCCTGCGATGCACTTCTTTGCTGCTGCTGATGCTGCTCTTGCTGCCCAACTACGCTCTGAATCTCGCTCCGCGTCTGTTCTGCATCGTTTCGTTGATATTCCTGCTGCTGTTGCCGTTGCTCGACGACGCTGGCGCAGAATTGAGGAGATATACTTGCTGCAGCGGAAAAGAAGGAGCAGGGAAGAAGAGGCGTAGAGATATCACTTTTCCTCTGAGACGCGTTGCCTGCAGTACTTGCTCTTTCTTCTACTCTAGATTCGGCTGCCTTGCCTGGTGCTTCCCCTCCTTGTGTTGTTGTTCGAAAGATCCTTGTTGCGTTTCTCTCTACTTCCGGTGCAGGAGACGGCGGTGCTGCGTCGGGTGCTAGTCTCACATCTGATGCCGTTTCACCAGATGCTGCACCTGGCTCAATAACTCCTGTTGCTGCTTTCCCTACCTTTCCTGCTGCTGTTGCTGCTGCTGCTACGGACTGTGCTGCATTCTGGCCATGGGCTGCTGCAGTGTCACGGTGCAGTTGGTTGTCCGCCGGCTGCTGCAACAGCGTCTCCGTCCTGGCGGATGCTGGATGCCAAATGGGCCTCGAACGTTTGCTTTCTGTTGCTCCGACTGCTGCCATTGCTTTTTCAGTTTTTGCTGCTGCAGCTTCCTCCTCTTCTGCTGTTGCTGGTGAGAATTCTGTTGCTGCTGCTGCTACGGTATCTTTGACTTCCTTCGTTCTCTGGGTAGCTCCGTCTGCCTGAAGATGACGTTGACGGTGCTGCTCCAATCTCCTTGCAGCTCGCTGCTGGCGCCTACTGCTAATTATCCTGCTTCTGCTTCTATCGCTGCTGCTGGGACTGCATTCTGTGTTGATATGGTTTTTTGCCTCACTGCTACTCCCTCCGCTGCTGCTGTTGCTGCCCCCGTTACCCGTGCTCCCACCTCCCCCTCCCTCTGAAGCAGTACAGCTACTGGTGCTGTCACATCTGCACGCGGTGCCACAGTCCGTCTGCTGGCCGCTGCTGCGATTGTCACCCTCACTGCTACTGCTGTCATCGCTACGGCTGCTGTTCTTGTTCTCCCTCCTGCATCTGTTGCTCGTGGCGCTGGTGCAGCTGTTTAGCCTGCTGCTCTCGATGTCCAAACTGCTGCTGCTGGGGCTGCTTCTACCCCAGCGGGGCGTGCGACAGCCAAGCTCTTCTGCAAGTGTTGCTGCCGCGCACTCTTTGCAGCAGTTGTTGCCGCGCTCTCTCTCCTCTCTTTGCTGCTCTTGCTGATGCTCCTCTACCTGTTCCCATTGCGCTGTCAGGGGACCCTGCAACTGTCCTGGCAGCTGCGGTTGCTGCTGCTGCTGACGCTGCTGTTTCTCTTGCTTGTCGATATACGTGGCTGTAGACACAGGAAGGTCGTCAAACGCGACAATACCTGCGGCAGGGTTCGCACAGGGAAATACTGCTGCTGCAGCATCTCTGCCGTGTGTGGCACCCTCAGCAGCAGCAGCCTGCAGTAAAGCAGGCGAAACAGGAAGACCTTTAGCAGCAGGCAAAACAGCGAACTCCTGTGCAACCCCTACCGCAGGAGCTATACCCCTTGTGTCACGAATAGCAGTAAAACCACTACAACGCGCAGCAGCAGCAGCAGTGACAGTATCCATGACACTGGGTGCTGCAGCAGCACGATGGGTTCCATTCTCTACCACTGCAGCAGGGCCGCTTGCAACGGAAGCCAACAACTGATGCTGCTGTTCATCTGCCCGAGCGCCAGATGGAAGGGGAGAGCACCCACAACCGGACTCTTGCGCTCTGGGTCGTTCAGGCTGCTGGTTCAGCGTCTCCTCCGCGACTCGGCAGACTGCTAGACACTGCCGCATCTGCTGCGGTTCCTGGTGTTGCTGCTGGCATTGCAGCTGTCTATCGCTTATGTGGAACGTGTGAATTTCTGTCGTTTGGAGTTGCTGCAGGTGCAAAGGCTGCTGCGTTTCGCTTCCTCTAAAGGCAGAGAGCAACACAGCCCAGTGTTCCTGAGGAGGAAGCTGCTGCTGTTGCTCACACCTCGGTATATCCTCGCTAGAGTGGAAAGCATGAGCGTGCAGGAGGCGGCCCTGTCCCTGCAGTTGCAGCTCCTGCTGCGACTGCTGCTTTCTGTATTGCCGCTGCTGCAACATCAGGTGCTGCAGGTTCAAGCCTTGCTGCTCGTTCTGAAGTTGCACCGCCTGCGCAGACTCGCTGTAATGCATTTTCTGCTCATGCTTCTCTACAGGCGAGGACAGCACCTGAAGCCCTGGAGTGTGCTCGTTCAGCATCTTCTGCTGTATTGCGTTTCGGCTTCTGGCTTCTGTTGTGAACAAAACATTTGCTGCTGCCTTCTGCAGCAGCAGAGAGTCTTCCTCTTCGACTGCATGCATGCGCCCCACATGTCTGTCAACGTCATTCGTGGAGGCCCTTACTAGGTGCAGAAGCAGCAGCAGCAGGTGTTCCGTGTGTACACCGCAACAGAGCAATGACCCAGTACGCACAAACAGCACCTACTCCGTCACTACACAATGCTAGAAGATGCTGCAGAAGCACCTTCAGCAATTACTGCAAAAACACTGGGGCGAGTGAGTGATTGTTTCAGCTGCTTCTCATCGGCAGCAGCAACTACGAAGTGTTTGTGGCCGTATCGGCAACAGTGCAGAAGAAGAATCCTTCCACGCAACAGCGCGAGCAGGCACAGCGATGGTACCGGCAGCAAACACGTCAACAACAGAGGGCATCAGAGAATCAAAGGAACGTATTCTTCCGCTCAAGCGGACGCTCTGAGTATGCCTGCAACAGCGCTGTTCGTGTACACAGAACTATGGTGTGCAGCACTTGCAGCAGGAGCAGTAGGACACTAAGCAGCAGCAGCGACAAGGCCAGCAGCCGCAGCCTAAGCAGCAGCAGCAGCGTCGGCAGCCGCAGAATCAGTGACAGCAGCACCTTAAGCAGAAAGTGCCAAGCCAGATGCTGCAGATCCTCTCAACAAGTCGGGAAGAGGAGGGAGCGGCTTTTCCTGGTGCGCTGCGTCGGGCAGCTGACGTGCGACAGCCGTAACAAAGCATGCACAGAGGCCAGCAGCAGCGGCAGACAAGCAGCCACACAAATTGCATAGGCGTACACGCTGCAGGGCGGCTCTTTCTTTGCGCTTTCGAACGAGAGGCTGCTGTGCAGTACAAGGCAAATCGCGTGCAGCAGCAGCATCCGCAACAAACCGTTTTTCCCCTGCGACAGCAACAGGGTAAGTATCAGCAGCGACAACAACACTTCAGGAGCAGCAGCTGTTATTCACAACACCCGCAGAAGCAGCGGGATCCCCGCACGAGCAGCTGTCTGCAGGAGCAGCAGCAGCTCCACGACAGCAGCTGCTGCAGCGGATCGCGTTTCTAAACTCACTGCTGCTCTTCTGTTCTCGCTGCAGCAACGCAGTGGTGCTTAGACTACTGCTACTGCTGTTGCAGCTTGTTTCCTGCTGCACCTCTACGGGAGTGACAGCACCAGAAGCAACAGAGGCAGCCACCACTGCGGCCACTTCGGGCCTCGGTGCATGCGGTGAAGTTTCTTGTTTCTTAGCGTCGTCTTCTGCACAGGACGCTACGACATCTGCAATCGCTGCGGCGGCATCAGCAGCGCCAGCAGTCTTAGCAGCATTGCTAACGTCAGCAGAACACAGAGAGGGAGACCCAGTTCCTTGCGCTTTTGCATGCGGAGCGCCATCAGTGGCGGCTTGTAGAGAAAGCTGCAAAGCAGAAGCAGATGGTGCTGCTGCAGTCCCAGGTGCTGCAAGCTGCAAAGCAGCTGCAGCGCGGTTTGCGGCAGCCTCATCACAAGAGCCAGAGAGAGAAGCACCTGCGTGTACGACAGAATCAGCAAGCGAAGAAGTCGCAGCAGCATCTGCAGCGCCTTGCGCCGCAGCAGGAAGGGCAGTAGCAAGGGCGGGCGCATGCGGAGAGGAAGGAGGAGGAGGGGCAGTAGCGGCAGGGCCGGTAAGTGCAGAGCCAAAGAAAGTCTTTTTTTCGGCGTGGCAGTCGCTTTTCAGCGGGCGCACAACTGTTACGTCAGCTGCTGCTGCAACTTGAGGAGAAGACGCAGACGGCGATGAGGAACTCTCCAGAGGAATGTCGCTGTCTTTGCTTCTGCCGCTGCTGCTGCTGAAAACTTCTTCACTGCAGCAGCTCTTGCGGCTGTTGCTGTTGTTGGTGTTCTTTTCGCTGCTGCTGCTACTGCAGCTGCTGCTGCTGCTCGTGCTGCTACTGTCTACGCAGACGACTCCACTGCTGCAGGGCTTGGCCAGGCCCAGCAGCGCAGGCAGCCCCGTCCCTCCCGCAGGCAGCGTCTCAGATGCAGCAGCCGTGCGAAAAAGCGTAGACTGCAGCAGCTGCAGCAGGTGCAGCAGTTCGTCTTTCGTCAGCTGCAGTAGCGCACGTCTAGCTGCCTCTTGTTGAGCCTCCTCTGCTGCGGTTTCTGCCACAGCAGACTGTGCAGCGGACGCCCCGGCCGCTTCACTCTTGCTGCGGCTGCCCTCCGCTTCTTCCTGCTGCTGCTCTTTCTCAAACTTCTGTGGGGAAGACGCACAAGCGCACGTTGTGAAGCAAACACCTAATAAAGAGCAGCTTTCTTCTCCCACGATGATAGACAGGAACACCTCTGACGCATGCGCATGCGTCCCCACATGTGGACGGGGGAACACAAACAGAAGTATACGCGTGGGGACGCACGCTCACACACGAGACGCTCACGTAGGAAAATAGAAAGAGAGATGCGTGTACAGAGAGGTGAGCTACAATACACGACGTGTGCTATCCACATGGAGAAATATACACAGGAATATATATAAATATATATATACATGTGTATATATTTATATACATGTGGTGGTTGCGGCTGCTGCGGGCTGCTTACTGTTGGTGTGTGGCTACTATTGCTCACTCACTACGGAGACTCGGCGGCCGCGTTGATGGTTGCTGCCTGCAGGTGCGCTGCTGCTGCCTTCCTGCTGCTTCCTTTCTCTGCTGCTGCTGCTGCTACTGCTGCTGCATCTGCAGCTGGTGCGCTTTTGTTGGCCGTGCCATGGTGCTGCGGTTCCGGCTGTTTGTCTGCCGCTCGTTGCTGTCGGACCGCGTGGTTTGTGCTGCTGTCGGCGCAGTGCTGCTGCTTTTGCCGCCTACGACTGCTGCTGTTCTCGTGCTGCTACCTTTTTAAGACTGCAGCAGCTGCTTGCATCCTGCTGCTGGCAATTTAACGAAGACTTACCTGGGAGAGGTCAGCAGAAACGGGGTGCTGCAGCAGATTATCGCAGTGCTGCTCGAGCTTTCGCTGCTGCTGCTGCTGTTCCTGCTCGTTCTTCTGTTCGTTCTGCTCCTCCTGCTGCTGCCTCTCCGGCGGTGGGTTCTCCTCTTGTTGCTTCTCCTCTTGTTGCTTCTCCTCTTGTTGCTTCTCGTGTTGCTGCTCCTTTGCCTGCTGCTGCTGCGGCGGCTGCTTCGGAAGCCTCGTGTGCGGCTGCTGAAAGTCGAGGGCTTCGCGAAGCAGCATGTCTATCTCGCAGGGACTCCAGCAGAACATTCTCTGGTGCTGCTGCTGCTGCTTTTGCTGTTGCTGCAGCTCCTGCTGGCTCACGGTACCTAGCGACTGGCTTGCAGAGCTACAGTTGTCAGGTGGAGTCTGGTCGAACAGCACCAGCTCCGGCACCTGGTGCTGCTGCAGCAGGAAGGGCGGCTGCTGATGTTGGGATTGCAGCTGCTGCGCGTGCTGCAGGAGTGCTGCTGCCTGCTGCGGAGTGTCTGCTTTTGACTGAAGCGCATGCATCAGAGTCACAAGGTCCTGCGTGTTGCAGATGCCACTTGCAGCTGCTATTGCTGCCTCTGCGCAGAACTGCGCCTGCTCTTTTAATTGCCTGCAAAACTGCTGCCGTGCTGCTGCAGCAGGGTCGAACGTGGCAGCAAGAGTCGCCAGGCGCATCCACGACTCTTCCGTTTTGGGGCACGCACCGCACCTGCTTTCTGCTGGCGCTCTGCTGCTGCTCATACTGCTGCGACAGCACGTGCAGCTGCTGCTGAAAAGCAGAGCTGCGGCGGCCCGCACTGCTGCCGCTAGGTCGACGGCTGCTGCGCTGCGGGTTGTTCCTCCTCCTCCTTCCCCTCCTCCTGCATTTCCTCCTGCTACTGCGGGAGCTTCCGGGTTTACAGCTTGGTTTGTGTCTGCGTTGGCGGTTGCGTTTGGTGCTGCGGAATGGACTTGCGCTGCTGCGGCTGCCGCTGCAGTCGCGCTGCAGTATATGTTGCCGGCACTAACTCCTGCTGTTGATGTTGGGGGGACTAAACCAGGAGGCGCAGGCAGAGTTGTAGTAGAGCTGAGGAAGTATTTATGCTTGTGTGGAGGCTGCTGCTCCTGTTGCGTTGCTGCTTCTTTGTCTCTCAGGGTGGCTGCTGCAGCTGCTGCAGCTGCCAGATCTCGCGAGGCGGGACAGGCAGCAGCAGAGGCAGGGCGGAGTCTGCTACTACTGCTGAGCAGCTCCGGATATGGATAGTTTTTGTCTAGGCTGCTGCCTCTGCTGCGACTTCCCATCTGTTTTCCTGCTGGATGAATTTCTCGAAGGCCTGTGGCTCCTGCAGCTTGGCGCACGTGTTCCTCTCCTTCTTTGTTGCAATCTTCCGCGGACAACCCGTTGCTGCTGTTGCTTCTGTTGCTCACTGCTGTTGCTGCTGCTGCAGCACGGAAGGGAAAAGGTGGAGGAGGCGGAGGAGGCGGAGGAGGAGGCTGCTGCTGCTGCCGTTGGTGCAGCAAAGTCACCCCACTCCCCCTCGTGTTGCTGCTGCGATAGAACGCTGCTGTACTGGTGTTCCGACAGGTCTGTCCAGCGTCAGCAACGTCTTCGAACGGGTGCAGCGAGGGTCCTGCAGCGGCAGCAGCACCAGCCTCTGGCGCGTAGCAGTACTGCTGTTTTGAAAGCCACCCTCCTCCCGCCGTTGCTGCCGCTGTTGCAGTTGCTGCTGCTGTCACTGCTGCCGAGGGAAGAGAAGAGGCAGCAGCACGCGTCCCAGGACGAGGCATGAGACCCGACGCTTCACGTTGCTGCTGCGGTTGCTGGTGGTCGTGCTGCTGCTGAGGGTCGTGCTGCTGCTGCTGCTGAGAGTCACGCTGCTGCTTCTGAGAGTCTCGCTGCTGCTGCTGAGGGTCGTGTTGCCGCTGCTGTGGGAAGAGTGCTGCTGGCCGGCCGCCTGAGGCTCGACTTCGGCGACCGCTGCAGCAGTGGCTACGCAGCAGCAACAGGTCGTGATGCTGCTGCTGGTAGTCTTCCACGTAGTACCTGTTGCAGCAGGGAGGCAGCAGCGACCCAGCAGGAGGAGGCAGGCCACCAGCAGAGGCTGGAGCAGGCCTCGCAGCCGCGCCAGAGTAAGGCAGAGAAAACAGAGAAGCCGTGCGGTGACTACTCATGCTGCTGCTGCCGCTGCTGCTGCTCCGCGACGGCAGCGGAACCGAAGAAGGCCGTCCCCCCCCGCCCCGAAAGCCCATATTCCCCGCCCCTGCGGCAAATCTGGCACTGCTGCTGCCCACCAGATACTGCGGCTGCAGGTGCTGCTGTAGTTGCTGTTGCAGCTGCTGCTGCAGCAGCTGCAGCTTGCGCGAGCGCCTTCGCTTTTCTTTGTGTACGTGATGGCAGAAGAGACACGCGATCCCATTTAAACAGCGGCGGTTTGCTTTGTTAGCAAATACCTGGCCATCGCAGCAGATTCAAGGGAGCAGCAACCAGCGTGGCGGTAGAGTAGCATGAGTCCTCGCAACGTCAGCAGCAGGAGAAATGTTGCGGCAATGGCAGCAGCAGGACTCATGGGGACGGCAGCAGCAGCGGCGGGAATGACCGCAGCAATGGCAGGAGGGGCCGGAATCTCCGCAGCACCCACCAGGAGTAGCAGAAGCAGCATTCGGAACACCACTTTTGAGAGCAGCAGCAACAGCAGCAACGACACTAGGGAAAACGTGAGCCCGAGCAACAACAGCACCAGCGGCAGCTGCGACAACAGCAGCCGCACGAGCAGCAGCTGCAGCAACATCAGCCGCATCAGCAGCAGCTGCAGCAATAGCAGCCGCACCAGGAGCAGCTGCAACAACAGCAGCCGCACCAGCAGCAGCTGCACCAACAGCAGCCACACCAGCGGCAGCTGCACCAACAGCAGCTGCACCAACAGGAGCCGCACCAACAGCAACAACAGCAGCCGCAAATGCAGCAGCAATAATGGGGAGCACAAGGTCAATTTTCTTACGTTAAAGCTGGAAATAGATCACTTTTTACTTCCCACGCTTCTATATGCAGTGCCTCAGATGTTGACGAAGAAGAGAATGTACGTGTCCACATTCACATATATATATGTGTATATCTATAAGCAGCAAATTTATATGTATTTGTGGCTAGTAAGCACTCAGTCCGTCCTGTCTCGCCGCGTATCTGCTCGAAAGTTGATGTAGATCTGCCTTAGAGTCTCTTCGAAGTGCAGTTGTTTAGAGAGAAGCAGCGGGGATAAGAGCTGCAGAAGGCCTCCGGGAGCACATTAAAAGAAGCACATACATCTTGACTAATACACAGAGAAGTTGCACTGTTGTCCTTCTATATATGAATGCTTGTGCACACATATGTGTATGCATATAAACGTACGTGTAT
>KL647294.1:801851-1070188 GCA_000727475.1 Sarcocystis neurona | reverse complement strand
ATTATATATATATATATATATATATATATATGTATGCGAATACGTGTAGAGAGAGAGGGAGATAGATAGGGAGAAAGAGGGGTATGTTTTAACCCGCCAGATTAGACAGAAACAACGTCTGCATAGGTGCAGACAGACAGCGTATTCATATATGTACATACAAGTATACACAAGTGCTTCCCTAGCCTGTGCTATATTGCTGTATTTCTTGCTGCCGCACTGCTTGGTGATTGCTTTGCAGCTTTGGCCGTTGCTCGAGTGCTGCTGGTGCGCTTACGCAGCAAAGCGGCAGTTGCAGCAGCAGTCCGACACGCCTCTCTCTCTCCGTAAAAGATGCTACAAATGCAGCCGCATCACCTACGCAAATATATATTTACATATACGAGTATACGTATACACGTAGGCCAGCAGTGACGCCTATAAGTGTTCCTATGAGGGAGACGCAAGACATATACAACTATATATGTATATATATATATGCATACCGTCCGACAAACAGAGAAAGAAAAGACACGCTTGCGACTACACGCCTATATACAGAGAAACTTAGTGTATATATGTGTATCTATATAATAAATATGTATATATCTACATACATTTATGGATTTCTGGAGGCATATACGTACATGTGTCTCTATGTGCCACACATGTGGAGGAACGTGAACTGCTTCTGATTTGGTCTGCATGTGTTGTGTGGCTGCTGCGCAGCAGCTTCTGCTGCCCACGCGTGCATGTGTCTTCTTCAAACGCTCCAAGGAAGCCGCTTCTTTGCAGTATGCCTCTTTTTCTTTTTGAACGCAGCTCACGCAAACATGACAGCCGCTTGGCGTGCCCCCTCTCACTTCCAGCAGTAGATGCTACTGCTACTTCTTCGGCCCGCAGCAGCAGAGAGCAGCAGCGTGCGGTTCTTTTAGAGCGGGAGGGGGCTTGGCTCTCACAGCTGGTCCACGAGTGTGTCTGCATGCAGGTGCTCCTGCATAGCCGATATATATACTGACCTGACAAGTGTTTCCAACGTTGTGCTGCAGCTACTGCTTCTTTATTAAAGGCGCGCAGGACTTTTGCGAGGAGTCTTGAACTAGCCGTTAGTAGCCGTGCATGAGAGAACTTGCAAGCAGGCTCCCCATCAAACGAGCGTATGGCCTTATATGTAGCTCACCCTCACCCACCACCCAGAGCTACTCGTATGCAGGCGTGTCTCTATACGGGTGCAGGTATACATATGAGCCGATAAAACAAACGGATCCAGCGCTGATCAAAGTTCCCGCTATCCCGGTGGAAGTGGAAATGCGCATAAATTCGTAAGAGATAAGTACATACACATGCGTATAGGCGCGTTGCTTCGCACACAGCTATACATGCCCTTAGAGACACACAGACATACGTCTATGCCTCCGTCCTCTTCACACACCTATACGTACGCATATCTGCATCTCCACATATACATATATACAAGTATGCGCGTACGCGTGTGTACACACACACACACACATAGTTGTATGTATTCCTGTGTATGTATGTCTTCGAATATCTAAGGAAGACTGCTTCTCTGGGTTCCCAGAGAGTCGACTGCTGCGGCCCATTTGCAGGGCACGTGAGTGCTGCTTCTTTTCGTGCGAGCAGAAATGGCCCCCTTTCTTTTCTCCTGAAACTCTGCAGAGGCGGCAGCGCGTGGGTCAGCCTGGCACTTCTTTCTGTCCTCATTTGCTATTTGGTTCTTCTGCGACAACTGCAAAGTCGTCTTGGTAAACATTTTCTCTACACATACAGAGAGAGACGGACGCTGACACATATGTCGACTCAAGGCGACACAAAGAAATTGTCTTCTTCTACACGCGTATATGTGCGAGTGTGTGGACACCTGGGCGTAGATTATATATATATATATATCTGTGCAGGGAGAGCGCGAGACATGGACAGTAGTGAGGACGCTGTATAGGCTGCAGCAGCTGCTGCTGTTGCCACCTACTAAATGGTCAAGGTGCCACGACGAAGGAGAAAGAGCAGCGCAGCTAGCTGTCCCTCTATTTTCTGGACTTGAACATCTAGACAAATAGACCGACGCTGAAACTGAAGCAGTTTTTACCCACGTGTGTGCAGTTTCCAGTGTACGTACACACAAATGTGTGCAGACATACGTAGGCATGTACACACGTGTTGAGAGAGGCACCTTCGTGAAAATAAATATTTCTTTACCATTTGTAGATGCGTATTCATGTGGAAGTCCCCAGACATCATTTATGTACGTGGATTGCCAGTTACATAAACTTGTAGGCGCCGCAGAGGCCGACGTAGAAGTGCGGGAGCTTCAACCCATAGCGGTTTCTATCTAGCTATTCATCGAGGTAGACGCTCGTACCTAGATATCGGCACACACATATATTTTCATATGTGTGACGCAGATTCAAATCGACGGACACACAGGAAAGCTCCTGCTATGCAATAGGAGAGGGCGAAGAACTTTCTTGTGGTGGTCTCGTTCTCTACCACAGGACTGTCGAACCACCAGTTCTTCTGCTGCCGGTGATGCGCTTCGAAAGCACTGCTGTCTTCCTCCTGTAGCCGCGAGAACAGAGGGAACTCTTTTTTTATCACAGAGACGGATGCAACCGTATGCAAGGGTGCTGTTTCTCCTTACGCAAGGCTTGCAGAATCCTTCCTCGTGTAGCAGAGCGCCTAACGATGGAAGGTCTGTACTTCTTGCGTCGAGCTCTTCTGTCGCCACTCGTCGAGTCCGCAGTAGCTCCTGCAGCACCAAGGCAGCGTTGATCGGATCCGCTGCTGCTGCTTCCTTTTCTCCCTCCCGGCCTTCGCCTGCTGGGGCTGCTCCTGCTGCAGTGTCTGAAGAAGCAAATGAGGGAGAAGACGAAGGAAAACCGCCCGAGGAGGGAGCAACCACATCGCTGCAAAAGGCTCCAACGTCGTCGCTCTGCTGCTGCTGGGGCTCTGCTGTCAACAGCAAAGTCGGCTGTCCCGACGGCCCTAATCGAAGTGCAGCATCACCCCCGCTCCACGGCCGAGAGGCGACCGCTGCAACAGCACTTCGGCCTTTGCCTGCTACTTCCGTTAAACGCTCTCTGAGCAGTAGTTTCAACGCAGGCAGCGTTATCCACTCCCTTTCCTCTAAAGGAATCTCCTCCGACTCAGCTGCCGCCTCCGCCTCTCCCTCACCTGTTTCATCTGCCAGTGGGTCTGCTGCTCCGGCGGGCAAGGCACAAGAATTTGCGCCTTCAACCCCCGACTCTAACGCTGTCCTTCCCGTTGGCGAATTCTCGCCTTTTGCTTCAGTGGAGGCTGCTGCTGCTGCGCGAGCTTCCTTCCCTGCCGCCACTGTTGTTGCTGAGGCCCCCCACGCTCTGCTGGCTGCTTTAGGCGGTATTGCCGCTGCTGCTGCTGAACGAGGAAAGGCTGACGCAGCAGCGGCGGCTGCAGCAGGAACGGCTGCGACAGCAGAAACAACTGGCATCTTTGTAGGTGTTCGGGAAGCAGCTGCAACAAGTTTTGCTTTGCCTTCGCACTTCCTAACTGAGGAAGGTTCCGCTTGTGTGGCAGTAGCCTCCTCGCCGCCGACTTTCTCGACGTCGCTCTCCGGTGATGCGGCCCCTCTTTCTGCTGCTTCCTTGTCAAAGCTTACCGTGCTTTTTGTTGCTGCTGCTCCTGCTGCTGCTGCCTCTGGCTTACGTTGCGAAGCTGCACTGCCCCGCGACCTTCCTCTGCTGCTGCTGTCGGTGTTGCTGCTAGCAGCTGCTGCGCCAGCAACAGGGTGCAGCGCGGCTGGTGCTTCTTGAGATACGCACAACAGCTTTTGCTGCTGCTGCGGTTCCCAGCCTCTTCCTAAAGGGGGAAAGTGCCTCTCGCTTTGAGAAAATTTGATGTTGAAGGAAGGGTGTTCCTGCTCTTTTTGCGAACAGCTTCTCTGCTGTTGCTGATGCTGCCTCTGGCGCACTTGTTGCTTCTCCTCCTGCTTCTCTGGGTGCTGCAGCTGCCTCTCTAGCCGCTGCTGCCCGTGTCGAGCTTTGTCTGTCCCACCACCGGGCAGCACGCAGGAATGACTCGTCAGCTGCTGTCCTGCTGCTGTTGCTGCAGCTGTCCGCGGTGCTTTGGTAGAGGTTGTGCTTGTTGCTGCTGTTCGTCCTGCTGTTTTTGCTGCCGTCTTTGCTTGTGAAACATTCGAAGAAGCTGTAGCAGCCGTAGCAGCGTAAGATTTGACGCCGCAGGCAGAGGGCGGTTTGCTGCTGACAGGCGATGGACCAGCAGTATGGGTCTGTGAGCCAGGGGAGGTGCTTCTCTTGGTGCTATTACTGCTGCTCTTGCTGCTCGTGCTGATCTTTCGAGCTGCGCTGTTGGTGCTCCGATTGCTCCCCTTGTTGCTGCTGCCGTTCTTACTGCTACTTTGCTTGCTGTTGCTGCTGCTATTGCTGCCAATACGGGTGTTGCGGCAGTCCACTTCCACGGCTGCTTCGAAGCACTCAGCGGTTGCAGCAGCAAATTTGTTCAAAGCGTTGCCATTTCCAGCTTCGGAAAGGTGAACATCTAGGCAGCCAGACTTGCAGCTTTTTGCATGCGACCCTCTAAAAAATAACATCATCCATCAGACTTTTGGCGGCCTTGCGTGTGGTAACAGTGCTAGCCGAATTAAAAGCTTAACCTCACCAACAGCGAGACAGCAGAACACCGTTTCCGCCAGTAACATTAGCAGCAGCAGAACACAAGCAAGAACAGCACGAGCAGCAGAAGCAGGAGGACGAGTAGCACCACCACGCGCACCAGCAACAGCAGGCGTAGCAGGCGCAGCAGAAACAACAGCACCACTTATAGCACCAGAAGGGGCAACACCAGCTTGTAACAGCCGCGGCGGCCGCACCAGCTCAAATAGTACTCCCAGTGAGAGCAATCGCAGCACCAGCGCTAAGTGCAGCAGCAGCAGCAGCCGAAGTAACAGTATCAGCAGCATTGCCGTAGCCGAAAAAGAGTGAGGCGACCGAGCAAGAGGCATACGGCTATTCCAAACAAGGACAGAATGCAGAAGCAGAGGATGAGAACCAGTCGAAGAAGCGGAGGAATATTGGCGAAGTCTTCGAAGCGCGAAGTATCGTGTAGGTGGAAGTGTGTGGAGGAGTATTTCGCGGCATCGTCTATTCTTCTGGCTCGGGCCAAACACAGGCACTCCAACCTTGCCGTCACACTGACACACATACAGGCTTTGTACATTTGTGGACAAATGTAAAGGACACTAAGTTTTGTTAAACGTACTTCGCTACAGACGTGCGGAGAAGGGACGGCGCTGTCAGCAGGGGCACACTCTGCCTGGCACCAAAAATTTTATATCATCTTCTCCAACTCAGGGTGTTCAGTGATTCTGCCGAAGAACAAGACTCCTTTTCGCGTGCTTACTGACACTTAGCCAGTCTGTTCTTCCAAATCCACCTATTATCGACTGTTGAAACGCTCATCGGCAGTCAAACAAGGAAAAAGGGTGTGGGCCTGCAGAGGGGATGTGCCTTTGAGGTGGATGGATTGACACCGCGAGATGACACGGCACTGTCTGTGCGTGTACAGACACGCACAGGGTGTGCGTGAAATACGGGTATCTCCTAAACCTCTGGAGAAGTACAGTTTACAAGCATATTCGTGCGGGCATGAGGAAGTGAATGTGAACGCCAGTCGGCATGTAAGGGAAACATATGTCTTCTTCAATGGAGGTGAGTGAACTTCAGACTTTCATCCTGAGCGCTGTACGACGTGGAGCGGTCCAAGGATAGTGGTTGTACCTGTCACTTCTGTGCAAGTCACCAGTACGTTTAAAGTTGGCTCGCGGTTGATGTATTGATAGTGAGCGTGCGGATACGGGCAGGTATATGTATACAGGACTAAAGTGCAGGGGCACGCAGAGCGAAAGAATCCTGCGTTAACGATCATGAGAAGATAAGCCTGTGTAGATCAACTGTCTTCGCGCCAAACAAGCCGCGGATATGTTTACGTGTATCTCCGTGGAATGGTATCTGCGAGGTGCGTATCCGTGTGAAGATAGAACTTTTCAGAAAGAGAAGAAAAAGGACACGAAGAGGACGCTTGGATCTGTCACATCCAGCTGTGACAGGCATTACAGGTGTAGTTGTGCCAGCATGCCCGTGAACTCGTAATGATGTTGTACTTGTTACGGTAAGCGTACTAGGGAGAAAGGCAGCCGCAGCACTGGGGACATCGGCAGGAGTCTCAATAGTAGTAGCAGTAGTAGCAGTAGTAGCAGTAGTACCAGTAGCAGTAGTACTAGCAATTGTAGTAGTTGTAGTAGTAGTAGTAGTAGTAGTAGTAGTAGTAGACGTAGCAGTAGCAGTAGTACTAGCAGTTGCAGTAGTAGTCGTAGTCGTAGTCGTAGTCGTCGTCGTAGTAGTAGTAGTAGCAGTAGTCGCAGTAGTAGTAGTAGCAGCAGTAGTAGTAGCAGTAGTAGTAGTAACAGGAGTGGTAGTAGTAGTAGTAGTAGCAGTAGAAGTAGCAGTAGCAGTAGTACTAGCAGTTGTAGTAGTAGCCGTTGGTGTAGTGGCGGTAGAAGTAGCAGTAGTCGCAGTAGTAGTAGTAGTAGCAGTAGTAGTAGTAGTAGTAGCAGGAGTAGTACTAGCAGTTGTAGTGGAAGTAGTAGTACCAGCACTAGTAGTAGTAGTAGTAGCAGTAGTAGTAGTAGTAGTAATAGTCGTAGGGCTGCATTCATAACTCTACCAGCTGCGCAAGTTGTGATGTTACCACGCGGTGTTTTTATGCAGATTCGACCAAGTTATGCTTAAGTCTTGTATTTTCTCTTCCTCACCTGACTTTTCCTCTCTGGGCTAGAGGCACTGTTGAAGAGTGGCTACGTTGTTGAAGCAGGGCACCATCACTGGTGTTGCCTGCCTCGCACTGTGCTGGTGCTGCTGCTGTTTTGCAGGCGTGCTCACAGGGGGACACACTTGCTTTCCGGCCACTTTGCAGTTTGTCTGCTACGATTGCAGCAGTCACAGCCGCTGCTGCTGCCGCACCGCCGCCTCTTGATTCCGCTCTGCGTGTTAGCTGATGATGCGTAGAAGCACCTCTGGTAATTGTTGTGTAGTCGAGCGGCACCACCATGAAGCGTAAGCCCTCTGCCGGACTGAAGTCATCGCGAGACGGGGAAGCAGCAACGCTCCCTCCTGCAGCAGCATCCGCAGCATCAGCAGCAGCCGAGCGTACAGCAGCCGCAGCGACAACCGGCGATCTGTCGTGGCGCTCGTCGACGTCCCCAGTGCTCCCTGAGGAAGCAGTTGGAGCAGCAGTACTGGCGCTACTGCCATTCTGCTGAGCTGCAGGCAGACTCGCGAGCTGTCCTGGACTTTTTCCAAGAAGAGTTGGAAGAGGCGCAGCGTCATAGGTGGAACTCATGGGAAGGGCCTCCATCGAGTCAGTTTGAAAGGGCATTATTGCACACGCTTTTCGCTGTGACTGCATGTATTTGTCGACCCTCGCGGAAAGGCGGTTCCCTGTTCTGCTGTTATTGTCACTATGTACGTCAGCACTGCATCGGTTGTTCTGCCTCCTACTGCGACCTCTGCTGTTGCTGCGCCGCTCTGGGCCAGGACTATATCAGTTGTTAATCGACGTCCGTTACTGTTAAAAGGAAGGGTACCGCGAGAGTTACCACATGTGCCGTCTTGTCGTTATGGGAACGTACGTTTCTCGCAGACGATTTAAGGAGACAAATGCACCATTATTATCAAGAGTTTAAGAAGACGAAGCCTTTGTCTCCAAGCTTTTTGCTTCTCTACAAAAGGGGGACAGCCCTTTAGTTTGGTCCAGGAGTCGTGGCGGTCGCTGCTGCTGTTTCTGGTGTTGCTGATGCGTTAGTTTTTTTGATCCAATCGCTGGCTGCGGCAGTTACTGATGCGACGGCTGCAAGCCTTGTCCTCTCAGTCAAATTCACGATCACCGTCTTTGCAGCGTCTTCAAACATTTCTCCACGCTGCCCGCATACCTTACTAGTCGCTCGTGTGGACATCATACCTCGCTGTTAACAGAGAAGTAATCTGCCATTCACTCGAGAACCATCCACCAGGAGCAAACCTGCTGCAGCTGTGGGGTGGAATTTGTCGAACGAGGTACTAATTCGAAGTATGACCCGTGATTTCCTGAGTCAGTGCTAAAAGAGGGGTATTCAAGAAACATGTTGTATTGCTCGACGTGGGAGTTATTGGCAACGACCAAGTATCGACATTAGCTGTGGAAAGACGGAGGTGTGCTCCAAGGGAAACGGCACTTCACCAGGGTGAGGGGTGGAAAGCACCTTCAAGAGAATTTCATGGACAAAGGTACAACAAGTGTGGGACTACAAGAGTGAGTGAGCCAGGAGGACAAACCCATGACACAAGCTTTACAATCACTCAGCGCTGTTTCGCTTAGTGAAGTTATTCTCACTGAAAGGGAAACAGGAGAGTCTGGGAAGCAGATTAAGCCCCGTATCCGACAGGTACAGGACAGAGCACAGATGACGTGCTATTCGTAGAAGTCACTTCAGTCTACGATTCTGTGTTCAGATGTGCACAAATGTCGGTCTATACTCGTGATGTCAAGCAGCAGCGGACAGAGGGAATTCTTTCAACGTCTGGCGTACATCACAACCACTGAAAGACTTTCTCTATCTTTCTATAGGGTACAGGAGCACTAAAGGACGTCAACAGTTTCAACTGCAACCAAAAATAGAATTCACTTGTAAGCGTCAAAAGTCCACGACAGCATCGTGGTGCAGACACCGCTCACGAACCGAGAGTCTGCGGCTGAAATCCTCTTTCGCGGAAGCTACTTCTGCTACTGGGACTTGATCCCCCTCTACTTAACCAATCAAACGCGGAATGGCGATCAGTACCCGGCGAGAATAGGTAAAAACAGTCCTGCACAAATCACGGTGACACTGCGCGCAGAAGTAGTTCGCAGACACATATTTGACATCAGCAGGAAAAAAAAACTTCTGCCTCAACTGACAAGAAACAATGGCAAGATTAAGGCTTCGTTGAAAGGCTCAACAGAATATTGTACCACGGATAGAAAGATGCCAAGGATTAAGCCCTTCTGCGTGATGAAGACTCCCGTGCTTGTCAGTGAACCCTGCTCAAGGCGGCTGTAGTATGTGACGACAAAATCGTGTCGAGTGTTGGTTATGTGTCCTCACTTTATTCGGAAGCAAGGGGCGGGCTTGCAGTTGAAAATGTAAGGAAGTACGAGATTCGGGGTAGTTTCTGCTGGAGGCATCGGTTCTAGAAGGCAGCGTTCTACCCTCGGCAAAAAGGACGAAAAGTTTTGTGCGCCAGCTGCGATATTGCGTGCGTGGTATTTGGGCTTGTTGGAAGTGGGGTGATGTATCCGGTGGGACTGACACATACAACTTGTGATATAGAAGTAGCGGGGATACACAGACAACGGCGTTTAATCGAACTCACTTACGCACCGTGACGCTTATAGTTCCCTATCAATCTTCGCGTTCGTGAAAGTGCGCACGATAACTGTTGTGTACGTCTTTGTCTATTTACCGGGATAGAAAGGCGTCCTGGCGTTTTAAAGCACTCGGGTACATGACTTGTCTGGTAAGCTTGCGAAGAACAGCGATACATGTTGGCGGATTTTTTGTGTAATTCCAACAATTACACAATGAAAGAAAGACTGGAAGCTATTTGTCAGTAGTTGGACAAGTCGGAGGAGTCGCGATAAATTTTGTAGTGGCATCGGAGAGGAAAACTGCAGTTATTTTATTGCTGAGTTTGACCATACACCGTGCGCGCGCGAACATGGCAGCAGCTGATGTACCGGCGTCCAGATCCAGTAATGGTGCAGAGAAAACCCCCGCGCCGTAGACCAGGAGGCATTAAGCCGAAAAGGCCTAGGAAGAAACGCCAGCAAAAAAACCTATGGAGGGGGCGGGTGTGCGAGGGCCATTTCTGCAAAAGACGTACGCAGTTGATTACTAGGTACAAGAGTTCTTAATTTTTTTTCATTAGCGTAGTGTGGAGACAGCTGGGAAATACCCGTCTCAGTCTTTCGAATATTGAGTGTACATCCACTCACACATCTCTGCACAGGAAAGGCATTTGAAGGACGCGTCTGATTCTTCAGCTTACCTGGGGTTGACAGTTAGGTGCACGAGACCATTGTCGCTGCGGGTACCGATGGTTCATACACGTTCAGATGTGTGCTTTATAAGCACTAGCCGGGTAAAACGCGTACGTCAACTCCGTTGCATCCTACACGACGGTGTCAGCCGTAGCATCTGTAACTCACCTGCTGGAAACATTTGAGCATCGACGTTCGCGGTTCGTGCATCACAAGGGTCGACCCAAAGGACTTGACTTCGCGTGTTTTAACGTTGGCGTGGTCGGACACATCCATGATTCAGTATATCTTTGGAGTTGAGAGGCTCTGCTCCGTTTGCATCGATTGCTCCCCGCTTTAAAACCACTTCTCTTTCAAATGGTGTCGCGCCCCACATAGCTGGGGCTTGCTGAACCACCGGAGGTACGGGGCGTGCGTGGAAACAAGGCAGCAAGTAAAACGCCCACCCTCATTTGATGCTTCGTCAGAATCGCTTTACAGCACAGTTAAATCTAGAAGATGCACTCTGTGCAGTGTGTTGTCCTAGCTGCGCTCCTTGTCTGTCTAAAAGTCTACGTCGAACCGAGGATGAGACACTTCATGTAAACATGTTACGGTGCAGTGACGTAGTCGAAACTGCCTTTCGCCCCAGCGTTGGGAGGGGCCAGGGTGACCACTATGGAACATGTCAGACGTTGGTGAGAAGTTCAAGGCACTGGAGTTGGGGGCCGTCAAATTCAGTCGTTAACAAAACCGCTCACTTGCAGCAAACCCTAATGAGCTCACATCGTCCCTGAGGTCAGGGACAACGCGTAAACCTCCTTATCACAGGGACAGCAGGTCTAGGTGTTGTTCTGTGAAGTGTTTTGAGGCCGAACTGCGCAGTAGCCGCTGAGCAGCGCGGCATTCTGTGCAACAGCAGCAGGAAGAAGGAGGGTGACTTCACCGGAAGGCTATCGACGACGGGCACCCGCACTCCGGTTCAGCGTACAGAATTAATCGCCAATACTGTGGCTCAAACCGAGTTTAACATGTGTACGCCTTTGTACACATACGCTTGGATATGCGTGCAAAAACGCACACTAGAAGGGTAACGTTCAGGGCTAGCTACTGCATAAGGCTGATGGTTTAACTACAGGGTAAAGTACGAATCAGTTTTATCCACAGGTTATTCCTTGATGCACTGGGCGACGTTATTTTACTTAACCAGTGCAACAAAAGCACGAGGGACGGAAGCCGTTGACAGTGTTACCTGCCTGTGACTTGCACGCCTCCTTCGTGGTACTGTTCATCGTTTTTCATAATGTGCATCTCCAAAAGCAGACCCAATCGGCTGCACGTCTTTTGCCTCTCTCTCTCCCCCTCTGTCTTTACACAAATAGAAGAGTCAAGCGCCAAGAAATTGCTGAGGCGGGCAGGTCCCGGCACTTCGCCTGGAGAATGTAGACACCACCGCTTGACAAAAACGCGAAGTCGTAAAGCTTACAGATATGTATCAATATAGATGTCGACCTGCGTACGTATACGTGGATATGTATGAGCACGTGCGCATTTGTCTGCTAAAGTAGGTATACGTGGATATGTGTCAACATGTGTGTGGGTGTGTATGTCACTAACTGCACAGTACTTTGGCAGAGTAAGGGAGAGCACCTACCATTATGTGGTATCTACGTAGACGGTGGGTTGACATGTTTTCGCCGTCATTGTATACATGCCTGTATATCTACCACGGAATCCTACGCGGAAGTGTGTACCTCCCTGGTGTATCTGTGCACGTGGACAAAAAACAGAGACCACATAAACGGGCGTTTGCAGGCACGAGTGCGTACTTCCAGAGACATGTGTTGTTGTGTGCACCTACACAGACGTATGCAACTGGATGTGTTATATGCAGAGACCTATATTATTGACGATCTGTAACAAGGAGGAAGTCGGAGCACTGAAACGGTGAATGGCAGCCAACTAACATTTGATAGACAAGCCAAAAACTCAAGGATAACCTTGGTGTTCCTACACTAATGCCTGAAAGCTCCTTAATCTTCTCGCATGCCTGCGAGGACTGCAGAGTTGTCTTCTCAGAGGGAAGGAAGTGGCGGAAGGTGAATTTCTCATAAGCATGTGAGGCGTCGAAACAGCTGGTGCGTCCACAGGCAAAGGACGTTGTAGCGTGCCGGCACGTCTTGAGCAGCCTGAGTGGCCGCGCCGGCAGCCAACGGGTTGCCTTCTCACTATCTATTCTCCCACGCACTTGAGTAGTGCGGTCGGGAAATAGTGAATGTTGCTATAAGAAACGCTAGCAGTTGGAGTCTGTGCAATTCACCTCAAGCTCCTCCCCGCGAGTGTTTACCCAGTTTATCTGTTGTACCTCAGGGTGGAGGAAGGAACACGCAAAAAACTGCTTGTCCTTTACCGTGTGTTCAACAGATATTCCGCTGCACTACAAAATGACGCTGCCCGGCAAGTGATATTTAACCTCGGGAGAGTCAGCCGAGACTAGGCAGCTGATCTTGCAGGGCTGCTCAGGAGCGTAACCGTTACGGGCAATAGGAATATTCTGTGGAGCAGGTCAACATAGGGATACTGTGGGTACACCGGATGCACGCTGTAGCGAATGCATTCGCGTGTATGTTGGACCCTGCGTGCACGCATATATTGGAGCGTATATCCGTGTATTATGTTGAACGCACTCTCGATCACGGTTGTCGGAGACTTGAGAGTTTTCTTCCACCACACCATGTCAGATTTCTCCATTCACGGGTGGAATCTTTTCGCCTTGAGGTTCTTTTACCAGCTGTTCAACGGATGAGCCACTTAATGTTCATCTCAAGGTGCCAACAGTTTCCATCTCTCCTTGTTGCTGCTGTGTTGGACCCGCCCGCCACACGCAGCAAAAATGGATGTTTTGCAGATGCAACTGATGCACTGGACGCCGCAGAGTCGGCAGGCATTTGTGTCGTAGGCTTCACAGCCCAACTAGGGAGCAATTAGCACGCAGAAGAGTTCACTCGTAAAAGCGAGTACAAAGGCGGATCAAGCACTCCAATGTGTTGCGCAGTTCAGCTACCCTAAAGTTACGCTGAGTTGGCATAACCTGCACCCCCTCTCCGTGGCCTGCTGCCAGGTAATCAGCATGCTGCTTCTGTATTCGGCGTGAGCAGACAAGAGAAAGGAGCTCCAATCAACTGGTGAGACCCAGGCATCTGAGAAACATGCAACTTCACGCTCTCAATCCAAAGGGGTTTTCTTTTGCGGAAGCTGACGAAAACATCCGCCTATTTCTGGATGGATTTGCACACACCCTCTTTCACTCGTCAGTAGCTTGTGTCAGTGTGACAAGCGCTGTCCAAGGGCGGAGACGACAGGCCTTGCCTGCGGACATTGCGAAAAGGATCAACAAATGCGTACAATAGTCTGCAGATTGCAGGTATCTGGCGACTACATTACACTAATGCATATACGGACATTTTCGCGCAAGGTCAGCTTGCGCATGTCGATGCCTACAGCTACTACATATTTCGAGCTCACACGGCTTACGCTGCCTCGTGAATCTGCAGCCTAGTCGTAGACGCACAGATATGTGTACTGCGCCTTCAAGCAGTTGAGGACTCAAGCTCGAATTAACAAAGGACCACTCCGTCACGCTCCATATAAGGAAGCACGTACTCGTCGGCACAAAAAGGCTGTACGCTGCACTGTACGGGTGTGGGCGTCGCAACTGGTACACAGTACTTCCCGTCAAGGGAAACCCTAGCCGAACGCCGATAACCTACAGACAGTTCCGCGTTCGTGGCGGAGGTACCCAGCTTCCTGCGCCTGCATGTGTCGCTCCATTTGCTGTCGTCTACCTAATGAGACGCAGATTATTCCGCAGAAGGGTCCAGAGATAATTGCTTACAGGCAGTGGCGCGTTCGTCAGTATGTCGTACCCCCTGCGAATAAGCGAGTGTCACCGAACACAAGGTCACCGTTCCCAAGAAGGTACGCACTGCAGAATTGAACCATCTTTGTTCGTGTGGAGAGTCTCAGAAAAACGTCACGAGCCTCGCGGAGACTACGCGCCTTGCGAAGCCGTGCCCACGCACTACGCGTGTCGAAGGGAGAAGACGAAAATGTTGACAGTTGTCTTAATTCAGCGGGACGTGTGTCTCTAGTTCAATGAACAACAAGCCCGAAGAATACTCATTAATTCCCGGAGTCTCTATTCAAATAGGAAGACCGGCGTGTACACGAAAAATCAACACCTACTCTTTTAAGTTGAAATCTCTGCATTGTCTGGCTGCTATGCAGCTGTTGAGATCAAGGTTGCTGTAAAACCAAAATTACATGGATCACGGACATATGTATGTATACGTGTGTATATGTATATGTGTGTATTCGTATTTATACAAAGGCACGTAGACAAACATGGAACAACCGATTTGTCTTCATGGGAAGAAAGTATCGTGCAAAACTAACCCGGCTCCAGAGGCGAAGCGTAGGGGAGACATCGTTTTAGAGAAATGTGTGTAGAACTCTCGCACCTTGTCACTGTCGCGCTCTCTTGATTTCGCGTCCATGGCATGGCGCATGGAATATCTGAGAAGAAATAGTGAGAATATTCCACAGTGGCCACACACGTTTACTCATAACTCCATACTTGGAAAAAGCACCTAGCAACACGGAAGAACAGTACTCTGGCGTTGGCGCACACATGCATACGGTTTTGTGTGTTTGTAGTCCACAATAATCGGTTACGCGTGCTCAGCACGCTTTTCTGTACTAGAGATTTGCCGGTGCGTTGCCGTGATATGTTGTCACATGTGACGTTAAGTACCTGATGTAGTAGCGCGCATAGTAACTCAACGAAAACCTATCCATGAGTCTCCATGCAGCCGTCGGTACTTCAGAGCCACCCCGCACGAAAGGCTGATGATTTTGTTCTCCTCCTCCACACGAGTTCCTTCTTTTGTATACTGGTGTGTGGCTCTACACAACTGGTACGTTTGTGTGAGTGTCACAGACAAACCATCTCGGTGAAATTGCCGAAAACATCAGAATTAAAAAAGTATCTGTCCGCTCGCTGGGGAGTCTATCCTACTTCGACAGTCTTTTAGATTCCGCTTCGTCGAGAGATTTTAAGTGTGTTGCGTCATATGTCTGAGCAGCAAGAGCAACGCATGTCAAACACGTCACCGGTCATGAACGCATACCGATGCACTGCGGATCTCGTGAATAGCCATGGCGCCCACTACAAGGTTATTAGTTTAGCTGATCGAGGTCGCCAACACCACGGTCAGCCAATCGGATTCTGCAGGTAGTAGTGTTTCTCCGCTCTCGTGATTGCTGAAATATCTACGAGTATGCGAAGAGGTATTTCAAAAGCCACCTACAGAATGAGGAGCTACCCTTTTACAAAAAGAAGCCCAACTGTGGATGCATATCCTGTACGTGTCGAAATTCTATAGAGTTTATGTGCACCGTCCACACATGGGTCTGCATTTCCTGCACATGTAGAACATTTCTAGAATATGTTTGCATAATCCACACATGCATGTACTTGTCTTAGCCCGTAACTTCTCTCGAGTTTGTATGCATAAACCAGATTTGCTTACACCTATCTAAGTCCAGTCTGTCAAGGAGTGCCGACGCATTTTCGTTGTTACAAAGTCTTTGGTTTTCTCACAAGACAGCCTCCTTCGCGGCAAGCGTTCAGGCAGAGAACTTTTGCACTTACAGTTTTAAAAGTCAGTCAGTGTGAGGCGTGCTCTAAGTTACACATGTGTGTGTTTGCGTGTTGGATCTTTCCAGGCATAAGTACACTTAACGCAGAAACTATACGCTGTACGCGGCCTCCTCCACTCTGTGCTCAGCGTTGCGCTCAGCTATGTATTCAAAAAGTTAAATGTAAATACTTATATGTGTGTTCATTTCAAGTCAGTAGCGCCCACTTCCTTTTCTTTCAATTGGACCATCCGGCGTGTGTTGACCTCAGGATATCGAAACATTCCAGATGACACAGCATCCGAATAGGCACACCTGTACATGTCGTTGATAATCACATCGATACTAGGAAACCTCCTCGACTCAGTCGAGCGCTCAGTGGCGGTCCTGGGCATGACGTGAAGATGGACTTTTCGTGCATCGTGATTCGAACTTCTCGCAGCGGATGTAAAGGCACAGGCAAAGCTCAAAGCATGCAGATGCGCACAAAGACATGCACGCCGGTGGGCAGGTAAGATCAGTGTAGGTCTATGCCTGAACGTACACAAACCGCACCGCGTGGAACGCCTACATGGGAATAAGATGACTGCAGCTTTTTCTCTGATGACGTCACATACCCACCTCATGTGTAATGACGTTGTACAACCGTGAAAACCCTTTTCTATTTCTGCTTCCTGACTCTCTGTCCGGTTCGGCGACTGAATCGGTGGTTCTTCGCCTGTTAAAGTGAACAAAACACAACTGCACAGAAACCGCTGGATGTGACAATGCACGAAGAAGGAATATCACGACACGACTATATCAGGAAACACATGCGTTGTTGCTTGCACGTATGAAAAAAAAGCCATTTACATCAGCGTTCTCTCAAGTGATTGGAAAAAACGGATTGACACCCGGCTAAATCATCATCTTTATGAACGGCGCGCAACTGAACGTGAAGGACAAAGATCGTAGCTTGCGTCAGAGGATTAGGTTACCACTCTTCGTCACCCTGCTACTTTTTCGATCCGGATCATAACCTCACGAAGACGCACGCCTGCCCCCCTCTGCAACTGACCCCTCTGTGGCAAACCATGGTATAGAGGAGAGACACGTGATACATTCATATTCTCTGTGGCGGTGCAACTCACCCCGTGACGAAGATGAGGTTGGCAAAAATCCTTGGAATTCTTTGCAGCCACACTCTAGCCAGAAAGGCGTGGGTGTGTGCGCGCTTACTCATCAGTAAGCAGAATGTTTTGTGAGCGTCTGTGATATTCCAGCAATATGAAGAGAAGGCAAAATAATTTCGCCTCTAAACTGTGTGTTTTCCAGATGCATCTCCCGTGAAATACTGCGGACAATAAAGTGAAGATGGTATATGAGAAAGTGTGTGCTTGAGCATGTGTAAAATTGACGTCCCGTACTATATCGCTGACACTGCGAAAACGGTGCTGCCGCAACAGTTTGAACTTTACACACCGCTGCATTTTCGCGTCTCGATTGAGGTCTTCGTAGCATCCTAGGACGGGGTCATGCTTTCTGGACGCTAGCTTGGCTTCTGCTCTCTCGTGTTCAGCCTGACGGTCCTTCTGACGGGGAAAGTCGCAAAAGTGATATAACGACGTGTGTGTGTCTGTGTGTTACGTAAGAATATGCCAATTAAAACCCACTGAGATTCGCACAGGAGGGGCACTGTCGTAGAAGAGAAACAGCCGTGAAACGCAAAGGACACAAGAATCAGGAAGTCGAGAAATTAGGATGGAAGAAGGCAGAGAAAGGAGACATTAGCAGACATTGAAAGGAGGGATTATTGCTGCTAGAGTGTTTGACGAAATCAGGGAAAGAAGACAACGAAAACGCACCTGCGAAGAGCAGGAAAAGCAGAACACTTGCAAAGTAGCAATCGCCATGAAAACACACTAGTAATTACACGAGGAGTGAGAGGTAAAACCAGCTACTACGTGCTAGTAGAAGTGTTGCAGGGGCGCTCTTCAAGATTTCACTCACCTACGTGTAAAGAACTGCACTTGAGAAGTAAGTACCACAAGCGCAACAAGTTATCTCCGACGACGTCGTAATTATAAGGGCTGACGAACACGCAGGAATCAACGAAGAGCGCGACAAGCGCATGATACAGTTCATGACTTACTTGTACGCGTGCTTCGTGGTCCTTCAGATAGGTATTCGAGACTATGTTGAAGTCTCTAGGTAGAGGCGGTTGACTTCTGTTCCTGCTGCACCTGAATGCACCTCGTTGTGGGTCTTGTGCGAGAAGGTTGGGGATGCTCGCGGCAGCCTGGCGGCAGAACCCTCGGTGAAGTTGCTGCCCACAAGGTGGTATAGGGCTGTGGACCAGGAAGTCGTAGCTGGTCAGCAGAGCACGACACAACAACCAAGAGTACAACTTGTGTGAATAGTCATCGGAGGTTGACGCGCTCCAAACGTAGCTCAGCGGCAGCGTGTAAGCCGACAGGGTATCAGGAAGCATCATACTTCATCTTCTTATCACAAAGGCACATACAACAGGAAACAGTGCGGCTTTTTCTGAAAGCTGCCGGAAAAAGAGCAGCCAAGGTTTACAGTCGCTGCCTGACAATAGGGGCACAGAAGAGAGCACCAGGCACTTACGCCTTAGTGCTGACGTGACACCGCTGCTGGCGATATCGCCAGCAGAGTCCATACTTGTGAAAATCGTCCTGTACTCTGTCACATCGATACACATGTACAGTAAACACGGGCAGCTTACTGCGGTGCCCATGAAAATGATTACCCACTGTTTTTCCGTGGCTCGGAACTTTCTTCCGCGTGCTAAACACTTGCGTTGTTCGGCCTCCTCGCGACGAACGGCTTCTGTTTCAAGTTCCTTTGTCCTGTACAACTGCAGTATTGGGTTATACTGGTGCTGCTTCTGAAGCACAACAGCTTACACAGGAAGAGTTCCAAGGGGAGACAAAATTTATGTCTGAAAACGTCCTTAGACAATCAGCGAACGCGTTCACGTGTATGAGCGTCTACATATTGTGCAGTGAGCCTCTAGGCAGATTCTGGTAAGCCAAAATATACCCCGTACGGCGTGGAAGGACAGCGTTACGAACGTGTCAACTTGGGAGGGACCACGAGTACGCAGGTAGGACATAAGACGCAAACGATTCTCCAACGTCCACAATGACTACCTGCACAGGCGTACCTGCAGTTATTCGAGGCGAGAGATCGCCGCCCCCCTGAAACGCAGGGGGCAAGGAGCGCTTCGAAGCTTCATAGTCCCTCAAGTAATCAGCCCAGCTCTTGCACACCTCTTCCATTTGTCTCACTGCTCTTTGCAAAAGTGAATGCGAACGCTCTTCAAAGATTGGCAAGTCATATGGAATATGGAATAGAGACAAACGATGCACATTACTGGGTGGGCATTGACACACGCGTGTATTAAACCTAAAACGGTCTCTCCTTGCAAGTTGAACGTGACTTTTTACAACCGCAAACACTTAAGGGAGAGACGAGGGAAGCCAAGTTGACCATACTGCCGGGGCGAGCCAGCACGCTACCATCCGCAGGCAAATCTCTGTGTCAAAAAGTTCTGCGCTTGAGCATTTCAATCTAAGCTGAATGGAACGCATGCACGTACACTATTGAACGAAGCCGTCACAATTGCACAGTTCTGCCAAATTTGTCTTCTTAACTAGAAGAGCGTGGAGCGCTCCATGTTTCTGTAAGTAATGCAGTGTGGACGTGGAAAGCAAAGTGCCCAATATTCTTATATGCATACGCCAACAAGCCTGAAACAGTGTAAGCAGAGTCCCCGCCGCTAGGCATCAGTTAAAGCAGTTGCGCGTGGCTGACGTGGCGGCATCAGAAGTTACTAGTGATCAACATGTTGTAGTCACGTTGTACGCAGAAAGCACGTGGGCGTCCCTAAATTTGCTTCGAGGCATGTGGAAAGGCCACGGACCAAGACAGACTTGAAGTGGCACTCGTTGGAAATTTGTCGTCGTTTCTTGATACCCTTTAAAGAATCCTACTTACGCATTGTCCACGTCTCTACTGCACACATAAGCACGCCTAAAAATCGCAGATCCTCAGATGTGATATCGGCACTTGTTGACTCCGTTGCCGCCGTCTGCAATGTCCCGAGTACTCTATCGCTACCTTAGATGCTCTTTATGCTCTTCAGATGCTGATTGGTCATACACTCTCTGGAATTGGCTTAATTGCTGCGAAGAAAAACTTGACACAGCAGAGCTGCAGGCTACGCAAAGTGGTTGATACGTGGGATCGTGCGACAAGCACACATGCACTAGCACGCTAGAGTCTGCGTTCGCTGTAGAATGTAAAAAGTGTATAATATACGTAAGTGTTTGTAACGCGTAGCACTTAGACTATACAGATATATATATATATTGTAAGTCGCGTGGCGGTTGTACTCAAAACTGCACCAGAGGGTACCGACAACACATAAACCAAAACATAGGGAGCGACACACTGATAGACCTTCTGCGTCGGGTGACCCCTTGTGCCAAGTCTAGGGCAGGAACACCTTCGAAGTCAACGGTAATGCAAGCGAATGCTGTGTTTCATCAGTACCGCTTCTGTCACACCGATGGCAGTACATTCTCATCAAAGAAGTCATGCACCGCCACATTTTTGTTGAAACAGCGATTCCATGAGTGAGCAGCAGGCGGTCTGGCGTTTTTTAAAGATGCGTATACATGTATATGTTTAGTCGCCTTGTCGTTTATATTGCCTTTTGTGCCGCTGAGTTTCTGGTGATATCCCCTAACAGATGTCCTGCCCTTGCACTCCTGTTCTCCGTGCACAAAATGACACTAATGCCTCTCACTTTCACTTTTTCCTTCACGTCCAAGCGAAGGCAGCCCGTTTTGGTATGTGTGGGGCCCCTCTTGCACGATTCGCGGCTGGGGCTCTTCGTCTACTTAACGAGGGCAAACAAGGGAGACTGCTTGCCAGCTGGCGCAAGATCACCTCAACAAAACACCGCAGGAGGCATATGTGAGCGAGGCACACGGTACTTTCATCTCTCGAGGACTCGCTTCGTGTCGGCTTGACCCTGTACAAAACTCAGTGAAGAAGGCTTCTGTTGCGCTGACTCTTAATAGTCTTTCATCGCAAGGACGCTAGAAACGCTTTTTTGAAGATGTCTCCTGCGGAAGATATGCGTTGAAAAGAAGATTATGAAAGCGCGAAAAATCAAATGCCCAAGATGGTATGGTGTGCAAGACTAAGACTACCCTAAAATGTTCACCCTGTCTGTCACCAACCGTGCACTTGAGATTTGTAAACCGTGTATAGCAATGACAATAAAATCTCCGCCACCACCCGCGCAACAGGACATCTTGACCACACTTACACATACAAAGTGGCTAGTGTGTACATCTGCGTCGCCGTACATGCATGAAATATAGATGGGAGGTACCGTTCTGGGGCTAAAGTTGAATAAACACGTCATGCTTGAGTATACACGACTGTCTACGGAAACACCAAGAGAGACGAGGAGGAGTTAGCCGCACGATAAAAAAAAAGAAAGCGTTGCTGTGGGCAGCGGGTGGCAGCGGTCGATCAACCTGTGCGGTTTTGCAACCGTCTCAGCGATTCCTCGAACTGAGAAATTAGTACTATTTCCGACGACGAAATAAACTGCGTCAGCGCCGTGTGCAAACACATGGTTCCCTTGCTGCAGATCTGTCATATGTGAACGAGGAAACATACGTTTACAGTACACACATCGTGCGTTACTGCGCACACGTTGTAGCGCTCTTCTTGACTGGTGCCAGGGCTAATACCGTGACAAGCCTGTGACGCTTCGTGTAGCAACAGACACACTTTTGCGTGCACAATCGTTCACGAGTGCATGCATAGGTACCTGTTTAGGATATGGTACGATGCACACATATGTATATATATGGTCGTGCGTGCCCGCATGCGTACTTGCAGTTCTTTCGCTATCACATATGGTCTGTTGATCCACACCGCACCACCCGGAAATGACGCAGAGCCAGTGTCTTCTCTTTGGTCTCTCCTTTTTTGCGAGACATAATTGCTCTCGTCTTCCCGGGCTTCGTTCGTAACAGGTGAGCCCAAACGTCAGAGCTCGGACCCTGAGGTATCGCAGAGTCGCTTCGCAATCGAAAGTAGACGAATCATTGTTTGGCGGCTTCGAAGGTGCCGTCATCACTTCGCGAAATGGAAGGATAGTGTCGAAAAAGCTGTCGCAGGGACAATCGTCAGGCTTTCATGACGACGTTGTGATGCGAGAGGATGAGTTCTCCAAAATCAAAGTAGGTCGACGATGGCTGCGACATACGTATGTACGTATGTACGTAGTGACTTTCCTCTGTATCTTTACGTGTACATATATATTGTTTTTCACAGAAGTATGTAGATTCATACAAAGAGAGCGACTTCATCCAGATCCAAGTAGACTGTGTGTGGCTTGCATGTATGTATATACATATGTTTTATTTACGTATTCCAATTTAAGTGCATATATATACATATAAAGAGAGAGAAAGGATGAGCTCACCAGAACGAGGGTCAGTTGGCAGTTGCTGCGACAAGTACTACTGCGCGTGTATCCCTCTTTTGATCTATCCATCTATCTATCCATACATGTATACACACTCACACATATTTTTATGTTCGCAGTTATTTCGACATACACAAAGTATACATATATATATATATATCTGCAAAATGGCTGACAGCTTTAGCTCGAATCCACGCAATAAGTGGACACCTCAGTGTGCGTGCATTCCTAATCTGGTAATGGTATCCCGTTAATGGAAGTAAACAACGGAATTTTCGGCGGTGAAAGGCACAACTAAGGACATGCACGTAGAAATAGATTTGTGAAAAACGCTGACGGCTGTTGGCGAGTATCACAACGTGACGACAAAGGAGAATACTCACGGACTAAAGGTGTACCAAGACGACACACGTACAAATGTATACATGCATACTTACACACGTATGCACACACCTGTATAAGCATATATGTATATATGTATGTATATAGATACATCCTTACGTACAAGCATTCGGACATCCATACACTATGAAACGAGTGCAACGTAACCTACGCGGAATGCAAAATTTTTTTCGAGAAATCGCTGGACTTGATTCAGCATGCGTGCTAAGGACGGGGAAGTTTACGTTCTCCAGATGTGCCATATGACAACTAGAGAGAATTAAGGTGGACGCTGACGTTGAGCTGGACAGAAATTTGTTGCCGCACTAGGGTGCCCTCCATCTCAGGTGTCCTTCGAAGTCTACGAACACGTAAAGCCTTCCTTCGAATAAGTAAAGTCCTCTTGCAGTGGAAAGTTATCAGTCAGGTGCGGAGCCGCAAAATCCGTCTTTTTCTGTTGTGGAACAACGTAGAGTTCAGAGTTCCCTTCTCCAGCAGCTAGACTGTTTTGATTCAATATGGGTGTAGGGTGAGAGTGGCAGTTCATTCTAAAAAAAGGCGTGAAGCGTGTGGCGGGAGTGAAGTGTCCGCCAGCATTTCAGCGTCACATCCTCACACGTTGCAGGGCTTCTTGAGTTCAACAGAAAGGGAAAGCCTGTTTTCTTGCACCAGTCAAACCATGTAGGGTCCTGTTTCTCTCAGAGCCTTTTGGTAGTACTCACGGATTGTCAAAATCTTCGTTCCGCCTCGTGCTGACTCAGCAAGCAAAACAGCACACTATCTCCTGGATCGTCGCTGTCGAAGGTCATTTTATTCTCTTAGGTGTGGAATCGAAATCATGCAAGCAGCGACTCCTAGTCTTTTGCGTTCCATTCCAGTCGTCCCATTCAACCTCTAACAGCTTAAATACTAGCGCTCCTCAACGTACATTCCTTTTTACATATATTTCGACGAAACGTGTGGTCGACTTGATCGACGAGAACGGACATTAATGTCATTGTATCTTATGTTCTTCGTGACTACCATGATAAATGTGACTCCAACGGACGACAAATTCCAGCTGGGGCGACGTTGTCGGTTGTATCAACAGCTTTGTTTAAGCATGTGCAAAACAGTCCCAGTCTTTTGTCGGCCAAGAGGACGCCGGCACAAACTCGTAGTTTTTATGTGAGTCACCTTTGTCATCGTACGCTTGTGTCTCAATTTGTGTGTATGCTGCGTCTTCACCATAGTAGTGGATTGTTGTATACTTCTTTGTTTAGTTCCTTAACACAGCAGTTTCCTCACCAAGTCCTAGTAACGCGCGCAGAACAACGAGGACCTTTTCGCCTTGTCTCTTCTTCTTTCGTCCTGTCACATACTCCTGTTTATCCCAGCAGTCCGCAGTCCTCTACCTGACATGCTATAACTCGCAGCACAGACGTCTTAAACCTGTCGTGCTCTACAGCTTGCGATAAATCCACCGCCTCCGAAAAAGCGAGGGCATTCGAAGCTTGAAGAAGAACCGGATTTTGCAGAACGTCTGGCCGCAGCACAGGTATGCCCAAGCGTACCTCTGTATATATATGTGTAGTCCCGTATCTGTTTTCGTGTACACAACTGATGTCTTCGGTCTGCGCACGTACTGCAGCATACGTGTTTCCCGACAAGTGTCGAAATCTCTATACTTCTGAACTTGTAGCTCCTCTGCCTCTGAGTATACCTCTCCATCTGTGGTTGTCACACCAAAGTATCTGTACGGATGCATATAGATAGAACGTCTGGTAAACAAAGAGATCGCTGACACAGCTCCACCTATGTGCGAGCAGTCGGCTGTCTCAGAACGCGTTGTGTTCACTCAAGGGATTTGTTCCTGCACTGCCGGAGGGGGATGCAACATCCAGCTCATCTATTCCTACGCCACTTTATTGCCGTTTATCAGATGAGTAACAGTAGTGGAAGAAATAGGAACGACTGTAGTGATTGACGTGGAAGTTGTATCCTGTTGTGGGTACGAACAGGAAATATGTTTAAGCGTTGTGTGTCACTTAGATGTTCGCTTTTCGACAGCGCACCACAGGATCTGATCGTAAGCCCTGTGGAACGTGTTTTTCCAAACATAGTGTCGGAAACGCATTTAAGCGCCTCTGGATGGAAGGTGGTCATATGAAGGCGTGCCCACAATGTATAACAAAACACAACATGGTTGTCGAAGTAAGAGTCTTCCAAATGTTTGCGGAAGCCTCAAAAGTAAAAGGCCATCACAGGCAACGGCAAAAGAACCGGCAACCGGACCGGCAACCGGACCGTTGTATAACTGTCTTCTATTCAACATTCAAATGGTCCGTGAGAGTGCGACCCGTTCACAAACCGGTGTATACCTGTTTTTGGAGTTAACGTGTCGGTGTAACAGGACGCATCCTACTCTCATAAGAATTCGTCCAACGTGTATTGCGGCACGTAGTTGTGGGTATTCCCAGAGTCCTGAAATGCTTCCCTGCAGGATCTGCCTTTTTCACCTCGCCTCTCTATCTGTGGCTTCATTGTGCAAATTGCCGCAAGGCAATTCCACCCGCGTACAATCAATCTGAAAGCAGCAACTAGTTGCAACAGCACACACTCATTTGGAGACAAGCGCAGTAAATGTCGTTAGCGGAAATATCTAAGTAGAGTCGAGGACGCACCACACGCAGAGGGATGTATACGCAGTTCTGTGCGCATAGTCATAGATGTGTGTTTGTGTACACGTATGCGTCTAGATATGCTCAAGAAGCTCGTGGGGGGGGAGGGGGGGTGGGGGGTTGCACAAATGTCGCGTCACGCACGGGATATCCGTAGCGAATGGTAATGGCGGTCGACCAGGCATTCATGCATATATGCGCACAGCCGTACAAAGGGGTTGCGTGACGAGTATCCAATAATCTGCCTGCTAGTGCATCCGCTGAGTAGCAACACTACAAAGAGGAGCGCGAACGAATTCTGAAACGAAAAGTGAGAGTATTCACGCGCCTGCAGAACAGCAGCATTTTTGCCTCGACAGTATAACGCTTTTTAGTAGTGCCATCCGCTGTGTCCGTAGAGCACACTGTATATGTATTCATGTATTTTGCGGGTTGAAACATGCACAAGCATTTTCGCGACGGAAAAAAGCGAGGAGAATTACTCCGAACAGCTTTACCCTGTGAATAACAGGATCAGGCGGAGTAGGCCTCTTTATACCTGCGAAGGAATTGAGCTTCATCGTACAGGATCGTAGAACCAAGGAGACGCTGACCGGTCTTCCTGATCATTTCCAGGCACGAAGGTCGAGAGCCGGAGCTTTTTCGTCCAAAGAACAGCTTTGTGGCTTGAAAATGAGTCTGCGTCCGCATGAGAAACGCCTGTTTTCCAAAGTCAGAAGCGCATCTTCTGATAGACGCAATCGAACATTTACGGATTCAACAATATACCACTGCATGCATACAGTACCTCCTCGCTCTAGTGTATCAAGGGGAGTTGGGAATCGTCTTCATGTTTTTTTCTAGAATTATGTAAGCCTATGCGTAGTGTGTAAGGGTCTCCACAATTATCCAAGATAGCGTCCACGTATCGGATGCGAGATGGGTGATGTGACCGCAGGATCGGAGGAGAAGAATTCTAGCGAATGAGTGCGAGCGGAGGAAGAAAGAATTGAGGAAACTAGGAAAACGGGATGAGCCGAACTCTATACGGGAGAAAGCTTTGCTGGCGCAGTACGAGCAACGCGACGAAGTGAAGCAAATAAATCAGATGATTCTTTACAGCAAAGTCAACACCATCAGAGATGCGCAAATCGAACAAAAGAAGTAAGATTCTGAGTGAAACTATACAACCACGAATTTTGTGTAGCGACGTGCGTATCGTGACACAGGTGGATACACCAGTAATCTGAAGTAGGATAGAATGGTTCTAGTTGTACGCAGGGGATGCCTGCCATAAATCTCTAGGAAGAATCGTAATCTGAGCGACTGTGCGAAGTCCTCACCGGAGGCGTCCGCACCGCCAGGTAGCCGTCCTGGTAGCAGATGTACTTGTGCAAGGAGGGAGATGAGAATAATGATGTCGAATTATACTGGCAATTCATGTGAACTGTAGGGGTATACAAGTAGGTGAAATCGGGACACGAAAAAAGGGGTCAGAGGAGGACGCGTTAGACCCCATGCACGACGTCAAGGACGGGAGGTTTGACACTCGTTTTTTTCCCCCTTATAAGGGCAAGGAGATAGAGAGACGACAAAGAAACCGTGGAAGGGAACTTTGGCACGCACACAGCAGCGATAGAATGCACACGTCTTCCAGTCTGCAGATGTATGTGTACATGTCTCTGTGTGCACGTGTATATCAAGCGATGACAAATTTTCATGCAAAAACTGCAATATCTGTGTACGTTGCTCTAAATGCGGCTGCACGCAGGCAGATTAAAGAAGCCGAATCTGCTGTAGAGAAACAACTCGATCTTTTAATGGATCTAGATCGACTCCGAGGGCTGCAGCAGGAAGAACAAAAGGAACAAGCACGTCTGCGAATGATGAAAGAGGAGGCAGAACTTATCCGCAGCCAAATAGCTCAACGTGAAGTAAGAAAGTCGCAGCGTCCAGCTAAATAACCTAAGGCAGGTCTGGGGCGGATATCCTTCTGTAGCAGGTGCTAGAAGCTCACCTGTTTAACGCATTAGTTTACCTCAGGCTGTTGCATTTGCTACCAGACGCAGACTCAAGTATTCGCGTCTACTCCGACGTACGACCTGTATGAACATTTGTTCATTTATGTAGGTAATGACGTACCAGTGTATAACTTACGAATGTAGGTTTGCTTCGGCAGCACAGTGTGTGGAACATATCGGACGATCAAGTGAAAGCGTGTTCTAGAGTTCTAGGGCGCACCACCGGTAAAGCGGTGCGACATTGTACCCTGGGAATAATAATCGAACACATTACAGCGCCGCACACGGCAGGTAACACAAGCGAACTCGATGAGTCGTCTCGATGAGGTGGTAGCTAGTTTTGCTGATAGTTTTTGTAGAGGCGCTGGGGCACGTGTTGCGGAGACCCATAATCCACAAGCCGGCGTATAGAAGTGAATTTAAGTCGACTTCATGTCCGTAGGCTGGGCAATTGTGAGACACTGATGGATCAGCGGCTCAACAGAACCACGAAACTTCCAGGTAAATGTATTCATATTTATATACGTGTCTTCCTTCAGCGAATGGAGCGAGCGAGAGACTACTTGTAATGGGCTGAACGTTTTGTCATGAGTCCACAAACTCATACGCAGTGTGTGACTCGAAAGGGCTTGAAGACATGACTACCAGACCAACGCACACATATAGACGTCTCATTGATGTGGGCAAGTCTGTCAACCCATGCGTATCACTTCAGCGTATTACAAGTAAGGCCACGTCCTTTTGTTGCCACAGGCAAGAAGAGAACTGGAACTGGCGGAGCGGGAGCGCGAGCGACAAATTTTGTTAAAACAAATGGAAAGACTGAGACTTGAGGAAGAAAAAACAAAGAATGAGAAAGAAAAAGTCAGGCGCATGCTTATACAGGAGGTCAACAACCACAACGCTAATTCTTCAAAAGGTACTCACAGGAGGATATCACTACGTTAACGTCGCATTCAGCATATTATAGAAATAAATGTTCCCGAAAACAGTGGCTCAAAGCGTAAGTGAAATGCTTTCAACACCCTTGACGCATTGTCAAAGACTTTCAAAGGCAACCCAGTGGGTCGGATTAGCTTTCCCTCCGTAACAACTAAAATAGTGGCAGGACGTGGAGGCCCGAGATGGCAGCAGCAAGCAGTTGTGAGATAAAAGTGTGCCCTGAGGCTACACCTGACATAATGCAAAAGAGGAAATCAATATATTTTCGTCCCATGCCGTACGAGACAACAACTACCCGAGTACCTTCACACTTGCACCCTGTAAAGGCCAACAATTCTATGCATACGTACACACGCAGCCCCTGTTTGGCGGAATCTTCATGCATGTAAAGACTTGTCTCTATCTATTTGTCTATATCTACGTCTACGTATTGGCCGGAACGCACGTAGCCGTGTGCTCTGCAAGCGAACTTTTTCCAACGACATACAAAACGGCACAGCCCTTAAGTCAGTCACGTGTGCGCCAGAGTGCGTGTAGCTGGAAGGCCGATAACGCGTAAGCGTCACTGTTGCATCAGGGGGCGTACAACAAACTCTACGCATAGTCGTTGAGGAACGGGAGTAGTCGTCGAAGTGGAGAGTGTCCTGAAACGTCTCAGTTTAAGAGTGAGTTTTCTGGTATAGCGTAACATAGAGGGAGGAGCACTCCCAGGCTAGGCTGCGATACCTTCGCGTCTCTGCTTCCCACCTCTCGTATGCAGTGAGCTGTAGTTGTACGCGTATGTGGAGGTGGAGTCCTCCAAAATGTACAGGTGAGAATCTTGTGTCGAGACGTGCACATTACTGGTAACACCGAGCAGCGGATCACAACGGATAACAGCATCATGGATCAATAGATTGTGCTCCTGAGGCATTCCGCGCGTCAAACCCGTTCTGTAGTACAAGAATAATTTTTTGCAAGACCGTGTGTTGGCACGTAGAAACGACTCACCTACCATTCCTTCTTTGTTGGGTCGTCGGGAGTCAATATGTCACTGTTGAAATTATACCCAGTACTTACGATGTGCAAGGCAACGCAGGCATGAATGTGTATTTGAACGAGAGGTTGTACTTACGTACTCATATAGACGTGTGCTAGTGCATACATACCGACGTATAGGTAGGTGCAAAAGAGGCACCGACGGATGAACGGACCCAAATTGCCACCCCTGTGACCCTCTCCCTACATAAACATTTATATACACATGCTCGGCAATCGTGTATCTTACGAGTTCTCAAGCGTACGTATATGTGTATATATATATGTATGTATACACACAGACAGAGACACATCTACGAAAGTTTTCGCACGTGTTCGCGCGGGAGGCTCCCGCTTCACTCAGGCGCCAAGTGTGACACGATACCTGTATGTTTAGGTGACACACGGTGAATGAGGAGAAATTAGAAAAGAAGCTTCTCATCAGAAGCTGCACTAGTCTGTTCACTTGTCATATATATACTATTTTTGTTACCAGCAATATACTAGATACACGTGTGCATACAAATCCGAGTAAGCAGATGCAACGTAAAAATTATGTCCCTAGACAGCCATGTATATGCCTGTATACAGCGACCGACTGCCCACTACAATCGTCGTGCATGACCTCTCTCCGTACGTACCTTACGCGCTTGTTCATCTAGAAAAAGAGAGGAGGCTTGCCGAGAAACTGCAAGAAGACCTGAAGATAGCGGAGTACCAGCGAGACAAGGCACAGAGAGAGAAAGAACTCGAACAAAGAAGGAATGAAGCCCGCGCAGCGAAGGAGAAAGAGCTTGCCAACCTTTACGCCAAACATGAACGAGCTCTTGATAAGGCCGCAGAACTCGATGCTATCAGAGCCAGGCGGTGAGCGGAAACGATATCGCGGAAGTACTAGCTGGTTCAACAAACTGAAGAGGCGAAGAACACATATCAGGAACTGTTAGAATCAGGCTAAGTAATGGATGTTAACCTTAGCAGTGCTAATGGGAACAGGAAGTGCTTTCAACGAGGGTAGTCTTGCATCAACGGCTAACAACGAGAGAACATACCTGTACTTGTGTATCAGTTTGGGGAACTAATCATAAACAGACCGCAGCAGTGGCTGTACGCATTCAGTGAGGAAGCAAGAAGGAGGCAGCGGCGTTTCTTTGGTAGGACTTTGAACACACAGGAGTCAAACCAAATGAAAATGCATTCTTGTTTGATTAGGGGATTTCATTCTACGCCTATACGTCGCCGACGAGGAACTGCTGTTATCTCACATGTATGTACTGTTCTGTCCCCTCCTGGAGTATTTTCTTTGTACCGACATGGCTTCACATTGAGTGCCGCATTCGAGCCCTCAGTTGCAACGCAGCGATATCAGAAAGTAATTTACAAAAGGTCTTTATGCTCTGGATGAAGGTTTAACAGACACAACGCTGACGGTATCTGTATTTCCCAAATGGATGTTTGTGCGCTGCTATCACCGGAGGGACGTCGTCACCAGTCAGGAAAACTCTATGTATACACACATATATATACGTATGTGCGTATGTAGATGTTTATATATACAGCGAGAGAGCGAGAGCGCGAGACAGCATGAGGAAAAAAGGTGTAAGTATATGGGCATGTATGGAAGTGTGTGCTACATCCTATGTGCCTAAGTATATACGCGTACTTTTATGTAGTAGACCTAAGCCATGCATACAGGTACGTGTACGCACACGCACGTATACAGAGATATACGTCTACAGCTGCATAGAGTTGTACGCGCATAGAAATGTGTAGATACGCATACACGTAGGTACACAATTTCACAAGTGTACAAGCGCGTGTCCCTATGTAGCCTTGTAGAAATAAAGCATGCGTATATATATATATATGTATATATTTGCGTGTGTACATCTGGGTGTAACCGCTGCTGTGGTTAGTGCAATGGACGAGCGCGAGACCAAAGAACGACTCAAGGAAGAGCAGGAAAGGCAGCGGCAGGCGAGAATTAACGCAGAACTTGCAGCAGCGCGTCAGCAACAGCACTTCGAAAAGCTGCAAACACTCGCGCAAATGGCGGTAGCAGAAAGAGAGGAGTTTGACAGAGTTGCACGTGTGCAGCGAGAGACTGAGGCAGCAGAGAGAAAGAAAAGAGAGGAGGAGGCTCTCAAGCGTTTTAAAATCGCTGGGGAACTGCAACAGCAAATACGGGAACACCAGGAAGAGAAGGAGAGAAGGCTGCAAGAAAAAAGTGAAGAGGCCATCAAACTCAGGCAACAGCAGGAAGAAGACCACCAACAAATCGAGAACATACGGGTACGGAGCAGGCCCTGCAAAACTCAACGGGGTGTACCACCCCAGACAATCTCGGCGACACGTACATCGTCATTAATAATATAGTGGTGACGCTTGTGTGGGGCTGTTCTCACCTATAGGCGTGGCTCTCAGTGTATGCAGAATAAGCTCTCACAATTCTACACAGGTGCCGGTGCACCCAAACGCCCTACACTATCGAAGGTATCACCGCGATACACCAACAGCACTACTGGTGCGCGACGAGAAAACAATACAATGCATCACCTAATGATAAAGCGTACTACCATGTGTTTTTCGTACAATTTTGCCGCACCCTGCAATATTTATACATGCTGAAACAAGCAAGAATCGACCTCACACAGCATATGTATGTATTCGGAACAGGAATATTCAAGATGCGGATGTTTGTGCATATCGACGTAGGACTCCTCCACATACATCAACAAGACGATATTTTATTCACAACGTACATGGTCAAGCGGCACTTTCCAGGTCGCCCTCTCTCCCCACTGCGGTGCTCACGTACTTGTAGAGACTGACAGCTGATCCCTGCACCTTAGCAGAGGCACGTAAGTGAACGTCAGCACGTGTTCGTGTGCTATAGGGTAACCTACGTGTGCCCGTATACACGTTGGCACACATACACACATACAGCATAGAGCGATACACATGCAAGCACTTATATATAGTTGTAGGCGTAGCTGCGTGCATGTGGCTTGTGTCCGTAGTGTACGTGTCTCTGCTGCAGATGAAGAAGTTGAAGGAACTGGAGGAATCAGGAGCGTCGGCGAAATATATGGTGCAACTGAGAAAAGCCAGTTTTCGGTAGACTACTCATCTCTCTTCTGCTTTTTTGAATGTGATCTGTGCTAAGTTACAACGTTCTAACACGGTAATTATACAGCCCTACAACGGCAATGAATGCGGCTCACAAAACTTCACCGTAGAATGCGGCTGATAAAAGTTCATCGTAGATAGTATGACGTGCAAGAATAGTGACAAAAAAAGACGAAGTAGAAGCGAGAGAGCGCATTACTGGCTTTGCGTAATAGACTTCAGCCACGTTGTTCTACCTGAGGCAGGCAGTAATACGCCAGCAAGAGTGTATCGCGAATGCAGGGTTAACAGGTGTTAACTTCACCTGCACATGTGTACTACGTGACACAAAGTGCGGTATCGTTGATTTTGGCCGAATCCAAAGGTGTACCGTTTGTCGAGAGAAAAACCACAGCAGGGAGCCAGTGTGGCGATGCGCACGAAGACGTGGTGGAAAAGATCCTTGGTAGAGCCGGTCGGTTTGTTCACAACGCGGCTGCAGGAGAACCTTCATCGTTTGCAGTTTCCTTATATGTGAGAAAATCGTTCCCACCAAACAAAAATTTTCGACGCTTCTCTAGCGCGTGTGAAGACGGTTCACGCTCCCTGGTGTTCGATTCAAAAACGAGATGAAGCACGCTCGTACAACACCTGTATTGGTAATTTCAATTACATTTCTTCTTCGTAACAAAGCAATTCACTCTCATTGTTCAAACTTCTTCGCCAAATAAAAAAAACGGGCACCAGCCACCAGATCTATCTTTGTAGCCTTAACCCTCCTGCACCTCCGAGAGCTTCAACTCTCGTGACAACACAGCGTTGCTAAGATATGTGTATATTTCTATCCTGCCACAATTCATCACTATTCCTGCACCCACGTTCCTGCAACTGTCCTGAGCCGTCCAAGAAATGGCACGGCGCACCCATTGTCGCACTCCAAGCACATTGAAGCGCCGTTGTTGCTGTGAAGAACGGCACAGGCTGCTCCCGTCACTGAAGAAGCCGGATTTTGCTGCCGCACTCCAAGATAACACTGGTATTCGTGCTGCTGTTACCAACACCAGGCTGCACACGTTTACTGCTGTTGTTGCCGTTCTTGCCCGCTTGCATACTGCTGGTGCATTCTGAAGCAGCGGAGTTATCGTGCTGCTGCCCCACTAAAGCAGCGAACAGTTTTGCTTCTTCGTTCGTCTGCAGTCGGACTCACCTATTCTTAAGCAAACACATAAGTACATACATGCACAGACAATGCACACATTAGCCGCGAGGGAGAGATGAGATTAAAACGCTGTAAAAAGAGTCTTGACATGAAGACTGTAAAAAGTGCGGTTGGCATCTTCCTTTCCATGCGCCTGCTGCTCCTGCCGCGACACCTGCGCGGTCCGTTTACTGCCAAGGCTAACGCGAAAACTGCCGTCTGTCATTCGGATCCCGCTTCCCTGGATTCACACGCACGCATTTCGCACAATACAAACAAATCAAGATATCTCCCGGCTCACCACTACTCCCCCTGCTAATGTCAGAATGTATATCGGGCTCTCCTTGCACTTGCCTGCTACTGCCCTAATCCCGATCAACACTTGGCACAGCAACGCCTGTTGACTGCTGTTTTTGTTCCACCGTCGCAACAATCGTGCACAGTAGTCAATCTCGCGGTGACTTTTATAGAGTTGTAAACAGAAACCCAGAGGTATACGTACATGTATGCAAACATACTTACGCGTGCACAAGAAACAGGCCTCTCTACTTGCACGCCATCATGATATGTTGTGCGTCACCGCATAGTAGCCAACACTACTGAACCTTCCAGCACTACCACCTTATCAACACCAAAGACACGCCTCTGTAACCTCCCAGCGCACGCTTTTGCAAGTATAACAGTACTCGACAGCACGCCGGGCACACGTGTCATCTGCTCCCGTCTCCGCATTACTCGCGACGTCCATATGCGGACCACCGAGCTATAGTCACTAAAAATCAACGAGAATGAATCTGGAGCTTGTGCGTGACTTCTATTGTGATAGCGTCCCATTTGACACTCCCCGTCCCACGGACGCGTTGATGCGATACGTAGACATACACGTGTATGTGCTTCTTATGCTGCTGTCATCAAACAGGTAACGTGCACACGGTAATGGACTCTTACTTTTACAGTCACTCGTTACAAAATATATATTAAACAAAACAATGCATACGCGGACGTATGCAGAACAACAGACTAATTCGTAGGGACATACATATATATACATATATATAGGTGAAGATGGACAGTTTACGTTTTCATCACCGTTACAACCAGGCTGTGTCGTTTTCTTGATACCACCGTCCTGATTATCACCACTGTCCCCCACGACATTGGCTCCGGACCGTGAACCGCCGCGGGCCTCTGCCTGTCGCAACAAAGTGCGCGCAAATAAAATCCTGTCCTCGTCACCGTCGCTCTTCCGAATAGCGGTCGTAGTTCATTGCACTACACGAGTCAGTATCCAAGAATAAAGTGCTGCTCTCTCACTCTCTCCTTCCATCAAAAATCTGGCGAAAACTCTGCGTAGTGGTAGTAGTACTATTCGTCTCGACCACACTCCACCACTGCCCAGCTTCCTAAGTCCGCTTCTCCAAAAGGAGGAGAGTACTACGACTATAGACTGGCAAAGCAGACGTGCGGAGAAGAGACTGTGAACTTTTGCTACGACGTCCTGCTCCGTGACACTGCCGTGGAAAGGGGAAATACATTATTGTCGGGTTTGGCGTACCGATACATCCACAACGACTTCCTGATACGGAAGACGCTCGTGTCTGCAAGACCAACACGGCTGTACTGACACACGAGAGCTCTACTGTAAACACAATGGTAAAAAACGAAGGCATCCGCACATACGTATATATATATATATATGTATATCTGACCTGGTAGACACAGACGGAAAAATCGCAGACCAGCGTATATATATATGTATATATATGTATATCTGACCTGGTAGACAAAAACGGAGAAATCGCAAACCAGTGTACAGACACACTATAGGATCCACATGAAGAAAAAGATACTTAGGACGATAGGCCTCGCCAGATTGCTTGGACATAATAAGGAATGCCTTTTTAATAAGACGGTCCTCGTACTACTGCCGCCCTTGCGTACCACCGTACTCTTGACGTGCTGTTACCAGATGTATATCAAGTATGCCTGTTGCTGTAGCTGACTGCTACAGCCTACCCGTGTTTGTACTTACCGTAGGGGTTGGAAGCAGAGAATCGGTGGCCGGAGGCAGCAGCGTACGCTTTCACTTTTTTGTCAATTTTTCTCCGGCTGGTGTTCGCTTTTAGATTGAGTTCCACACGAGGAGGAACAGCAAATCCGAAGGCGCGTGCGACGCGTTGCAGATCTAGCGCATGAACATTGAAGATATCTTTCAGTGTGTGGGACGCGTACGCCTGTGGATGGAACAGCAGCAGCAGCGCCAGCACACCAAATGGAAACAAGCAAACTGGCGAGGGAAAGCCTACGATGAACACCAATAATATGAAAGTGCAATTTTTCGGAAGAAAGGCGACCAAGGAGTAGTTAATGGCGGCACAAGAGGCCCACTGTCGTCACGTGAAGACGAGACAGGGCGGCAAAAAAGAAGCAGCGCTGACACAACAGGTGTAAAGAAAACAGAACACCGCAGACTTGTGAATGCGCAGCTGAAGCAGCAAATGCCGCGGATACGGGAGGCCCACAGTTCGTATCGGCAAGAGCAACGGTGGCAGGAATGCCTCGGCAACGGCGGATGCAGCACCAAAGATCCGCAGAAAGGCGCCTTTTTCACTTAAAAGCGCAACAATGTACCAAAGCAGGTCCACTCCTAAACCGGACAGGACTAGCAACACTACACAAAAGCGACAGCATTGCATGTTTGTCGGTCGAGACAAAAGTAGATGGATCTTAGCATGGTTCTTGTTCTCATTTTCACTGACGAGACCTGGCTATATCCGTGCGCTTCACTGACAGATTTGTCAAAGCGAAGACGCACACTGTTTTGTGAAAGGTGTGCGCTTCGAAGTCGAATGTTGGCGCCACACACAAAACCCCGTTCACGACGGCAGTAGAAACGCGTGTGCAGTAGAATAGCAAACTCACAAGGGCACGACGTGTAATACTGACCCATCGCCAAAGCTTTTTTTGTGTGCGTCTTCATATGTACACGGCGTGACCTTCCTGATATAAATACACCCATCTATATGTGTGTATATGATCACATATGCACAGATATATATGCCTGTAACTGCACAAAGTGAACTATCTTTCTCGTCATACACGCCTGGAGCTCTCGCCTGCGTTGTCCACATACGTATATACAACATATATATATATACAAATACAGAAAGAGAGATCTTTAGTCACGAACACGGTCACACCAACGTATTCCTCTAAATAAACAGACACGGGTACGTTGACAGATAGAGACAGTTGTACATCCATCGCCACCAACCGATAACGGAAGAGAGAGCGGCAGAAAAGCAGAGCCCTGCTTCGTGTGTGTGACGTACATGGAGGTAGGATCGGTAAGCATCCCGGGAAGACTTGTGGAGATAATAATTTTTCTCGATGAGCCTCTCGAGCTGCGTCTGCACGTTTGCGATTTTGGACGGTGGGAAGGTATACTCATTCAAAGGGACCCCTGCCTGCTTCAAATACCGGAGAAATCCCACTTCTTCTGCCATGAGAAACAAGAGGGCTTTTCCTGTGCCGCCTGCGCCTCGCGCCGTGCGCCCCACACGATGAATATACTCTTTCGGATCATCAGGCGGGTCGTACTGTACGATCCAGTCCACCTGCAAAAAGACAGAGACACACACGAGAAAGAGATGCTAAACCGGCAGACGTACTAACATCAGGACTGGCAGGCCGGTACACAACTTTTGCGGCGACGCACAGAAAGGACGTACAACAGCAGGCAGAACAAGAGGAGCTCGTCTGCACGTAAGAAGTTTGTTACACGCGTCCTCATGTCCTCTCCAGTCCACGACGTCACAAAGCGAACGAGAGAAAAATGACATGGCACAGCCCAAAAGGAGTGGGCTTTCAGGTGCGCGTGAGTGGTGAAAGAAAGACAGACACACATACACTTTTGTACACATAAACAGACGGATGTATCTACATATGTAGATATACGATGAATGGATAGATAGAAAGACACGGGGATATACTGCATATGTGAGAAACATTCATACAGGTACAATAATATTCGACACGGGCAGGCCGTGCGTGTGTAGTATATTCAAGCCCTCTGCTACTCTACACTTGCCTCAGAGAACGAGAACAAGAGCACGCCGCCGACTAGCTCAAGAAGATTCCTGTGTGTACACACATGTAAGACAGAGATATGCGTATACACGTGTATCTAGCAGAGCAATCACCTCTGGCCGGGACGTCACTCCCGTGTAATATCCGAACTGCGCGAATGCCAGGGAAAACCGGTATACGCAGGTCGTACACATAGGGAGACATATGTACACAAATGTATCTGTGTTTATGATAGATACACTCACGTGTCGTCTCTACACGCAGACAGTCGTATCTACTTCTGAAATAGGAATACACAGATTTCGATAGGGTTAGAGAGGAACTCGTCTAAAGCAGACAAATTTGCCAACTTTTCATCAAACCTACACCACCCACCGCCGGGAGAAAAAAAAAGGGTTCGCACGTAGAGATGCATATACTACATGTATGCAGATAGACAGGGAGCAGCGCACACAGAGAGAAAGACAAAACAAAGAAACGAAGGGAGATTGTCGGCTACAGACCACAGCCGGGGAATGGCGCTGGACATTTGCTCTGAGCAGAAACTACGTGTGTGTGTCATTACGAGTGTCCACTACTTGGTGTATATTATCAGTAACATACTCACACGTATGTACACGTCAGAGCGTAAAACTTACATACGAACGCACATATGTGGCTTGCAATTCATAACAAACGAAGATATACACAGACGTGTTGGGCGACGCAGGTGGAAAAAAAAAAGCTTACCTTCGGAATGTCGAGACCCCGTGCTGCGACGTCCGTACAGAGCAACACGCCGCTCTGCGTGCATCACAGAAACTCGGGAACACGACGATATATGACACTTCGAACCGGCACCGCGATCTTACGTATTGGGAAGGCATAGAGGTTGTGTATAACACGCGTTCGTGGCATGTACACAAACGTTTATTTTCACGTACACACGTATGCCTGTATACATATTCATGTGCAGACACGAACAAGGAAATATTACCGAAATATTATATACAGCGAGAAAAGGAGAGAGATGGAGATTCGAAAGCAGCGCATGTGCGTACATACGGTGAAGTGACGAAAAATGCATATGCTGAGCGCAACTGTACACAAAAGGAACACGCCTGAGTACCCCCCATCTTCTACGCATCTACGCACAGACGAATATACGTGCGTAAGCATACGTACGTAATGTGTGTATATATATATTTTATATAATACGTCAAAGTGCAACCGCGTCTGTGTAGATCATTATTTGCCGGGGGCTTTCCAGAGACCCCGATGCATCTTGGTGCATACAACCCGACGTAAAAAGCGTGTAAAAGACAGACGACGGCAGGCAGAGCAGTTTACGCAACAGGGCGGCCAAGAGACCGCAACCCGTAAGAGCAGCAGAAGGAGGGGACGCACTGCAGCACTGCAGCAACAGAGGAGGCGCGACACGGCAGTCCACAACAGCAGAAAAAGTGCAGAAGGAGGAATGAAACTGCAGCAGCAGCAACGGAGCAGCCGCGAGACAGCAGTCCAGAACAGCAGAAGTGCAGAAGAAGAAAAAGGAGTGCAGCAGCAGCAGCAGCAGAGCAGCCGCGGGATGGTGGCAACCCAGAACAGCAGAAACGTGCAGGAGGAGGAAACGTTTCGCACCCGCAGTAGCAGAGCAGGCCTGCGGTTGCTGCAGTAGAGCAATGAAAACGGAGGTACCTTGGCGTTGCAGAAATCGTAGTAGACACTCATACGAGCCGTCTGCTTCTTCTTCCCGTGAATTGACGTGACGGGGAGGTCGATGTAATTGAAAAGTTCGTCGTGAAAACGTACGGACATGCAGCTGCTGAAGAACACCATGACTTTTTTTTCTCGGTTCTTCTTCAAAAACGTGTACAGCAGCAAGAAGCGCTGTTCCGGAGGGCAAATGACGTAGCCTTGCTCGACGCCTCGCACTGTTGCCACTGCGTCCTTCACCTGGTTGGCGTCAGAAGACGCAAGAAGGGAGAACGAAAAAGACAGCGAAGAGAAAGAATCACCAAAAATAGGGAGTAAGACGGAGACAAGCAGGAAGAGAAAGACGAGAAAGGAAGCGAGGGAGGCGAAAAAGAAGGGGAAGACAAAAATGAAGAGGAACACGTAGAACACGAAAGGAAAAAGCGGAAGACCGCGAACGTCGAAGAAAGTCGAAGAAGGAGGAAGGGTCGAGAAAGAGAACCGGAGAAACCGGAGGAAGTAGAAGACGACACAAAGCGAAAGGGCCGGTCGACGTAGAGTACATGAACAGGGAAGGGGAAAACCAACTTGAAACGAAACAAAACAGACAGAGGAAGAACAAGAAAGGAGGAACACGAGTAAGACGCCCAGAAATGCTGAGAAGAACATCACGGGAAAAACAGTACAGGCGAAAAAGATGACAGAGGAATAGCGAAGGGCGAAGCGGAAGAAGACGAAGAGTAATTGCACGTAGATGAAAGACACGCTTTCTCATGTAACTCTTCCTCCTTCAGTAAGCCGGAAGAGAAAAAAAGTGTTCTCTCTTCCTATCCCACAGACAAGACTTCTCTGTCCCCTCGTATTTACAACACCACATGCATGCGCGAATCAGACTAATCGTACTTCCTGTCTCTTTCATTTTTACGCGATGCATCTTCTACCTTTTCTTTCTCGAGCATACTTGTGCAACTTCAACGAATAAGGGAAAGCGTTGGAAACAACTGAGGGAAGGGACTCCTTTGCACCGCAAAGATGACAGGGCCAGTCGCGACAACAGCAGCAGTGACCGGGACTGCTGCGCGAGCTTCTACACTTTTTCTTGATTTTCATCTTCCGTACCTCGACGAAAACCGGATGTTTCAAAGAAAGCCTGGCCAAGTCGGCAACTTTGGCATTTTGCGTCGCAGAAAAAAGGCAGGTTTGACGAGTGCGAGGTAGAAGCTGGAGAATGGCGTTCATTTCTTCTTCAAAGCCGATCTGCAAAATTCGGTCCGCCTCGTCAATTATCAAAGATAACACGTTCGTGTAGCTGAAGCCCTGCCGAAAACGCACAAAAAAAGCGACACCCACGAAACGGCAGCATCGACAGCAATACCGGCAGGAGCACACACACGGCACAGGACAGAAGAAGAATCACCTGCATATATATGCATAAAAATATATGTGTATATGTATGTGTGCCTGCCTAAGAATATTTACATCCATCCCTACGAGAACACATATATACGCGTATACGTTTATACACACGCCCACGTCCGTGAGTCTACGTCTACACCCGCATTTTCACGTACGCACAATACAGAAGAAAACGTAGAGAAAAATCCGCGTACGTGTTTCCGCATATATATATATATATGTAGAGAGAGAGGGAGAGTTACAGGAAGAAAACCATCTACATGCGTATCTGGACGGCGCATTCTTCAGGTGTCCGTTGAAAGACCGATGTGACCGAGGCGACGCATGAGGTGTGTGCGTTTTTCCACATTTTCCCGCCCGACGCGGTTTTCCCTGCGAGCGTTTTGCTTACAGCGGTATTCTGCATATGGTCGAGCAGCCTGCCGGGAGTGGCAACAAGAATATTCACTCCTTTTTTCAACTTCTCTGCCTCTTGCTTTCGGTTGGCGCCTCCGATGACAAGTCCAAGCGTCTGCGGCAGATATTTACACAGTTCTGCTGCGACGTCAAAGATCTGCAAGGATAATTCTCGAGTAGGAGATATCACCAGCACTCCCGTGCCATTGCGAGGTAGAAATTTCACTTGGTACAGGAGCTCGATGGCAGGAATGAGGAATGCCAGCGTTTTGCCCGACCCTGAAGACCAGTCAGAGAATGAGGAAGGCAGGAGAGGAAGATATCAGCAGGAGAGCCGAAGGAAACACGACAGAGAGCAAACCGACGCCGACGCAACAAAGGAACAGCAAGACACAGAGACTACGCAGCAAGAATGAAGACGAAGACGGAAAGGAGGCAAAGGCGGCCGCGGCAAGAGAAGCGGCGACCGGAACGCGAGATAAAGGTCGCAGAACAGAGTCGAACTGCCCGGAGCTGCGGTGTACATACACTCCGCGCAACATCTCAGTGCGGGTGAGCAGCACACGATTGACTTTGTGTACGCGCACCAATGTGTCGAAGCAGAGGCAGAGAGACAGAGAGACAGAGAAATCAACAAAGTTGGTGGAGCGCCACGTGCGTCGAGTACGCACACGGAGGAATACCAAGTAAAAAGGGCTTGTCTACATTATTTCACTGGTGAGACAAAAGGAGACAGCGATATACAGAACGGAAAAATAGACAGGAACTAGGAGAATTCTGAAGAGACAGAGAGGGGACGACGACGCAGAGAGAACAGGAAACGAGGCGAAAGGCGAAAAGCAAACAGCAAGAAACACGAGCAAGAGAAGAAAAAGAAAAAGGACCGCGGAAACCAGAGACGAGAAATGGACGCACGTGGGACCGGTCGTCCCGCACACACACGTAATTCACAGATGCAGAGCAACAGAAATCTGCGTACGTAGCGCAAAAGAACAGCAGGCCCCCGAAAGAGATACTATACAGAACAAACAAATTTCCTGGGTCCGGTGCATCCGTACACAAATCCACACATATATACATACACGTACGCAGGTGTCCTCTTCTACCGCGCTACGCAAGCCTCTACGCCTACGCACGTACAAGCGTACACAGCCTCAGTCCTTTACAGGAAAATTCCTTCACAGCTGCTCAAAAACGTACAGAACATTTTGTATTCCGGGAAGCCGGAGTTAACTATCCACATGAACATTCACCCAGACGTCACTCGTGCAAATGACGATGAAATTTATTTGGTCATTCACTTGGGTACGAAAAAATGAAACGCCACTGCTCACTCGTGACGTTTACACTTCCCCCAGCACAGGAAACCGCCTCGCTGTCTGCGTGTGGAAGTCAGTCTTCTTCTGGGCGGAGGGGCCGACACTTCGAGGAACGAGTCAACTGGAGGACCCACGTAAACAGAGCACCTATATACATATATATATATATGGCGTACATAGAAGAGTTCTCCTTCTCTGTCTATATGTCTCCCTGCGCTCCTCTGGAGATGTACGTGTATATGTAGGGTGCGTTACCGGTCTTTGCGGCACCAAGTACATCCTTTCCCTCGAGCAATCGAGGGATGGCTTTGGCCTGAATTTCCGTCAACTTCGTAAAATTCATCTCTCCAAGAGCCCTCTTCAGCGGATCACAAATGTCCAGCGCGGCAAAAGTGACGTCGCTGAAGAAGCCCTCTGTGAGGCCTGGAGAGAGAAGACAGAAAGGGAGGGAGAGAAAAAAGAAGAAAGGCAGGACAGGAAAGAACAACAGTGGGCAGAGAAGCCAAAGAAGACGAACGTGATTTGCCAGCGGGAAGCGGAAACGCAAGACCGTGGGAACTGGGAGACGACGACAAGAAAAAATAGAAAGACGGTGGGCAGGGAATGGAAGAGGAGAAGAAGGAGAAGGACGAGGCGTCGAGGAAAGGGGAACGCACACGGGGCAGAAATTGAGGAGATGACGAGATGCGGACGCGTAAATTCATACAGAACAAGAACATGATAAAGTGAGGAACGTAAACATCGCGGCGCAGTGAAACAAAACGACCTTCGCGAATACGAGGTGGTGTAGGATGAACCAAACCATCACACCCACAAGTGAACGTGTACGTACGAATGCCACTGCCACTGTGCACCCCTTTCCACACACGAGAGAACGGACAGAACGAAGTTCTTCACGAAATTTACTTCCCTCCACCGACACAGAAAAACACATCCCACAATGAGGCAGCAGACGACCAGTCGACATGCTACGCCGGCCTACGACTTACACACAGATATATATATATATATACATATGTTCACACATATATATGAGTATATATATACATATGTATATATATGGGCAAGTACACGCCCGCGTATGCATAGTGACGCGCACAGACGCACGTGGGATATACGCCAGTGAACCGTACGCGTGGAGCAGTGCGAGATGATTCCACTGCGACAGGAAAAATTTATCTTTCTCGAGGGAGGTATTGATTCGTAATACCACGAACACCTACGTACGTAGAGTATTGGTGAATCATATTTACCTTATGGAGACAAAGACACAAGGCGACATATACGTACTCATGTACAGATATATGTACACGCGCGGTTCACGCGGAGTGACACATGCGTACGCAGAAGTGAAAATGCAACAGATAATTGGCATTCCTGAGGCACCGGGCATCTCCTTGTACGAAAAATGGAGCGACCTGCATGTTCTTGGGGCAGTCAACCTGCTTTGTTCGTATTTGCGTATAACATCAACGGTTACACGTGTTACTGCAGAAGTAACAAGGCAGCGTGGGTGTCAGCAAATGCCATCACACGTAGATCCCGCGCTTACCTGCCCCTGTTTTCTGGCTCGTCGCTGCGGTGGATCTGTCTTCACCACTTTTTTCTGCCGAGGAAGAAGAAGCAGAAGCCGAGCATGAAGAGGAAGAGTCAGAGGTAGAGGAGTCGAGAGAAGAAGCGTCCGGAGAGGAGGAATTAGAGGACGACGCGTCGGTGGATAAAGCGCATGTTGAAGACGACGTATGGACATCTGAACAAGAAGCGTTGGCAGGCCTTTGTTCGTCACATCTCACAACTGAAGATGCATCTTCAGTTCCTTCTGTTGGTGTTGTTTTCTTCTTCTTCAACGCGACGGTTGAAGTCCCTGGGTTCACAACCTTCTCTTCCTCCCCATTTTCACTTCTGAAAGCCCGCTTCTTCGGTTTTCTCCTCGGAACAGCTGCCGATGGATTGGACGGCACTGCCGCTGAGTTATCTGGTGACACTACCATTTTGAAAGAGCAAATTGACCCGTACGCGTGAGAGTCAGAGGACGCACGTGGGGTACGCCGTAAAGAGGAGATGAAGACGTGATAATTCTCGATAGGGGAAGGAGGGCGGTCTATTAAACACGGAACTGATCGCGCACAGAAAGCATGTACCACCGAGCCGCCGTGGACTGCAGCTGCGGTAAAATACGATGAAGGAGCATAGAGGGAAGAAGGTGTTTCAGTACTACATTCGAACTCCTGGGACAGAATTATGACGAGTATGTACTGGACAACATTAATAAAAGGGAACACTCTGCAGTTTCAGGTCCTGGCAGAAGGACGACAAACCCTCACAGCCTCACCGCCGGCAAAACATGTATCGATGCTCCACGAAAAAAATAGTTACCAGTGCATGCAGGGGCACAACTGTACGGAAAGTTCGTGTACGTAGTGGAACAACAAAGCTTCACAACATAGTGGTCGTCGGGAGATAGAAGTATTTTTAATGATCAGTAACAGTCTGTTCGTTGGCAACAAAGGTTCGCTAACCTTCCTTCTTTAGTACAGTCAAACAACAGCGAGCCGTCGACGGCAAGAGAGTGACACGGCAGGATGAAGTTTTTGTACCAGTGATTGTTGAAAACTGTGCCGCGACTAAATGAGAAGCCCAGGTAAACGTACTTCAGAGTGTGCTCTCGTGAAAGATGACCACTTTCTTCTACCTACACTTCACCCTCTGTGTGCGTAGTCGTTTCTCTATCAACCCCCGTAATAGCCTACGTTGCCGGACAAAGAGCTGGCTACAGTCAACGCAGCAGTCAGCTGCATATTTCTCTTACTGCGCCAGAGTATAGTGCAGGCGGTTTCTTTTCACGTCCTAACATAATTGCACTATAATTGTTACCGTGTACATTCATGTTTTCTGTCAAGCAGCTGAGAGAACAAACGGTCCAAACCTATTTGCATGGCACGGGCGTAATCCTCTACGTTACTTTACTGGAGACTAATAAATATATATTGCGTGTACGCATGAATCATTTCCAGATGTGCAATATAGATGCTGTTTCGAACGTACGCCGCTACGTGCGTATCCTGTGATCTATTACACAATCAAGCGAAGTTATTCAGTCCTTCAAAGTGCTCTGCCAGTATCAACACCATGCTGTCCTCTCATCGAACTAAAGTATAATGGCGTCCTTTTTTTTTAATGGAAGGTACACACTAGATTACTTCGCACAAAATCTCCCGCCACCAGAGAGTAGAGCACCCACAAACGACCAGTCGCTAGTTCGTGGACCAAATTATCTCGTTCTATTTTCTAAACATACGTAATGGTATATATGTTTCCGTGCCAAAATTTCTCTCATTTGAGCTTAAAGCACAAGAAGTGTATATATACATATAGTACCCATGAATGTGCAGTTCTGTCTAGTCCAGAGGAAGATCACGTCTGCGATGACAATCACAGTCAAAGTGGTAAATTTGTCTTATAGGAAGCTACCGTCTATTCGAAGAAGGGAAACGTATCAAAAAAACGCTGATAAGGTGGTTGCAAAAGTGCAGGAGAGTACGGCTCAGCTGTACCTGCAGGGCACTATCACCACTGCTGCAGAACGTTTTGTCGCCACTGTACAACAGAGGCAAACTCATATTCACGAAAAGTCCAATAAGCTTTTCGTAGAATTACAGGAAATCAATATTCACTGCATTGTCAACGGAAGTAATGCCTACGTCTGGACAATTTTCTATACTTGCTAGCTGAAGGACGGCTTGCGGAAGCCATACTCGAAAAGCGTTCGAGACGAATTTGCTGAAGGTTTGCTGACGCCCTGCAGTGAAACTGAGCGAACGAAGAAGGTTTCTGGTGAACGTTTGTGTCTAGAAAAGGTATTTGACTGTAGCGGAGGCGGAATTAATGACAGGTGTCCGTTTCTCTTTTAATCATTCTCTTCATTATCATTTCTTGTGAAGCAGAGAAAAGTACGATTGGGTTAAATCACTCAAGATGTAAGTGCAGGTGGCAGGAGGGTGACAATAACTTGCACAATCACTATCGCTGTCACCAATATCACACCTGGAGTCGTTATGCTTAGGCGGAAGCCCACTTATATAAAAAGTGATACATTGCGTCTAGTGCCGTGACAGAATGCGGGAGTTTCAGATTTCGATAAAACAACACGTCCTGGACTGTAGTCTGCACGTCTTCGGTCAAAAAAAACTGAAGCGGAACGAGAATCTTGGCAATGCTGGCTAGCTGAACGTTTTCATGACGAGGACGCAGAGGTAGAACTAGGGAAGCAGGGACCAAATTTCTGAGCTTTAGCAAGAATGTCGACACTGGTGTTTGATATTGGAGGGTAGCCGCATGCATTTGGTAAGTCGAGAGCACAGTCGGGAAAGTGAACTTGTGAAGAATCGACAATTTAGTCAACTAGGTGGAATGAAAGATTGAATCGTTTGTGTAAACCACTATCTATCAGTCATCTGCTGCGCCACCACGGTGGGCAGCAGCTCTGGTAGCAACTCGTGTTTGGTTTTGTGATATATTTCTTTAGTTTGTAAAGACAAAGTAAAAGGTCAACTGGTTGCGTTAGTCTCCTTGTAATCAGGTGCGCAACAACCAAACAACTGACACTTTTGGACATGAGTGGCTGCTTTTTGTTTACAAATACTTTATTACTTGATAGAACACCGTGTACTCAAGCGTGAAACTGGAAGTTTTCGGTTGTTATTAACATGGTCTACACATCTTGAAACTGGATTTGACCGCTTCAAGGAGTGAACGATTCGGTGAAGTAGCGTATAGCCATCCGTTGAACACGGACAACAAATTGGTCAGCATGTTGAGAATTAACCAAATATGCTTCACGTTTTATACGCATTTGCATGTAGTCATTAATACGTGTCTGAGTTGTGGAAAGAGATACAGGTAGGGGCCATCCTATCTTTGTAGCTCATGCATATCACTTTCGTGTCGCGTGCGTTTCCTCCATTTTGCAGTAGCACAAGTACGTTCAGTTCTCCATGCAAATACAGGTTACCTATGTAGTCTCGCACGTTTTTCTCACCTTTTAGTTCGAAATGTATATTTTGTCAACAGCTGCGCAGACCGCCCAGCATACACGTTTTGATGCAGCTGCGCACCTACGTGACACTCGCTTTTTGAGGTACATAGCATACCTTCGTGAGCAGCAGAATATTCATATTTTACCTTTGCTACACCTGCCCACTGTCAGCAGCGAAGGCTATGGAAACCTGAAGAATTTTGTATGTACTCTACAGAACTTCACCACTTCTGTTCGCATTAAGAGGGAATAGGTGTTATTAAGTTCTGGCAGTATATTCGGGAAGTAGGCGCTAACCATGTTTCACTATGAAGGTATAGTGCGATTGCAGGGTTCGTGTTGTACGTGGCGTTTATAATATCAATATTTGCGCAAAAGTGTAAGTGTTTTTGCTTCTTTCAAAGCGGCACGGAGATTTCGTGAAAACAGAACAGCTTCGTAGAATTGCTGACATTTCTGCGTTGAAAAGTCATACCTGCTGTGCGGCGACATAGCCGTAGACACCTACCTGTACACCATCGAAAAGTATAGTAGCCAGTGTGGCGTAGTGCAATGGAACAAACAACCGATTCAACGACATACGTTCGCTCGCGGTCCCTCCTTTACGTATCGAATCCCTCGGAAATGGACTAATTTTTTTGTGCTTCTCCCTCCCTTCGTTTTGCTATACCTCCGGCTGTGCAGTAGCACGCACAGAGGTCCGTTGCGAATATTTAGCTGCGAAGCGCACTGTGCAGAGATAGTGCTTCAGTTGACTGGGCGACGCACCGTTTATACGGTTATGCATCATTGCCTACAAATATCAGTGTTCTGCATGCGTGTGTATGCGTACACAGAAGCAGCACAGAATGCAAATCCTCCCACTTTGTATGGACAGGCAGCAAAGTAGCAATTCCGTAGATTTGCGGGTACGCGCATACCTAGGCACGCACACACACGTCTATGCATGTACGTGTGTGTATTTGTGTTACAGTTGTCGAAAATTGACAAAGTTGGTCAGTTCACGAATTATCCTTGCACGGTTCTGATAACAACAACATACAGAATAATGTATGGGGGTGCGCATGAGTATGTAAATATCGGTGTTGCAGTGTGCTTGTAGAAAGTGGTTGAAAACTGGCAAGCTTACCGCAAGCCATGTGGCTGCTGTGGCTTACCCACTACCGCAGTAAAATCAACACGTGGCGGGCACTGCCAAAAACTTACTTTCCCTGGGGGGTTTCAGTCCGAATCTGACTTCTTTTGTCACACACCAAGACACTGCTTCTAGTCACACATACTGCTTTCATATATATGCACGTATGTAATCATATACATCTATGCTTTTTTTCATCCATATAATAAACGTGTGACTGTACGTACGACCGCTGTCATCCACGTACGTATTCCCGTATCTGTTCTATTCACTGTTCTCATCATATATATTTATACATACATATATAATTGTATATACGATGAGAACCCCCATTCCATTGAAAGTCGCACCTGTGCACGAAAGCTTTTCGACCTCTACACTGCTGCCTTTCCTCGTCTCCGAGAAATTTTGCATATACATATGTATACACGTATATATGTATGTGTATACATATGTGTTCCTCTCTTGACTCCGCGCGCATCTTTTCCTCACGAATATCGTATCTGGAATGATGCGTGTGTCTGCGCGCCTGCTACGTACTCTCCGTAACATTTCGCTAAACACAACCCATTCGTCTTTCTTGCATTTCGCTAAATACAACCCCTTTGTCTTTCTTGCCGTATCTTTATCTCGGTGTTTCTTACCCTCCATCCGCCGGGAAAAACCTTTCCGGTCTCCCACGTCTCCGTTCCTTCTTCCGTTGCTGGATTGCCTTTTTCACAACTCCAGGAGTTCGTGGTCCCATTTTTTTCTCTCCTTCATCTTTGCCCTTTTTCTGCCTTTAAGCCTTGTCGTCTTCTCTATTCTCCCTCTTTGTTCACAATCGGAGCATCCCACTGGCTTCGTCCACCTCAACCGGTGACCTTTGCTGGAACAAAGGCTAACCCTACGTAATATACCAACTGTGGTACACAATCTCTACCATATGCTCTCTTGAGGATGTGCACACACACACACACGTTGGAGCATGACAACGTTGCAGTTGTACCTGCAAAACACCTTACAGTGCCCTTGTGTACGTATACCTGTGTAGCACGCTCTAGCATGGGGATATACAGGTACCCAACTGTTTATCCTCTTCCTCTGCTTGTTTTAGTGTCCCTTCTTCATGGGAGGAGGTACGGGCACAGGCTGACACTGCTGTTTAATGCTCCTCTCGAAGCAGGTGTACTGCTGCTGCGTCATCGTAGGCTCGTAGCAGGTGTTATCTACTTTCGCCTGCTGCGTGTGACAAATTTGTTCTAGAGATGGCTGTTCACACGGATACTCTTCTGTGACTTTAATGGTGGTGGAGCAAGTACCAGCATTGGCGAACACGGGAAACGTTTTGCATTGTCTCTCTGTGCTCTCCTGGTAGCATTCGTATTCCTCATTCACCCATTCTTCTTCGATGCACGTGCTAGCCACCGTGCGAGAGATATCTTCGCACTGTTCCCTCATTATACTGACAGTACACTCATACGGTTCTACATCCATCAAGGCAGCTACGCAAGTAGAAGCCTCCAATACCGGCAGAACCTTGCACTTTTTGATCTGCTCAGTAGCTTCGCACGCGTAAGATTCCTGCTGTTCCACCTCCTGGTACGCTACGCCCTTCACCTGGCGAGGCACTTTTTTGCACTCTGTTTCGTTCACTACTTCATCACACGTGTAGGCCTCCGTCGCAGGCACCTCACGGCTGCACAGCTTCTGCTCCGGCTCCTTTATCTGGATACAAACTTTCTCCGTTTCTGTGTGCGGACAAGTCGACTCTACGTTAACTGTGCGCGTTTCATAGCAGGTTTTAGGGACTTGGACTTTCACTACTTCTGAGCATGTACGCATAACCGTTTTTTCGATCTGCTGCGGGATTTGCTTACACCCTTTCTTTCCTTGATGAGGCCCTAGACGACGCAGTCGATCACGTAAACTGCGGGAACCCAACCGCTTCATGTGTCCTCCCTGTTGCTGGTGTTGGGGCAGGTAATGTTGCTGCTGCTGGGACACATGTTGTTTTTTCTGCTGCGGCGGGGGAGGTGGCTCTTCGTAGCACACAGTTTTCATTATAGTTTCAGTGATGATCTGCGGACACTGCTTTTCCTGTACTTTTTCCACGACCTCGGAGCAGTCGACAGGTACTTGCTGCGTTGTGGGTAGTAGACAGGGCTTGTTCACCACGCGAGGCACGTCTGAACATTTGTCTTTGGTAACGAATTCTGTACAAGGAACTTGTTCTGTTCTCGTAATTTGGCGCTGGCAAGTGCCCTGCTTGTGTTTCTGCACCTGATAGCACTGTTCCTCGTACACCGTATCTCGCGTCTTGTAGGGCTTTTTGCTAATCACTTTCCGCTTGCACATCGAAGGAACCTGCATAGGGAAGCACGAAATATTTCGACCAAAAATCGCGAGGCTGTTGGCAGTCGGGGGCGCAAACGACTGGGCTTCTGACTGCGAATGTGTGCATTGTTGTGTGCGTGTACGTTTCTGAAGTTGTATCCAGGAGCGACGCGGGTTCATCTGCTCACGTACACTGTGACGCATTTTCACGGACGTGCAAGACATATGGAAAGCACCCCGTAGAAAGGTAACACGTTAATAAGGGCATTTTTACAGGAGTACAACGACGCAAATGCGTAATTAGGTCTACAAGATTCACACGTATAGATGAGAGGATATCTGTACGTCCAGTGCGTAGAGTCGACGTGATATTTGCACAGGCTCTCTTTCGCCGGCTCGACACCGCGACCACACATTTACGCGCAGAACCGTAGGCGACGCCTACATTACCCTGACGCCTGGGGAGTTTTGCGTTATGTCTTTATTGACTGAGAATTGAAATCTCTTGCCTATACATATACATGAAAATACCTCTTCTAGTACAATACGTATATACCTTACCCAGTGGACATTGCCTTGTGCATACAACGGTGATACGTACGCATTTTATCCATGATTCTACTTGCAGCTGCCACGTCCTCACTAGTTGCAGGCGCATATAGATGTACTTGTGGACCTGCATAGACGGTGATCCTACCCATGCACTGGTACGCAGACACGTGTCCCACGCACGTGAACGGCCCCTGGACAGTGCTCCCGGCATTGCGTCTGCTGCAGTTTTCGTTTTCGCGCACCTTGCGCCTTCCAAGCACGCGGTTGAAGGCAGAATCTGATTACTTCTGACTGATACGGTATTCATTGAAGCGCTAAAAGAATGAGAACGCTCTATGTCAGCTGTACAGTTGTCCTACTCACGGAGGAGAATCTTCAAGGATGTAGTCGTGTACGCTCAACCCGTTATCTCTGCACGAAAAACTACACGGGATTGTCAAACCGGACGCAAGTTCTCTACCTTTCTTCACTCGTTGAATCCAACGATACAACTGCTACTCTGCACACGTTATAATTGCTTTCCGCACCATTCTCTATTCAGGTCTGCCTTGTTCCATCAAGAGTGGCTTACAAGGTGCTGATGAACATAACATTCCTCTTTGGATTCGACGTGGTGACACGTGTATTCCTCCGTAACTTGCTTCGGACGGTAGCACGTGGAGGGTACGGACTCTGCAAGGGCTTTGCAGACTGTTTCTTTAACTTCGCGAGGACACGCTTTCCGGTTTCTTTTCAGTATTTGCTGAGTAGTGCAGAACCAAGAAATACACACACACACACACATAGATATGATTGCATGCGACCAGAGATAGGTATGCGTCTGATACAGGTATTCAATTTCTACCCACGTTAATTCATCCCTACAATCAGACGGTACTTTGATGTATCTGTTCCGTTGGTACCAGGAGATTAAATGTAACATGTGACGTCAGATATCCCCTTTCGATGCATTTTCTTTCAGCTGCTGCCGGCATATATACACGATTTCATTCAGCTGACTTCTGCGTGAACCAATTCAGGTGATAACCCCAAGCCCTCGCGTCCTCCTTGATGACTTCCGATTTTCGTCTACGTATATATATATATGTTTGTGTATATATATATATACATACACATTTACGCTCATGTATGCTGTGCGCGTGCGGTGCCAACGTCCGGCGCACGCTTCACCTGAAAAAAAGTGCAGGCATATCTCAACGCTGATGTTGCAAGCAGGTTATATGACACAGCTGCGTTACGCAAGCCTAGATGCACATACAATTTTAATCTACTATTACGCATAAGTTTCATAGTGCCCTGAGAAAGAGGTACACAAATACGCGTTCACGTTTTATGTGCACATCCCTGCATCGGGGCAATATCAATATTCTTAATTTTCTAGGGGATTGCAGGCGTATTCCGCTCGTGAATATCATATTCCCTGAGTACACCTGTATACTGAAGTATATCCGCAGAAAAAGATTCACACATTCCATGTAAGCTTCGGCACATCTGCACACTCAGGTGTGCATGGTTCTGTGCGTATGTCTATCCGCAGCGCGCCTGTATCCTCTCTTTTCTTGTGAAGAACCGAGGGTGAATTACTACTCGCACTACTAAACGGGTTCTTCGAGCACGCATCTGCCGCATACGCGCACGTCCATATAGAGACCGCTCTGGCATACACGGACATTTGCAGACGCCGCGTATTTACCCGCGCGGTGGTCTGAGTGAATGTGTATATAACGTCTGAATACTGGAACGCGTGCCGCAACCGGAGCAGGTTTTTGATTTAGGACCAGCAGCAGGGATGGTACTCTGTACACGTCGGGGCGGCAGCATCCTCCTTACTCCCTGTCGCAGCAGTGCTAATCTTCTTCTTAGCAGAAGCACACCTTGTGCAAAGGCAACCGAAGTGGCTCTACATATACGTGTAATAACACGCACATCCTTGATGTGTAGATGGCCCCTGAATAAGATGAGTCAACATGTTTCGTCAGAGCTGCACCAACATATTACTGCAGTAAGACGTACACGGTAATTCGTCACAGAAGCGAGGTTTTCAGTGAGCAAGTTAACGGGCGTCTTTGTTCAGGTAATCTTGTTGGGACACAACAATTGTGCCAGCTGCCTGACTATACATATATATGGATGTTCACCTGTTCATATATGTATATATATGAGTAAACGAGCTTGGCGTATATTCCATCGTGCCGACAATGCTTCACCAGTTAGGTTTCTATTGAACAGCAACATCACTCTCTCCTTAGTCGTCTCGCCTGCTACACTCCCTCTCGCCTCACACCAACAGAACGTTGTGTTCGAGGTTGCCCAACGCCATGTGTAGTATACACACGTACGTGTGTTCGCTTTTTGTATACGCGTACGCGTGTATGCTGACGTAGGGAAGTGCACAGAGAGACAGGTACCCGCACTTTCGTGTGTGTTCACTAAGGTTGTGGCAGGTGCACAAACTTCGACTCCTGTAGCGTATCAACTTTTTCCAGAACCACAGTGCTGTCGCTTAGTTGAAGGTGGATACGTGCTCCTGTAAGGGAAAGCCACGCGTCGTCATTCAGCCGTGTAAATCGAGGTGTTTACACATGTGTGTCCCGTAAACAGTCTGCAAAAATAAAAGACCATGTACGTGTTGAATGTATACGTACGATTCGTTTCAGTGCTTCAAACTGACTGCAAAGACTCTAGGTGAGACGGAGCGAAAGTCGAGGCTGGTGTCGCTGAGGGCACACCACAATTGCAGATCTACGGACGTATAGGTGCGAAGTCCACTGTTCCATATATGTGGAAAACAGCAAACAATTATTCACCGTTGCATTGAAGCATTGTGTCCCAGGCATATCAGCAACAAACCTCGGGATAGCATCGACAGAACGGAATCTCGACACAGTTCGTTTTTAAGAGCTTTGTAGCATATGGTCAGTAAAGCCTATATATATATATAGATATATATATATATCCACCTATGTGCATATGTGTAGACACAATTCTAAGTTGCGTACCACAGGTGACGGCACAGTTGACTTGATTATAATCATCTGTAGGAAACAACCTGCGCAGCTAAACACCACAGAGCAAATACAGGCAGGTAGCTCGTGCGACCGGAGCAAACTCTGAACACATGTGGATAAATTTTTACACTCACGCATATGGTATATATTTATATTTACGTGTACGGGGTATCTCTACGCCTTATTATGCACAAGAATACATGCTGATGCTGTTTCCTTTTTTACTTTAGGAGTGCACCAGAGTACTACATTGTTGCAACGATCCTATAGTCTTTTTAGTGGGTGAACACATATTTATGACGAATGGACACGTATATGTATTTGGCAATGGTGGTAAACACACTCATATGCTGCCTCATAGACATCTGACGAAAGTACATCACATCCTGCAGAACTGTACAGCAGAAGTCTCCATACGGAGGTGGACGTATGGTCAAGACGTCTACAGTTTCATCTGACCACATAACACCTCAACACCAACCTTACCCTAGCAGCGTGCGATACAGCTTTGAAGCACATGTGTATATACGTACGCATATTGCGATACGCGTACGTATATGTGTACACGTACACTCCAGTACCACAAGCAGACACTATAGTCAACGTTGGACTGTGTCACAAGTGTATATATATATACGTTTACCATCATGAAACCGTAGGAGTTGTCCTTCACATGAGACCTGCACGTTCCTTCACCTCTCAAAGAACGTCCCCTACCGCTGCGTGTGGTACATTCTTTTGCACCGGAAGGTAGGCGAGGGAGGCAGGCAAGGCATTCTTGCAGTGAATGAGGAAGATTCGTGAAGACGTGTACGTACGTGTAGTCACAGAGCCGTGTAGTACACGTCTCTTCGCATACGTTTACGTGGCCACAGATGTGAGCACCACCTACCTTCAAGGCATAGGTGTACTTGACTCTACACAAGAACATCCACGTAAATACGTCTACGCCTAAGACTTACCCTTGTGCATCTGGAGGGTCGTGAGACCGGCACATCAGTGCAAACCTCTTGTACTTCTACTTGGACTGGACAGGGATAGGTCTTTTCCTGCTGCCGCGTGCGGTAACACGTGGACTGTGCTTGCGCAGGCTTCACCTCGCACACTTCAAACGAAGTTTCGAAAGGGCAGCTGAAGGAACGCGATGAGGGGACTGCCTGAGAAAACAAGCAAGAGATCAACCTTATGGGAAACGCTTACAGGATGACAGATGTCGTTATTCGTCTTAATCTGTAACTGGTAACCGTGAACACCGCTATAGGCTGGTCGTGCAACTCGTGTTCGACGTCCATGCTTCTGTAGGAGCTCAAGGGTGACGATACTTCAGCAGCGGAACATAGTTGAGCCGAGAGCCACGGGTTTGGTAGTCAAAAGACTAGAACGATTTACAGTGAACACTGCCCGCTTGTTGTACGCGGATCGCGACAGTTGTACTAGAGTATACAGATGCTTCAAAGGACCCATGCTGTGTCGCGGGGCATCCATTCATCGAACGTTTTCAATTGGCCAAAACCATGTTTAGGGAACTCGGTGGAAAAATCAGCGACTAGCAGCTTCTACTGTTTCACAAGAAAAGCCTCGAAGATTCACTGGTCGGGAAATCTCTTCATTAAGATCTTCCTTGCTTGATATGAAAGGGATATTTTATATTGCGGAGAGCTTTCGCCACACGTGATTTCCCGTCATATCTCTACCCTCCCTACTGGTTACTTCGAGAAAACAGAAGCGGCTAGTGTCGCTGCTGTTGCGGCCTGTGCTGCGCCACTCCTGCCAGCCCTCTAGCCTCCACCCGTATCCTCAAAATATGTGTACAGGAAGGAGGAAATTGATTAAATGCTACTGCTGATGTGATGGCGCAGGTCGCTGCGGTAATTACTGCTGTTTGATTGCCACAGCTGTGCAACCGCCGGTGTGCTGATGCAGGTGGCGTGCACCCGCTGCTGTGTCGCTCTTGTGGTGCTTCTGTCGGCTGCTACCGATTCGCTTCTTCTGTGTTAAGTCTGTTGTCACACTGATGTTGTTGTAGAGCCGCTGCTACACTGCTTGTTGCATTGTTTCGCTGTCCCGCAGTTTCTGTGCTGCGTGGCTCTGCTATTTCTGCAGCTGTTGCAGTTGTGTACCATGCTGCAGCTGGCTTCTTTAGAAACAGGGACGCTGTCGCAATGTTGCTGGGCCTCTTGTTTGCCATGATAGACTTGTTTGCTATGCGTGTTCTCTGGTCTTTGTCGCGTCTGCTTCTTGTAATGAATGTCGCCCCCATAGGAGCTTGCCACTGCTTGTGTCAAGCCGCGGCACCAGAACAGCAGCAGCAACAGCCGACTGAAGGAGAGCAGAAGACCCCACATCTTGCTGCAATATATGTCGAAGCAGAGGTAGAGGAGCTTCTCCGTGCAAGTACTACACGGCAGCAAACTTAATCAACTATAAAACACTGCAGCAACCGCTGCGTTACCGCGCGCGCAAACTTTGTCAGTATGTGCCGCTGCGAGCATACACGTGGCAGAGCCTGGACGCCACTGCTCGTACAAATAGGAGAAACAGAAGATTTATTGTGCGACACGACAGAGAGGTTGTATGCACACGCTCGGTGGAAGGATGAACCGAGGCAGAAACTGCGTGTATGGCGTTCGCGATCTCTACAAATTACTGAAGGATCGACAACACATTTAGGAGACCAGGTCATTGACACCTGCCCGGAAGCCGTGTGGGCAGCTCAGGTTATTTGCAGCTTCAATTTAATGCACTGGAAGAATTATGCTTATAAGGCAGTCAACTGACGTACCTGCCAACTCCGGCGGGCTCTTCTCGCCGTCGCGTGCTGACGGGATCTTCCAGGGATGTGAGTGATAGTCTACCTCCGCAAACGGACGTGTTGAGATTTAACAGGCTTAAACATATTTGACACCTCTGTACACACCTTCCCCCTCGTAGGTAAGTCTTTGGAAGTAGGACGGCTTGCGCTCGGAACACTTGAAACCTTCCCCTCGTACTGTGTCCATTGCACACCTACGCCTCGTACCGAACAATACTCATTTAAGGCGCAGCGTGCTCTCTGTTGCACATATAGCCGTCTACACACCAGCGTCCGTGTGAGTAAAACACAACGAAGAGCGCCGCTGAGACAGATAGGCAGACACATAGAAGGCACATTTGGTATGATGATTAGACAAGATGGGTGACAGATTCATCAGTAAATATAGGAAGGCATACACGGGTGGATCGATACAGACATTAGCAGTGAGAAAACCCAGAGACAAGCGGACAGAGTAGCTGGCGAATATCTATGCATTTGTAAGGATATAAATATGTGAATACGTAAGTGAAGACGGACAGATACGTAGTTGGGGGAAATACATGTGGGCCTGTGGTAGTGTCATTTTGTTATATTGAACATTGTCAATATGCGTTGAAACATACGTCGGCGGGATGCAGTCCTGTGACCTTTGAGACCTACATTCCTATCTTCCACTTGTGCCACAGAGCATCAATCCGAACAAGTGGTTCAAGCCCTCTCTAAGCAGGTGAATCGATCATCCACTTGCAAAGACACGGACAGTTTATGACGTTTCAAACCGTGTGCGTCCCTATGTATACGTAGACGGACGTACACATGTGTATCCATAGGCGTACGCAAGTATGTACAACTCTCACATGGCAAGCCGGGACGTTTCTCAAGCCTGAGCACTTTCACTTTCGATTTTAGACATGCTAAAAACATTAGGTCTTCGTCTGATATTAAACATTTTGAATTACGCAGAAAGAGACAAGGCGACAAAAGACGTAAGCCGCGAGACTTGCAGGAATTCTTCGAATGCGGTGACTGTGTTCCTTCAGTTTTCGTGCTGCTTGTAAATCACCAAACACGTTTACGTTTCGCCTGAATTGCAATTACATACATGCTTTTCGGGTCTGCCTGCTTTAGGCAACTTTCTAGATAGGCCGATAGGCTGTTGTCGAGCAATGTGGCTCCGCAGAAGCTGCTGTCCGTAACTCCGAAATGGCTGCGTATTCCAGCGAACACAGGCTCTACTCTCTGCTAGACGTCCAGTGTAATAGAGCCAACTGATTGTCTTAGTAGATGTGAATGTAGGGAAGGACCGAAGGTCTTCTGTGACTTTTTGAGTGACGCCTCACTTCACGTTTTCTTCATCACTCGCTGTCACATTGGCCAAAGAAGTATGTGTGAGTATTTACTCACGTGTGCATAAACGACTGTCAGATACGTACAGCCATTGATACACTCTTAGATGAATAGCATTTATGCGATGGACGTATACAAGCGATATGAAGCGTACATGCAGAGAGGCCCACCCCGACTAGGAATACTGCTTTCCAACGCATACGTATACTTACCTAAACATATCTGTATGTAGATACATACATGAACCGGCACGAACTTTGAATATTTACATGTAAACATACATATCTATATATATAGATACATATATGAATCGACGCGTACCCTGAAAGCTAATTTGTTGTAAAAGATATGCGCACGTACACACATACACACATAAATACATATATATATATATATGCATATATGTCGTACTTGTCGCCGGTCTTTATTTCGCTAATCGTGCATCACAGAACCACTATAAGCGTCTACCAGTTCTGACATCTGGTGCACAAGTAGACACCAGCGCACTTCTTAGAGACGCAGCATATCTGTATCCGCATGGGTGCACATAAACGGCCGCCTGCTAAATACAGAGATTCACACATACGTAAACGGCCTTGCCCGATCATCTTTACAAACTTGAATTTCGCACCCACTGCAGGAAAGTGTGCAGCTGCACGTGCACCCCAGTACATATGACCCTCCCGTGCGCAGTGTCACACATGTGTAAACACAATGTATGTGTTTAGAGGGCATGTAACCATCGAGATGCACACATAACTCTACAACTACGTGTACCTCCATATCCATATATATATACATATATAGGTATATATATATATATACACAAATGTTTGCGTCTACGCGTGAAAAGCTTAGGTGCCTTTAGCTGCGCAGGCAGGCACAAGCGTGTACGCCTCTTTATGCAGACGTCCTTCCGGTGACTTTAAACATGTTTATGTGCAGCTGTGTTGCTCCTTGCAATGGGAGGCACATGCGCATTGTACATCATCAGCGTGTGTTTGTAGGCGCGCATTCACATGTATACGCGTGCGTACGCGAATACGTATCTTATAGAGGTCTACCCTGTACAGCAACGCGTCGACGTTCAGACGCGCGCCATCTGCTTCTGATACACGTCTCTTCCTCTTCTGTGTGCCGCGTCTGCAGTAGTTCTGGCAATCTCGATACCTGTTGCGTAACGTGGCCAAGCGGAATTCTCCCCTCCAGACGCGTACACGTACATGTGCAAGTACACGTATATGTATGTTAGTGCAAGTATACCTGTACGCAAAAGTGCCATTATTCTTCAGAACTGTTTCACGCCTAAATGCCAAATATCCATTTCTGTTCGCTCGTACCGTTCAGTATTCTCCGCTTGCCGCGTGCAGCCGCCTCTCCGCATGCGGATTACGAATTCACCCTGCTTCCGGGCATGCACCACACGTCAGCACACCTCATGCCGGCACCGTCACGTGCGCCTTTGTGTATTCACACGCTCGTGTACTGAGTTCGCGGCACGTCGCTGTGTGTGTCTCACGCGTGTGGCGTCGTCGTCGCTTTTTCACTACGCGACTAACCACCTCCTAAAAGCAAGCATGCACGTGTCTTGTCGAGCACCCATGCGCCTGTCTCCACGGCACATGCGGGCTTTATTTGATCTACGTAACAAGCGGCAAACCACGGGAGCGCAACTTAGTTCCAGACCCGCACTTTCCAGTCAGTGTTTGCCACATGATACGTGCTTGCGTTTCCCCCGTTAACGCATTGTGTCGTCACTTCTGCAAGCGTGTCTCGCACGCGCGCTTCCAGCCTCCTGTTAGTCAGACGGCCGCGGCTGTTCCTCTGCCAGTATTTTAGCTTACATCCACCTGGATGTATGCAGTTGTTCCACATCTGCAGGTTTATCTTTCTCTCTCAGGAAACATGCAACAAGTCTCACTCTTTTCACGGAGCAGGAATGCGCGCGCTTCTAACTTGAATGCGAGTTTGTCAGGATGCAGCACACATGCGCCTCAGTCTTGTCATTCTGTGCAAGCGCCCGTGTAGTCGTCTGTTCTAACAGGCATCTGAGTCCCGCTCTGTATCCTCACTCCAGCCCTGCTCCCTTTCCTTGCTTGATCCACGCGTGCGCTTGTCCTCACGCTTTCGGGTTGTATTGTACATTCATTCGCGTCCCCCTCCGTACTGTGATGTGTAACGTGTGCTTGCATATTTTTTTCTCTGCGATTCGACCTCGTACATAAAGCACTTTCTCTCCTCTCTGCTAGATTCATTCACGCATACACTGCTCCAATTCAACCGTGTTCGCTTCTAATTTCTTCAACTCGTCCTGTACGCCTGTGCCTCTCCATCAATGTTGCACGCGCGTCTCCCCCACTCTGCGAATACATGAATGTTTCTTTTCCTTTGTGCACATACATCACGCACGCACACGCAATTGACATTTTGTGCTTGCACCACGCGTGTGTGACCCCTTTGCTCCGTCTCTGTCTCACCAAGCCGTAGCTGGTAATTCGACGGGGATACCACGTCTCCACTGTCAGTCCTTTTTCATGTGTGTAGATACGCATGCTCTCCTGTCTCTGTGCGTACCTTAGCTGTTCGCACTTATGCACACACATAGGGATAAACCTTTTTACGCATTTTCACTTCGATCGCCGAGACCTGAGGGTGTGAAGAAAACTCGAGTTTTTGCACGTCGCTTCTTCTGCATGTTGAATCTTCACTGCGCACTCGAACCGGGCCCTGCTGCCTTTCACATCTATACTAGTACACCTCCCGAGACATCCTCTGCATGCATATGTGTTTGATTCAACATCACTTTGCAGGCCCGGTAGCTTATGCAAAAATTCCGCCCGACAAGCGTACAGGAACTCGTATCAAAGGCGTCGGTCGTCTCCCACCATCGGAAGAATACCCCCCTCCCGAAACACAAACGCCGGGATTTGGGTCAACATTTTCTTTCCATTGCGAAGAAACTGGTTCATACAAAACGAATCGAAGCACAACAACGAGCTGCTTTCTTCCTTCGCGTGCGCTACGAAGAGACCCACGTGACGCATGTGAAGATGATTCTCTCTTCGACCAAATCATCTTGCTCTGAACCGCGGCGAAATACACACTTCCCTTCACGTCGCGAGGAATGCAACGCGCGCATGTTATTCCATTGCAGCCCCAGTATGCGAGCAAAACAAGGACTCTGTGTGTGGGTGTGTGTATGTCCTATGTCCTTCGTTCTCTTCTTTCGCATGCTACACGAAGTCCATGTTACAGTGTCCAGAAATTCCCTGTAACCCTCTGTTGTCTCTTTCTGCTGTCCTTGTCAGTACCACGAATGTTTCCCCACATAGGGTGTCATTCAGGGTTCGGCGTCCACGTTCTTCAGTCGGGCGTCATCGATGAATTCTCCGCCTGCCTACTTCCTCCCTCACTTAGGGCTACGCACATCAGAGGGAAAACGACTTGTGATCTAGAAGCCTCGCGTGTTGTTCTGCAGCCGTCTCGTCTTATTTCGAGCGCTGCAGAAAACGTCGGGTGGGTGGTATAGACGATCACCTGCAAGAGAGGTACCCACTTTTGCTTCCGCCAGACTCAAAGACGGCAATCCTGCTTTTTCCACCGTGAAAAAATCAACGAAACGCGCATGCGCACACCTTCCGCAGGTGTCTCCCTTTTCCTCCCCGCCAACCCGAAACTGGTGTGTTGCGTGCGGCGTGTCTGACGACGTGCTGCATGCATGCGACGAAGTTCAGGTGAACCGGACGTACCCCCTCCCCTCAAAATCGTCGCTTTTCTCCACCGGAAATTACAGCAAACAGAACACTTGTTACTTTGCACGGGTCCCTTCCCTTCGTAACGACATGCGAACTACATCTGCAAGATGAAAGCGGAGCACCATCGGACAGCAGAGCGCGAAGAGGAAGACTCGAAACGGATCTTGCCGAGTGAAGCCCGTAGAGAGCACCTTTGCTCTTGTGTGGTCGTCGCAGCAAAATACAGAAAAAAAAGCGTCTTCACGCCCACAGTGTGGGCTGCAAGCGGCCGAACGCCCGCGCGCGGCGCGCTTGCCACTACTTTTTTCCTTTCTCCGAAAGATACACACGCCACAACAAAGACGCTGCGTCCGCATGCAAAACTTGTTCCGTAGCGTCAACCGGAGCACTTGGAGACAAAGCAGACGACGGTGTCGCGTCGCTGCCGCGAGGCCTTGAAGCAGGTTCCGCCACCGTCCTCCTATTTTCGACCGTACCACACATGCAGGCGCAGGACACGCGTCCGCCTCTACACATGTAAACATTTCTGCAGCTACTTATATATGTGTTTGTTATACACGTCAACACATACATATGTATGTCTGCATGCACGGCTACAACAGCTGCGGCAGGAACAGACACACGCACCCGGAGAGAAAGTGTATCCCTCTGAAGACGGGAAAGAGAAGCTGGCACCTCGTTGCAGCGCGGATGTAGCACTAGCTACCCGCTTCTACGTGTACATAGCCGGGTCAATATGCGCCGGAATCGGTTGGATCTCCGTACTCAACTCGCTCTCAATCCTGAGAGAAAAGGAAAAAAAGGCAGAGTGACACTGCTGATGGCACTGCTGCTGTGATACTCACATATACACACCTTCACCACACAGCACGTATCTATACGAATACACGAATCCACACGTGAACGCCCAGATATTGGCGTGTCTACATATGTATATATATAACGTGCACACATGTTTATGTATCCACAAAGCGACACACAGACGTCTGGACCTGCCAAGACGACGACTCAGACAGTGAGGCAACTCCCAAGCACCTGCTGCCGCATCCACACGCTGGGGATCCTGCACGCGCTCAACTTCGAGTGGTGCTTTTCCACCATCGCCTCTCCGCCCGCTAAAAGAAACGGACTACTACAACAACAGATTCCTTTCCACGTGTGTACAGCGCGGGACTTGTCTCACGAAGTAACAAGCGGGACACTGACACATACGGGATGCAGAATTCCCCCGCGGTAACAGGCGCACCGTCACATTAGCGTTGAAAGACGAAAGGGAGACTGCGTCAACGTCTTCATGCAGAAATGGAGGGAGAAAAGAATTCTAGCCCTCGCGCAGACGTTGCTGCACCTGTTGCAGGAGCTACGCACGCTCTCCTCTCCGCTCACAGGCCTCTACATACGCACTTTGAATCACCCACGTCGCACACTACAGACACGCGCACACGAACGATAGCTCTGCAATGAGGGACGTATACGCCAACATAAATATATGACACAGATATACGTGTGTACATATATAGAGAGAGTCGAACACCTCTGCACACATGTATGACACAGATGATACAGAGAAAGGTGAACATCTCTACATACATACATGACAGAGATAAACATGTATCTACAGAGATAGACGAACACTTCTACACCTTCCTGGCGAGTGGAATTTAACTGCTGAAAAAGGCTTTCTGCGTGACTCTCTATATCGCAGCCCGTCCTTCTCTCTCTGTCTCTTGCACTCCTGAGTCTCTCCGTACACCTCCCAGTTCCTTCTTTTTCGCCTATCTGTAATAAGTAACCTTCGGAAGACTCCTGCGCCCTTTCTCTCGCAAGACGTATTTGAGACGAACCGGGGCTCCCCTATCGATCGTCCGCCTCCACATACTCTACTCCCTCTCTGTGTCTGTTCCGCCTTTTTCTTCTCTCTCTGTTGCTTTCTTCCCTTCTTTCCGGTCTCCTTCCTTTCCTTACCTTCCCCTATGCGGCGTTCTCCTTTCCTGTCGCTCTCTCTTTCCTATTCACCGCGCACTCCTTTTCCCCTCTTTATCCACCCGTCTCTCTCCGAATTTCTACACATTCTCTTTCTCATCCTTTCTGCCTCGCTCCCCTGCAACAAATTCTCTGTGTGGACGTGGGTGCGTGCGCAGCAGCACCAGCCACTGCAGCAACAACGGGGACGTCGTAATAGCAGAAGCTACTACTGCTACAGCTACTACTGCTACTGCTGCTCCTGCCACTGCTGCTCCTCCTGCTATCGCTGCTCCTGCTGTTGTCGCTGCTCCTGCTGTTGTCGCTGCTCCTGCTACTGCTGCTCCTGTTGCTCCTGCGACTACTGCTCCTCCTGCTGCTATCGGTGCCCCTGCTGCTATCGCTTCTCCTGCTGCTATCGCTTCTCCTGCTGCTATCGCTTCTCCTGCTGCTATCGCTGCTCCTGCTGCTATCGCTGCTCCTGCTACTGCCGCTCCTGTTGCTCCTGCGACTACTGCTCCTCCTGCTGCTATCGGTGCCCCTGCTGCTATCGCTGCTCCTGTTGCTACCGCTGGTCCTGCTGCTATCGCGTCTCCTGCTGCTATCGCTTCTCCTGCTGCTACGGGTGCGTCTGCTACTTCCAAGTTTCCGTTGCCACTGGTGCTGCTGCGCTGTAGTGTCTCTGCCTGCTTGGCGCCGCCGGTGGAAACCAACGCATCACACGTGAGACACGTTTAGAAGTCCCATAGAGAGAGACACGAGACTCAGGAGGAGATTTAGACGCGTCTTGCGGGGAAGTGCACCTGTAGAGATTAAAGCGATCCTCGTAGGTGATCAGATTGACCGCCAAGCCCAAGTGGCCAAATCTGCCGGAGCGGCCAATGCGGTGAAGATATGTCTCCGCGTTTTTCGGGAAGTCGAAGTTCACCACTACGTTGACCGACTGAATGTCGATACCTCGGGTGAAGAGGTCGGAGGAGACGCGACAGCGACATGCGCCACTGCGGAAGTCGTGGAAGACGCGATTTCTGTGTGACTGCAGCATTCGCGCGTGGATGTAAAAACATGAGTATCCCAGCTCTGTTATCTTCTTCGCCAGCAGCTCGACCCGCGTCACGCTGTTGCAAAAAATTATGGCCTGGTTGATCTGCAGCTGTGTAGTATATACACACACGTACACACAGGAATTACAGACGGAAAAGTCAAGAAGCAATCAGCGCGGGCCCTCCACCTGCAGCGGCAAATACATCCATGTCCCGCAACAACACACAAATACACGCCCAGACCACCGCCTCTCATAAAAAGAACAGCCCTGCACGCACACATCCCCCCAATATATCCCCACACACGCACCCGCGTGTGTCCACACATGTGTGAGACGTACACATATGCACGTGTACATACTAACCCACCTACGTACACATATACGCTCATCATATACACAGCGTATATGTTGTGTCCACTCCCAGCCACATACACAGACACATACAGAGGAACAGACAGAGACGGTGAACTCACCAAGAAGCCCTACAGAGACTGCTCGCCCCATGCATCCACACAGGACGGTCGTTCACCATATAAACAATATATATGTATATAGATAGATGGAATATATATATATATATGTATATGTGTACGCACCTACCCACACGCAGAGACACATGCAAAGGGATCCATACACGAAGTGAACTCAAGAAGCCGGAGTGCCCAGCACACATATCCATAGAGACACACACATACATATACACGTAGGCGCAGTCATACGGACGCATAGAGAAATGTATGGACACATGTGATATCCGTGCGACACGCAGAGAAGATAAAATGGGCCCATTCCTCCCGGAGACGGACACCTAGAAACACAGAGACCTCTCCACACACACACACACACACACACACACCCGCATGTAGACATTGCCACGTCTCTATACGCGTACAACTACCGCCAGCGCAGCAGTCTCCTACCTTTACATACCCAAGTTTTACAGGGGACCGTACAACCTTCGCACTACGGCCACACAGTCTCCTATGTCTCCACAGAGTCGTATAGAGACGGGGCCGCACTCAATCCTTTCCATACACACCCCTGCAGACATCTTCATGTGTGTACGCGTCCACCTTGCACTACAGCGACGCAGTCTCCTGCCTTCATACATACATGTGTGTGTATATATATACCCACGTATATCCTTATATCTATCGTATAGAGAGAGGGCCGCACTCGTCCAGTGCCATCGGGCCGCGGGGGGAAGGCACCGTCCAGGACAGTTCTACCTTCCCGCGAGGGCGCGTTTTCTGTTCCGGTGTGTGCTGGCCGCGTACCTTCGAGAAGAGGGTGTTAAGACAGTGGACCTTCTGTCTTTCTTCGACGAAGGCGTAGTACTGGGTGACGCCCTTGAGCGTCAGCTTCTCCATCACGTTGATCTCGTGCGCGTCGGGAAGATACTTGTTCTTGAAGTCTTTGACGGTGACCGGGAAGGTGGCCGAGTACATAAGAATCTGGCGCTGCTGAGGCAGAAAGCGAAGAAGCTTCTCCACGATCGGCTGAAACTCGGCGCTCACCAGCTTGTCTGCCTCGTCCATCACGACGATGTGGCAGCTGCTCAGGTCGGCAACGCCTTTGTTTGACAGGTCCAGGATCCGGCCCGGGGTGCCACACAGGACGTGCACCGGGTTGTACAGCCGCATGATATCTTCCCGCAGGGACGTGCCCCCGGTGGACACCATGCACTGCACGTTCATGTGTTTCCCGATCTCCTTTATTACCGCGCTTGTCTGCAGCGCCAGCTCTCGCGTGGGGACGAGAATCAAGCCTGGAACCGGCAAACCCCAGGAGAAACACGGGCGCCAGTACAGGTGGTAGAACAGCAGCAGCAGCAGAACCGCAAAGCGACCGACCTGCTGCGCAGCACGCAAGCGCGCCGCCGCCGGCCACACATGGACAGGTGGTCGACAGATGAAGACGAAGCGGTGTGGTGGGCGTGATAAGGAGGAAGAGCCGAAGCAGGCGTGGGGAAGCAAACCGAAGACGAGGAGAAGAAAAACGCAGCCAGTGGTGCGCACACAGGACGGTGACGACAGCAGAGGGGAAAGACGAGAGAGACGGGGAGAATAAAGGACGGGGTCATGGCTGGCAGAGGGAAGACGAGGTAGAAGATAGGGGAGAGTCAGGGACAGCGCGACAGACAAGGAAGAAGAAGGAATAGGATTGAGAGGAACCGAGAGCGGACGAGAAGAAACGGAGAAAAATGTGGAGAAGAAACGACAGAAGAGGTGCGGACAAAAGAAGAGAAGAAGACACTGCAACGGGAGGGAAGGGAGAGTCTAAGGGAGACGCGGTGAAGGGCAGCAGACACGCGGACGAGCAGAACGACGCCGGCAGGACGGGACACGCACACATGCCAAAGCACGTCGGCGTAGAGGACGGAGAGGCAGCAACAGAAGCCCTCCCCCTCCGCAGCAGCTATCGCAGCAGCAAAAGCCGGCCAGAAAGGCACCAGCAGCAGCGGCACGCACTGAGGGCCGCAGCCGGACAGTCCAGCGCTGCAGCAGCAGCAGCAGCAAAAACAGCAGCAGCCGAGAAGAGATCGCAGCCGCCTCTGCTCCGAGTCAGAGAAAGGGGGCAGGGGCAGTCGAGACGGGCGGCAGCAGCAGCACAAGCGGCAGCAACAGTCAAAATCAGAGGGAACTGCAGCAGCGGCCGCAGGCGCACGGCGTAAAGGAGACAGCACCAGCTTGTAAAGCAGCAGCTTGTAAAGCAGCAGCACGTGTCATCACGAACAGCCGGTAGGGAGCCCTGCTGTCAGTTACTCTGCATACGAGCAGAAAAGTCAGGGACAGAGAGAGAACGTGTCTGCGCCCGCGGCGTCGGCTTACCTTGAATATGTCTCTTTGAAGTTTGACACTTTTCGAGAAGAGGAATGGTGAAGGCCGCAGTTTTGCCGGTCCCATTTTTGGCACGGGCGAGGATATTTTTCCCCGCCAGCGCAACGGGGATCGACTCTTCTTGAATCGGGGACGGCTTCTCAAAGCCCTTCTCAAAAATGCCCATCAGCAGTTCACGCCGCAGGAAGTAATCTTCGAAGTCGTATCCTTTTGTACGCGTCACGTCCTTCAAGCAGTCCAAAAGAAAAACATGCAAATCATATAGACACCCCCGCTTATACACACATATGCACATATATATAGAGACAGACAGAGAGAGAGAGACAGACAGAGAGATAGACACGCATATAAACAAGTACGTACGTACGTACATATCTATGTGTACGTGTAGACATGCATGTATATGTACATATATATATATATATACGTACGTACAAACACATATATGTGTCCTTATATATATGTACGCATAAACTGGCACTTACATACTTTTGCGGAAGAATTTGCGGGGAAGACAATTACCAAATACATGGATACATATCAGTGTGGGCAAACATATCTAAGTGAACCCACGTGTACGCATAAATACAAGTGCATGTACCTCTCTCTCTCCCTACACATATATATACACACGTAGGTATACACTTTGTTGGTATATCTACTCTGCTGTTTTTGTGTGCTGTATAGGCACCTGTATACGTGTGTCTCTCCCTGGCCTACGCTCGTGGACTTCTTCCTCTACCTATCTATACATATATATATAGACACTGATGTCCAGGAGTATGTCTGTACATAAATATATGGTCTACATGTACACGGATATCTACGATTTGTTTACTTCGGCAATGGCGTGGCCCGTTACTAACCGGAGAAGCACAACAACGGACGACTTTCACAGGCAAAGACTTTCCCTTTGTCGCAGTTCTCTCCCCCAGACACAACTACACACATCGGCCTCAATCCACCCCTAGCCTACGAACCGATATATACACATATACAATGTATGTGTAGATTAATAGAGACATACGTAGGCATATAGATGTAGCTACGGATATATATATATATATATACATGTATGTGCGTGAGCCACAAATGATACACGTGTAGACTCGCCCGCAGAGAGAGAAGGCGAGAAAGACAAAGACGCATGTATATAGACACGAACGCGGAAAACAGACTTCCCAGTTAAGTGCCCTACGAATACCCAAGGAGACAGGTACACACAGAGACAGAAAAGAAGAAAGAAACACTCCCAAGTTAAGGGCCCCTACGATACGCAAACAAACTCGCCGGTGGCACGGGGTTCGGAGCTGCATGCAGACGACAAAAGAAAACCCTCTCCTACGCACGCCACAGACGCTTCAAAAATATGTATCACATGCATGTCTATGTGTGCATATACATGTGTATACTAAGAGACATGTGTATACATATATATATGTATGTATAGGATATCAATACGTTTATACGTATGTGTAGGGGACTTGGGTGACACACACATACAGACAAACGGGGCGGTATGTAAATTAGGAAACCAAAGGTACGCCAGTGCCTGTCCCTGCCTCTCTAGGGCTACACACAAGAGTCGTCTCTGTTCCGCAGCAGCAGCGACCCCAGCCCGCCTCCTTTCTGTCACAAGGAGGAGGAGAGAGCCACAAAAGAACACACGAGAACAAGAGTGAATAACGACGTTAACGGAACGACAGCACAAGAAGAGAACGAACAAGTAATAAGACAGATGGGGAAGAATTGAGAAGTGGAAGAGACGACGAAGAAGAAGTCAATTTCCAGGTATTTTATAAGAGAGTGAAAGTTCTCTGCAGCACTTGTAGGCGGCTCCGGAGATATGCGGACGAGTCTTCGTACGGACGCGTATATGCACGCGGCCTCTCTAGAGCGAACCGCGCGCAGATGGGCAGACACCGTGAGAGTCTACGAGGCAACGACGTTGTCTGCAAATGAATGTGAATATGGCTCGTTCTTCCTATAGATACATATGTGGTGGCGGAGAGAAGAGACACGCATGCAGACGTGGGCTGCGTACAGCTTTCTTGCGATAAAGGCACGAAAAAGACGCGAGGATCCTTCCACACAGAGAAGCAACCATCCGCACAAAAGGACGTCTACAACCACGGAAACCGACAGATAGAAAGTGAGAGGCAGATCGAGAGATATTTGAACGTGTTCGTCTCTTTTGCTTCTGGAAAAAGAGACCCAGTTAGAAAGGGCGACACCCCACGGTCGTGAGTCTGTGCGATACAACAAGTAAGAGAGAAAAGCTACCCAAGCCCATCTGTCTCTCTCTTTTGTTTCGACAACGTCATTCTCTCCATCTCCATACCAGAGGTCTCCACCTGTCCACCTGGGAGACTCGTGTGCAGGTGTGTTTTTCTCTCCCTTGCGCACAAACTTGCTGTGGCGTGCGTCAGAGAAGGAAGGGGCCCGGCAGAGCAGTATATGTATGTATGTATGTATGCGTTCTCACTGTATAGACAGGTGTGTGGTATGCATTTGTAGCGTTTCATCTGTCGCGCTTTTGGCGCACGAAGCCGGTCAGGAAAAGAAAACTCTGGGGAGAAGAAAAGTATTTACTCGTCTTCGTCGCAGTGCGACGTCTCGAGATCAGCTGTGTTACTTTCTTCGATCTTTCTTCTCTCTGTTTTTGCTGCTACGTTTTTAGAAGAAGGGGACTGCACCCGTCTGAACGGCGGGGCATGCATGCCCCAGCAGGCATGTGTCTTCTGCCCGTGGGAGCAGCTGCTCTGTCGACCAATCGAAGAAGCTCTTCCTCGTATCCAGACATCCTTGCGAGAGTTCTCCCCCGCCCAGATCGGCCAGTTTTCCCTGTTACCCGCCCCACTCCCCCCCGCAAATGCAGAAGACGGCGATACGTGACAGCAGGGGAAGAGAAGCGAAGTCTCGCGTACAAAATGTGTGGGAGCTATTTTTGTCGGTGAATCGTAGAAGAGGAGCACCACCAGCAGCAGCAGGACGCGATTTCGCCTGAGGGCGCGCGGGGTGCGAGAAGAGCAGCATACGCAGTGTTTGTTCAGCTTTAGCGAGAAGACGCACAAATAAGAAGAAGTCCTACAGCCCCGTTCCATCGCATGCGTCACACGAGGTGGAGAATATATGGCAGACCGCAGTCACTCTCGCTGCTGTAGAACTGGTGGAGGTTGAGTAGTGGGCCCATCAAAAGTCGTGGGACGCGACAAGGCGGTAGTGGTAGTGTGGTGGAGGACACTTCTCATATACAGAGGCAGCCACACTTTATACGGAGGCGTCGTCATGGCGTGGGAGCAGGAGCAGCATACTCATGGTAGAACAGCGTAGGAGTCGTAGTCGTAGTAGTAGTAGTAGTAGTAGTAGTAGTATAGGAGTAGCAGCCGTGGTAGTAGCAGCAGTAATAGTAGTACTAGTAGTAGTAGTAGAAGCACTAGTATATTAGTAGTAGTACTAGTAGTAGTAGGAAAAGTGTAAGTCGGTGTTGTAGTAGTAGTAGTAGCAGTAGTAGTAGTAGTAGTATAGAAGTAGTAGCCATAGTAGCAGCAGTAGTAGTAGTAGCAGCACTAGTAGCAGTAGTAGTACTAGTAGCAGTAGTAGTACGAGTAGGAAAAGCAGCAGTCGTTGTAGTAATAGTGATAGTAACTGTGGTGGCAGTAGTTGTCGCAGTCATAGTAGCAATAGTATTTAGTAGTAGTAGTAGTAACGGAAATAGTATTAGCACAGCATTGGTCGTGATAGCAGTGTAGATGTAGGAGGAGGAGCAGGAGAAAAGTTTGAATCCTCCCAGAGAAGGCACATCGAAATGAGACGAGGAGAGTATGAGCAAGAAGAGCGAATGCGCTTCACAGCAGCAACAGCAGCAGCCGCGTGCCCCTCGCGTGGATGCATGGGACGAGCAGCAGCGCCTGAGAAAAGTCTCCCAGCAATTCCCTGCTTGCGAAGGACTCGTGTGGCAGTCGTAGAGCGGGAGTAGTTTAGCTGGGACTAGTAGCCATCGTAGGAGTAGTAGTGCGGTGTAGGAAGAAGAGATAGGCGTGGGGACGCAGCAGCAGCAGTAGCCGTCACAAAGGGAGAGCAGTTTTCAGCAACAGCAACAGCAGGAGGCGCAGCAACAGCAGCGCGGGGTGCAACAGAAGTCTCATCACTGGGACTCGCAGAAGAGTTGTACGCGACGAATAGAAGCACCGCCCAGTCCTTGCAGCAACACTGCTCCACATACAACGACAGCAGCACACACAAGTGTTTGACCCCAAAATTAGCTGCTGTTCTCGTATTCCTAATACTATGGGAGACTAGGCCTCGCTGTGGCAGCAGTAGTCGTAGTGGTCGTGGTATAAAAGTAGAAGTAGTGATAGTAGTAGGACCAGCAGAACTGATACCGCGCGCAGTTGCAATAGTAGTAGTAAGAGTAGCGTAGTAGTAGTAGTAATAGTAGCAGTAGTAGTAGCAGTAGTACAGCAGTAGTGGTGGTGGTGAGAATACAAGAGCAATAGAGCAGCGGTGGCAGCTAGGGTCGTCTTTGTAGTAACCGGCATGGTGTGCGTCGTCACAGAGGAGTGCGTCATGGAAGTTGTAGGAGCGTCGTGACGCGCAGGAAGGAGGCACGCCAGCAACGGAAGCTCAGGCGTCAGGAACAAACGGTGGGCGTTGCCGAGGTGGTCTGGCAGCAGCAGCAGCAGCGGAGGACACCGCAGCGACGAGAAGCGCGAAGAGACTTGCACACGCAGGCACACTCCCGCAAGGGCAGCAAGCAGAGGAAGGTAAGCGGTTGTTTCGTGCAGGCTGCTCCCGTAGCACCTGTCTCTGCCCACCACTAGACAGAGAGGCGATGACGTCTGCTGTTCACACCGCAGCTGGCACCCGCTTTTCCCCTCAGCGCAGGGAGGACGGCTCTGACGCAGTCCTAAACGAACAACTATCGACGAAGAAGTTTTCTGCTGCAGCTGTGGACGTAAGCAGATTCTCGTCCTTCCCCAACGAAAGGGTCCGAGGGCAACGCGGATGCACACACACCCACATATATCCACAGGAGCCACACGGGACAGAACCAGGCATAAATAATGCACTTGTACAGGCGTGGGGTTCAAGAAGGGAAGACGGTCGATCGTGCGCGGCGCCGAGAGAAAGACAGGCCCACCAGGCGACTTTTCTGTGTCACTTCGGCAAGTGCCGCCCCCGCTGCTGCTGGAATGTACGAGGTCGCTGCACATGCGGAAGACCACACAGAGAGAGGAAAGGAGACAAAGAGGAAGACAGAGATAGACGAAGAAGGAGAAGAGGAAGAATAGAGCTGGGCTTGCAAGTTACCTCTGTTTTAACACGAGTGTCTTTGGGAGGAATATTGAGGCGATGTTTCCTGTGGTCGTAGTTGCCCCGTTCCTCCTGCTGTTGCTGCACGTGATGCTGCAAATGCTGCTGTTGCTGCTGCAGCTGGTGAGGGTGGTGGTGGTGCTGCTGTTGCTGCATGTAGTTTCTGTTTCCTCCTCCCGCCGCTGCTCCTCCTGCTGCTGCTCGGGCTGCGGCTGTGGCGGCTCCGGGAGGCGCCGCTGTGGCAGCGCCAACGGGAGCCGCAACAGCAACCGACGCGGCCCCCGGGGCTGCCGCATGCGGCTGCTGCGACTGCCGCGCCGCTCCTGCTGGCCGTGCGATGCCTCCTGCTCCTCCTGCGGCTGCTGCTGGCGCCCCCGCTGCCGCCTCGCCTCCTGCCCCCCCTGCTGCCGTTGGAGGCGCACACTGGTTGGCCACCGCAGCAGCGCGGTGCTGCTGCTGTTGCTGTTGCACATACCCACGTAGCTGCTGATGCGCCGCTGCCGCTGCTGCTCCTCCTCCTCCTCCGCGCTCCCCTATTCCTGCCTGCTGCTGCTGCATGCGGTACACCGGCTGCTGCTGATGCAGGGGCGGCGGCGCCGCAGACGACGCACCGCCGCTGCTGCTGCTCCCATTCGGCTGCTGGGGCGGCTGCTGCTGCTGCCGGAACGACTGCACGTACACCCCCCCCGACGGCGAGACTCGCTTGTGATATGCACCGTGCATCTTGGCGGTCCCCCCCTCTCGCTCCTGCTCTTCCTGCTGCTACTTTTGCGACTCCTCGTCTGCTGCTACTGCTGCTGCTACTGCTACTGCTGCGATGGCTACACGACACCACGTGTTGTTGTGTCTCCTCCTCCTCCTGCTGCTGCTCTTCTGTACCCTGCGCCTCCCGTTATGAGCGGCAGTTCCTGCTGTGTTGCTATCGTTTCTTGCCTCTATCTCCAGCAACTCGCGTGTCGCTTCTCCTCTTCTCCGGCGACTGTCTCCTGCTTCGCACGTCACTCTCAAAAAACGTTGCCCCTCTCCCCTCTTCGTCTGCTTCAGCCCTACTACTTCTGCCTCACCGTTCCCTACAACTGCTGCTCTGCTTGTGTCTCGTCCTTTTCTTGCTGTCCCGGCGTCACTTCTCTCCTCATCGTCCTGTCCCCTCCTCCTTCTTCTCCTCGCGCTGCCTCTTCCTCTAGCTGCTGCTGCTGCTCTTGCCGTCTCCTCCTTTCCTGCTGCTCTCGCTCCTTCTGCTACGGCTCCTGCGGTTGAGGATGGGAGAGCTGTTTTCTGTCTCCTAGAGAACAAGCCGCCGAGCCCCACAAGCCGACAGCTCCGACCTGCGCGGCTGCCTCTGGTACAGGCAGCAGCAGCAGCAGTTGCTCGGTTTGATCTGATCTATGACGCCGTCATTGGCTTTGCAGCAGCAGGAAAAGACGCGACGCGACAGCAGGAGCAACAAACTGCGAGCCACCACCACCGCCGAGCAGAAGCAGCAGCAGCAGAGAACTGCGTACGCTTTCAAAAACTGCTTGTTAGTAGACAACTCCTGCAGCTGTCGTCGCCGCGGAGTGTCTGTACACCCTCGTTTGTGTGTAAGCGCGGTGCCGTCCAACTTCCTTATACATAAAATACAGAGAAGCTTGTAGAGCAACCTAGCGCGCTTCTTCGTGGTTTTCCCCCACCTCTACAGCAAGCACCGTCCGTCCTCACGCTGTCCGGGACGTTTTATAACCTGCAGCGGCTGCAGCTAACACACTCGCTGCTGCGCTGTGTTCCTGCCGCGCTGCACCTCTCCTCGGCCCGCGCAGCGCTCGGCACTACCTTCTCTTCTCTCTCTTTCAGAAAAAACTGCTGCTGCTGCAGCGCCTCTTCCCGCTGCCCGGCGTGGCTGCAGTCCTCTTCCTGCTGCTGCTGCTTCTCGTCCTGCAGCTCCTCTGCCTTCTGGGCGCTTCGCCTCCGGCTGCTGCTGCGGTAGCTACAGTGGCTGCGCCTCGTCCTCCTGCTACAAGCCGACCCCCCCAGCTGCTGCTGCTTGCAGCTGCCGCAAAAAATCGGGAGAGGGTCTGCAACAAAGCACACACACGCAGCAGCAAGACCGCCCTGTGCACGCACACCAACACCCACCCTGCAGCATTGTCTTGCCGCTGCTCGTCTGTCTCTCCACTAATCTGAAAGAGACGGCGTCCCGCCTCTTAAGAGACGTGGCCAAACAAAGCAAACCCAAACAACCGCATTCATGCAGCAGCACCTGTTATAAACACCACGATCACCTCTCTATTGTGTATACACACATATATATATATATATCGTATTTATATATATACATATATATCTTTATACATATATCTATATATAAATATACATATATATATGTATTTATACACATATATATAACGTGTATATATATACATATATATGTGAATATATATGAATATAGGTGAATACACGTATATTCAATTATATTCAGACGCCGAGGAGATGACCACATCTACTTCATCCCCACACCAACGAACACATATGCATATATGTATATATCCTGCATATGCGCGTATATCGTACGTATGTACATATACGTTTTTCTGTAAGTATCGACTACTACACGTGCAGGTGGTGTACGTACGGACACGTACACACGTCTACACATAAACATATGTGTGGGGTGCAAGTTCGAACAAACTGCATGCAACAGGCCCCTCGTCCGACGAGGAAGCACGAAACTGACACACTGACAGCAGTCACAGAGCCAAGACGTGTGGGGTGGTGGAAGGAGATGCTGCTTGAGCAGAACAGTAGGAGGGAAGGGGAGAGGCGCACGTAGATCAGACGCAGCAGTTGCTGCTGCGGCCAGAAAAAGAACCAGCCCTCTCAAGAACCCTGCGCTGCTGCGCCGGCTTCAGAGGAGGAAAGTACACACGGGGAGGTACGGAGGGACGCAGCACAGCAACGACGACTACTGCAGCAGTAAACCACACAGACGTTTTACTCTTGCTGCTGCTGCTGTCGCGGCTGAAGCAGCAAAGAAGGCGTGCGTAGGCTGAGGAGCGGCACGTGCTGCTGCTGCGGCTACAACTAGGACACTGTGTCTGCTGCTGCAGCAGCGAAGGAGAGGAACGCAGCTGCGGGAGTGTGCCGGTGTGGCAAAAAGACGTGACACAGGAAGGAAACGGCAGGAGAGGCGGGAGGCAGCGGGCCACACCGCATCACCTTCGGCAACGCGACGCGTGTGGGGTGCTGGGAATGGGTGGGGCAGCAGCAGCATTTACACTGCTGCAACACCCGAAATCACATCAAGTGTGGTGGTGCGCAGCAGTCGTCGCACGTGACGGCAGCAGCAGCGAAGAAAACAACGGGCCTGCCTGCTGACGCTTCGGCGCGGGCGCCCGCTGCCGAGACAGACGAGAAAGAAGTCCCCGCGGTCTCCACAAAAAGTGGAAGATGAGCGGCAAGGGGTCGGTACAGAGGCAGAGGAAACGAGCAGCAGAAACAAAAAAGAAGCAGCGGTATAGGGGTGCTGGGACCGGCAAGAGGTCACCAAGACACACGGGAGACAAATGCAGCAATACCAGCAGCTGTCCCGCAACAGCTGCACCGGCCCCCCCCCCCGCCCCGCAACAGCAACAGCACGGCAGCGGAGAAGGAGAAGGCGGCGACCGACAACTGCAAACCGAGCAGCGCAGCACGACCAAAACTAGCAGCAGCTTGAGCAGCAGCACCATGTGGAGCAAGCCACAACACACAAGTACATACGTAGAGAGAAAAAAATGTGTAGGCGAAGGAAACATATATATAGAGAGAGAGTGCAAGAGAGAGAAAGTTGACACGTCGACGCAGTCGCACCAGCACGAGTGGCGAGATGCAGCAGCAGCAGCAGCAAGAGTTAGACAGGCTGCAGGTCCACGAAGGGCACCAGCAGCCCACGAACAGCAGCAGCAGCAACCGCGGGGCAGCAGCAGCAACCGCGCGGCAGCAGCAGCGGTATCCGCAGCAGGCAGCAGATGGGCGAAGCCAAGAGGGTACGACGCGGTGCAGGGGCCTCAGCAAAGGCGACAGTGGCACAGACGGACGCACCAGCACAGGCAGCTCCAGAAAAAAAGCAGCTAGCGGTGGAAGAAGAGGAGGCAGCAGGAGGGGGCCCCAGTGACAGCAAATACTTCAGCAACACGTGAACAGAACGACGCAGCAGCAAAGCAGAGCTAGGCGGAGCACAAGGTGGAAGCAGCAGCAGCAGAGGTCAAAGAGCAGGTGAGACACTGCAGCATTTTGAAAGCGTAACGAAAATGCACAATATTCCTGCCCCGAGACAGTACCCGCATGCAACAGACAGGACAGGCACGGTCCACATGTGCTCCCGCTGTTCTTCTTGTTTAGACGAATATATTTGCAGGCTTTCTTGCGGGTCACCTCTGAGGCACTGGCATATAACACACATGGGGAGATGACATGCGACAGGATTAATACTGCATGCAAATGCTATTTCCTGTGCTGTTGCTTGATTTGCTGCTGCTGCTGCTCGCGATCTCACTTCCGCTAGTACTACGACTGAGGCTGTAGCCAGCATTTGTGGCTCTGGTGGTGCTGCAGCTAACGACGACTTTCCGTCGCTCCTCCTGTTCTCTACTCTGCCGCTGCTGCCACAGCTGCTCCTGCGGTCGCTGCTGCTGCGGTCAGTATGCTGCTCGCGATGCTGTTGCTCCTGTCGCTGTTTGGCGGTGCTGCTGTTACTGCTCTTGCTACTGCTGTTCATACGGCTACGGATGGTGTTGCTGCTCCTGCTGCTCGTGAAGCCACTTTTACTGCTGTTGCTCGTATCAGCGGCTTTAAAATGCACCGTTGTTGTTGTTCGGGGCAGTAGACGTAGTGCATCTACTACTGCTGTTGCTATGTACGGCTGAAAAAAAGCTGGTACTGCCGCACACCAGGGCCGGCGCTGCCGCGGTGCTCCACTGATGCTACCACTGCGTTCCGCTGCTGCTGCCGCCGCGTTCCATTGCTGCTACCGCTGTTCTTGTTTACTCGCAGCGTCACATGTACGCTACTATGTTCTGCCTTCGCTACTCTGCTACTCCTGGGGTGGGTCTTCGCTGTTTCTGCTACACCTCGGTGGACTCCTGCCGCCCCCAGTGCTTCTTTCTGCTGCCGCTTCCGGAATTCCTCCGCTGCCGCTCTCTTTTGCTGCTGCTGCTGCTCTTCTCTGCCGCCGAACAGCTGCTGCTGATGATCTTTCGCGATCGCTGTGTAGGTTGCTGCTGCCCGCGCTTTGCTGCTGCGTGAGATGCGGCCGCCGTTTTTACGGCTGCTGCTGTGTGGCTGCGGTTGCTGTTTGCTGTTGCCACTGCAGTGTGGGTTGCGCCTGCTGCGGCGGCACGTCTTTGTTTCTACCTGTAAGGGGCCGTGTTTTGCCGGTCTTCAGGCTCTTCAGCCCCGCAGTGGCGGCGACAGCAGCAGCAGCAGCCGCAGAACGCACAGCAGCAGTAGCGCGAGGGCGGGTGAACCGTAGCAGATGCACCAGCAGCAAAAAGAAAGGACGAAAAGAACAGAAGCTGCAGCTGCAATAGCAGAAGGAGCGCAGCCGATTCTGCAAGAGCAGCAGCGAGTTACGAAGAGGAGGAAGGTGAAACGAGAATCATCTGGGAACGAAGACGAGCGTCTCTTGAAATCTGGGAAGACACAGAAAAGAAAAATATAGGTACGCGAAGGAAAAAGGACACCCGCCAGCAAAAGAAACGAGAGACATGGTCGGTACACTATCAACGTATTACAAAAACAGCAGAAAACTTCAACTTTTGGCGTGCAACAACAGCAGCACAACACCGACAGCTGCAGCAGCGGGACCACGGCAACGCCACCGCACACGCCATAGCAAGTAGCAGCCACCACACAGCAACAGCAGCAGCACCCATGTACAAGAGCAGCAGGAGCAGCAGTAACAACAGTAGCAACAGCAGCGAGCAGCAACCAGCAGCAGCAGCAGCAGCCGCGGCAGTGGGTGCGCGTTGAGAGGGATTAACAGCGCGTTGCTGCATGGCGACTGCGCTTCAACTGCTGCACGCCGTAGCGGGAGAGGTACCAGTGGCAGCATCAGACCGATACAGAAGACAGCTGCCAGAAGCAGTGGTGGCAGATAAAGCGGGTACAGCAGTAACCACAGCAGGCTACCCCTAGAACAGTGACAGTCTCTGCTGCTACAGCTGCTTGCTGTGCGCCTGTTGACCGGCGGCCGTACCGTACACCCAGCAGCACCAACAGCAGCGAAGGGAGCGGCAGCACGGGCAGCAGGGGCAGAAGCGGCACCCGCAGCAGCAGCGGCAGCCGCAGCAGCAGCAGCAGCGGCAGCGGCAGCAGCGGCGGCAGCAGCAGCAGCAGGAGCGGCAGCAGCAGCAGCAGCAGCAACGGCAACAGCAGCAGCAGCAGCACCATCAGCGGTAGGGACAGCAGCCGCAGGACCGGCAGCAGCAGCAGCAGCAGCACCACGAGCGTTGCGAGCAGTAACTGCAGCAGGACGAGTCGCCCACGCAGTGGCAGCAGTATAGCGCGCGTGTCATCGCAGCCTGCCGTAGCAGCACCAGCACACCCTTCTTGATGATGAGACGGGGTGCTGCTGCTGCGTGTGCCTTCCAAGATGAAAAAAAAAGACAAGTGTAAAGACAAAAGGGAAGGTCATCACTAAGGAGCGGCAATTGCAGTGACCGCCGCAGGGACAGCAGCAGCTCTCCTTGTCACTTAAGATCCTCGAACAGGCAGCGCCAGCCTTCTATTTCCGTAAAATTTGCCAGTTGAACTCTTTATACATGTGGTGAGCGAGCTGGTTCAGGAAGCCTCCGTGTAGTCACCACAAACGGCGGCAGGCTGCCGCCTCTGTTGCTGCAGCTTCACCTGCTGCTGCTTCCGCTGCCGCTGGTCACACCACCTGCCAAACTTGCAGCTGTTGATCCTAACGATGTCGCTGTTTGTCACCTGCCTGCGTCAGGTGACCCTGCTGCTGCCTCTTCTTTTAGGCTTCCCTGGGCCCGGGTTCCGCTTGTACTGCTGTTGCTGCTGCAACCCTATTCAACGACAGAAGAGAGTCTGTTTTTTAGGATACAAGAAGTGTTTGTAAATACGCGGTGAACTTGTGTTCGCCCAAGGACGGAAGAATTTTTATGTTCATCGATGACGACAATGTGACCACAGGCTTGTTGCTAGCTTCGGAAACGCACCAGCAGCTGTGGATTATGCTTTTAGGTAGACATTCTGGGCTGGACGCATACGCATGTGTGAAACAGCAAAAAAGAAATAAGGTTGACGCCCTCGGTAGATCTACAGCACGGCGGACACCGAGGGCACAAATCTTTCTGGCTGTGGAGATCTACACATGCCTGTTCTGAGAAAATGTAACACGACGTGAAAGGTTGTGTGGAAATCTAGCAGCGAGAGAATTAGGAGGAAGAAGTTGAGAGGAAATCTCGGCATGCTTCCACAGCTTTGTATCGCACAAGAAGACGAAAGAGGTAGAGCATTCGGAGGCCTACTGCAATGTGTTACCTGCTCAATAAGGAAGAAAACTTCCTCCATGTTGAAACGGGGACCTATCATAAGGGGAAGAGGAAACACGTACGGATATATACAACTATGTACAAGAAGGGAAAAGCGAAGAGGTCGACGTCCCATACACAACGGCACACACACGCTCAGGCATCAGTCTGAAGCGAATGTGGAGGGAGCTGCACACTGGTCTGAGAGGTCTCGTTCCAATTCCTACGGAGATACACAGACACACACGTGTGTGTCTACGTTTTCATGCGCGTGGAGACACGCTAAGGGATACTTTACGGATATCTTTGTATGTATGCATATGTATGTCGGTGTGTGTACAAACACCTACAAATTTGAATGCTACCTACAAATTACGTGTGGAACGATCTACGGATACACTATGCGAGTACGCGCTCCCTACGCGTAGGCTCATTGTGATGAAAATACGTCTACGCCTACGTATGTGCCCCTCTACATATATATATACATATATATATATATATATATCCGCAGGACTCGTCTACATTGATATATGCTTGGCGTTAGATATGGTAATTTGTTGAAAACTGCTCTGCCCCACTACGTGTTCCGCTCTGCTCTGTAGGGCGGATGAAACGAATGCATGAGCCGTCACCTATCAAACCAAAATAGATACATACGTGTGTAATCCCGGCGTGGAAGCCTTGGCCCGTATATATATATATATATATGTACGTACAGATTTATTGATTCAGTGACCTGTATATGCATGTACATACATGTACACTGTTGTGACACAAATACACATACATACTCGTATGTTCTCTTCCTTATGTACCGTTCTGGGTATATATACCTGAATATACGTCTGTAACATGTACGTGAATGTACGTCCACGGAACTGTCGAGCGGCAAACAATGTAAAACTAAGCGGTCAGCAAAACAGGTTTACGTCACCGCACAAACAGCGAGGAACTCGGGTAAATGACGATATCCGGATCTGCACGCTCACCGAGGAATTTTCCTAGTGAAGACGTGAAGCTTCAGTGAGTCTTCACCACATATTATCTCAGGGTGATGAAACGTGTGTAGCTTTATTGTACCACTTTTCTCAGCAAGGAGGGCGTTTGACGCCTCCGAAAAGTTTAGTGTGGGCCCTGCATTATGTAGTTGTTACGCACTCTTCGACAGCTAATACAGACGCCGTTGTTCTTCTCAACTAGCACAACGAATGCTGCGGTCTAAGCGGCGACAAGCACTTCATTCTCTACCCAGTGTTGAGGTTTTGCTCACAGTTGAAGCTACTCAGTTGCCGAATAGCGCCTTCGACGACAATCGCGAAGCCAGATGTAGTGTTCCAATTGATGTGGCTGTAGCAATTTGCGCGATGTCACTGCACGTACTCTTTCTCAAGCATCGGAGACATGACGCAGCTTGCTTGAAGAAGCGATTCAATGCTGCCGCAAAGATTAACAATGTTTCACCGTCAGACACGATCCGAGAAGCGAGACGCTGGGTGTAAGCTAAGACAGAAAATAGCTGACGCCGACGGAAAAACGTCTGTAAAAGGGCCTCGTCTTTGCAACCGTACAGCCCAGCAGGAAGTGAAACATGTACACGATTTTTTGTATCTTTCTTCGAGAAAGCGACGTGATGGAAAAGAATAGAACGAGAAACTAACCATGGAATCAAACAGCAGAATCACAACATCGATTAATGTTGACTCGAGGACTAAATAACCTCAAGCGAGTGCACCACAGTGATGAAAGTGTGGGACGTATCTTCATGTCGGGTAGCAGGAGCAAACCCTCCACGACGGCCACACAAATGTATACCTATACATATATATATAGAGAGAGATAATTAGCGAGAGATAGGCCCCACGGTGCTTTTGCTATGTATGTATGAATGTACGTATACTATACCTTCGTGTGCATGTATTCGCAAAGCTTAAGCTACACAATCGGTGTGTCGTTTTCCGAGTATCAGAACATGCTCAGGTGTCTGTACACCTGCATACGTGTGCGGCAGTGTACGGCAGCGCTGCCTTCTTCGTATGTAACACCCACACTCATGGAATGGAGAAGTGCTACTTCCCAGCACGTGGGTGCTTATCGACACGAGTCGAAAAAAGCTCATGTGCCGGCGCATTTTGAATTTACGACCACGAGCATGTGAAGAGATACAACCGTAGGTTGTGCTGGCCTCCAGTTTTACACCTCCTGCACTGAGAAGAAGTTTACAAAAAGCAGGAAACATTTGGAGCTGTAGAGTAAAATAGACGCAGACGGGTAGTGTCGGTTACCACAACACCGATTTTAAGGCGCTTGTGAGCGAACGTTTCAGACAGGAGATGGATGCGAGTCCAAATATTTTCTATAGGCGCACTTAGTCGTCACCTATATCTGCCTCAAACGTCTGGTTGTCTTAAAAGTGCCACAGAGTACGCGACCCTCCACTGGCTGTACTTCAGCACTGCAGAGTCAACAGTAGTGTGCTCCACACTGGGGGACGGTGAACAACTTACGGTAAGTGGCTGTCTCGTAGAGGTAGGAGTCGTCCACACATATCTTTCGGATATACTTTCATTTGCGCGACAGCTGAGTTTGGACGAACTACTCTCCGTGTATTTCCACCTTCCGTGTGGACCTCAGAGCTGGTGGAATCTTGACTTCGGATGAACCACAATTCGTGTAACACATTCGCAGCGAAATAGGCGAGCATTCAAACAAATGAATATGTTAGTGTATCAACAACAATAAAAGAAGGTTGGCTGCAGATGTAGACGCACATGCAGAAATCACTTCTTCATGTCGGCTGTGTTTCTATTGTCATGGATTCAGCATCACTGAGAGTACGTAGAGGGTCATTTCTATATTTGTGAGGCAACGACCATTAATGAATGGCACTCAAGTAGTGCGGTGCCTGATATAGCAAGTGTACGCCGACAAGCTCCGCAAATTCTCACACAGTCAGAACAATTGCACTTTCAGTCATGCGAAAATTCAGCTCGGCTGCTCTAGAAATAAACGACTTGTTAGCGGCATCTGTATCCGTGCCTTGGCAGTTCCCTGTGTATTCAAGGCGGTAGTGCGTAGTGTCGAAGGTGGACAGGAATGTGCTGGCGTATGTGACGGGAAAAAAGACGTACACAAGGGTACAGGTTCAACGGTGGATTGAACGTGGTTTTACTCACAAGTGGACATGTAAGTAATACGTGCATTTGAATTCACTGGAGACATACTGATGTGTGCTCTCCACTGCAAAGGTCGGTGTGCTCAGATGTGTACGTGTACAAAAATCCGTATGAGACGGTTGACCATGGCGGCCTTCCGCACAGATAAGCAAGTAGTGGCACAGGAGTGTAAATTTCCAGGAGACGATTCCCTTTTATTGCGTAATGTGGAGGGGCATGAGAAAACTTACTTTGTGTGACCGCGACCACCCTGAAGATTTGTATATTAGTGTATTAAGAAGGTAACTGCGTGAACTTCCTTCTGCAAAAGTCGTGTCTTCCTCTGCAGAACGCGGTATACTCACCTGTAAGCAGAGTGAATTTTACAGCCTTTGCGACAGATCTAATGCTTTTTCCTTACTTGACAAATAGTGACGGTACTCCTTGTTGTAGACCTTTTTCCACGACTGCGTCTGATTTGGTAACTGGTGTGCAAAAATTCGAACGTGCGTCTTCTGGGAGAAAGAAGCTCAACTTGAGTTCATACGCTGCACGGCCATCTACTCATTCGTGAATATCAAGAAAGAGAATGTGCTGCAGTGTATTACACCGGAGACGGTGACCCGTCTATGTGTCTGCACAGACTCACGCCTATTTTCGTGAAGCTGTTTATTCTGGTATATCCTTCTTCCCAATGCGGCAACACCACCTTGGCAACCGCCACTGGTAGAGGTGGCAACCCAGGAGTAAGAGTAGCAACAAGTTCCTTACAGGAATTGGGTCAAGGAGACCATTCTCGGCGCTACCCGTATCATTAGCTGATGTCTATTTCTGTGCATGTACCAGCTGATTGTGTGGCTGTACAAGTACATCTTACAGGCTTATATACTTGCGTATGGCACGGCTACACCTATACATATACATATAGATATTTATACATGTGCATTGCTACCCAGGCGCATATACTTCCCTTCTCTACTGCATACACACGCATAGAGAGAGAGAATCGCTGGGTTTGCTTCCTCTGCATCTACACTCGAATACACGAATATGTATGTCTAACTCCAGTGTGAGTAGTACGTAGCCGCTGCGGCTCTAGAAGAAGGACTGCGTGGAACTACTCCTATTCAACGCGGACAGTAACCGCTAATCATTCTTCACGTATGCGCTTACATGGTACTGCACACGCACACACGCACACACACACACACACACACACACACATGAACGCAGGTGTGCAGATATATATACATACATTTGTAGCTCATGAACACGTAACAGCAGAACGCATGTATATCAGTGACTGTGCAAATAGATATAGATACATATATAGACAGGTGTATTGATTTTGTAGATTCAACAACAGTTATAAAGTGATATCTTAAGAACATCTAACCACCTGAAGTCGCCCGAGTACGTTCAAGTTGAAATTTCGTACGTTTACACTTGTGTATGTACATACGTCCACCTCTATTCAGTAGATATTGTACACGCACGTGTTCACAATTCTGCGCACTGCTTTCCCGTTGCAAATGTGTACGTCTACGCAGTTGCAGTGTAAGTGACCTACTATACCGTAAAGTAGAGGAGATTCTATGCGAATTCTACTCATCTAATACGTATCTGACTCTATAAGTGTCTGCATTTGCGTAAAATCTGGAGTGGTTGTTCAGGAAGAAGTCGAGTACAAGGCAGACACGTGGCCTGCGCAGTATGTCTCATTTCTCTGTCTGGTTGTCCTAACAAGGTATACGCATCCGTAGGTTTGCACATGTGCTCCTCACACGAGGAAGGGCACATATATTATTGGCGTTGTTACGATAGTTGTGACTGCCCTGCGGCTGTATTTTACCTGTGCTGTGGCTACTGCTCATGCTTGTACTGCTGTCCCTGCTCCTGCAGGTCGCTGCTGCTGCATCAACTCTTGCTGCTGCCGCTGCTGATTTTCTTCAGTTCGAGGGGCTTGTGTTGACGCCTTGCTGCTGCCCTTCCTGCTCTACAGCTGATGGAGTTGCTGGTGAAGCTGCCGTAGGTACTGGTGCTGAGGCTATTGCTGCTCTTGTCCTAGCCGCTAATCTTCCGCTGTTGTTCCCGATAGTGTTGCCGTACTTGCTGTTGCTGTTGGCACTTCCATACTGGCCGCTGTTTGTCGCTGCTGCCTCCCAGATCCGCCAAAATGCGTGGCTTCTTTTCATGCTTACGCGCCTGTCAATTCGAAGTAGAACGCCTGGCAGCGCCGTAGCGGCTTTCCCTGCTGCAGGAACGATGTACGGTACCTCCTGCTGTCGCCGCTGCATTGGGTGCGCCTCTTGCTACTGCGAGTGCGGCTTCAACTGTTCACTGCTGTCTGAAGCAGGCAGACGTCCTGTGCGGTCAGCCACTTGCCGCGCATTCGCTGCTGCTGATGCAGCAGTAGCCTGGATGGAGTAGTAGACCTGGTGCCACCAAGCACCTGTTGAGTCTCCCTGCTTCCTCCCTTCTCTCAATCTTCTGTGGCCTGTCTGACAAAGATAACAACACCAAGCAATGTGCCACCGCCTGCTAATGTGTCGGCGCTGCTCTGCTAGTGAAAGTGCTCGATCTACACGCGCTGTCCCTGTGAGGCTGCTGTTGCCGCTGCAGGAGAATCGCTACTGTAAAACGGTCCTGCTGCTGCTGCTGCCACCCTCAGCTGCTGCTACCCTCTGCCACTGCCACCCTCGGCTGCCGCCCCGGCTGGTGCTACCGGCTGTTGCTGAGCAGGGACCTCGTGTACACGAAATGTAGACGCACAAATCGCTAGCGCGACACCCCCTGGCCCGATCTTCGTGTTACAACTCCCCACCTTCACAGGAAGCAGAGACACTACCAGGCGTCTCTGCAGACTGCTGTTGTCGCTGCTCTTCGTGGTTGCTGGTGGTAACGCGTCTGCCATCATCACTGCTGATGTGCGCTACCTACTACAGCTACTACATCTGCTATTCTTCACTTTTTGCTGAACTTCCTCGTGTGGATACTCGCTGTTGCGATTGTTTTTCAGTCGCTCCTGTCGGCGCTGCCTCCAGCGGTTCCGTGCCTGATCAGGGGTGCAGCGGCGTGTTGCTGCTGCTGCTGCGGCCGCGCCTGCGTACTGCTGTGGCTGCCGGTGCTCGGGCTGCTGCACCTCGTACTAAACTCTGTTGATCTGCTGCTGCTCTGCTCCTGCTGCTTCTGATCCCCTGGTCTGCTGCTGCTGCTGCTCTCTCGCGGCCGCAACGCTCTTGCTGCTGCTACACCCTTGCTGCTGCTACACCCTTGCTGCTGCTACACACTTGCTATTGTTACGCTCTTGCTGCTGGTCCGCTCTTGCTGCTGGTACGCTCTTCTCTCCTTTTGCTGCTGCCGCGCTCTGGTGGTTGCTGTCCTACGCGGTGCTTCTGCTGCCGCTCTTGACACTGTTTCCTCGACGGCAGAGTTGTTTGTCCGGCCGTAGTAGTATGAGCGCCTCATGCACAGGCACACGTCGCACCTTCTTGTGTCGGCCATCGCTGGCGCCCGTTTTCTTACTGCAGAGACGAAATGTGGTGCAGCAGGAGAATCTCCTGTGTTTCCGCAGGTGTAGCAGCAGTGGCCATTTTTTCTTCTGCTTCGCCGGAGGCATGGCTGGTCCACGTGCAGCAGCAGCGTACCCTGCAGCCGTCTCGTCTCCGTGCGAATCCTCGTCGCCTCTGCGCGCCGGCCTCGCGGCAGTGCGCGCGCGTCCCTTGCAGCACAAGTCAGAGGAAGGACTTTACACGTGAGACGTCTGTGTTCGTCCGTACAACTGCATTTATTCGTGAAACTGACCATATAAAATACACCTACGCATGTGCGCACACACTTCTGCCCGTAAGACGTCTGTGCGGCGGCGGTATTCCCACCACGAGCGGGCTGCTGCTCTCCAACTGCGTCTAGACAAGGTCGCCTCTGTCTCGCGCCTTCTCTCATCTCTCGAGCGCGGTGAAGTAAAGGTGTCCTATGCAAACTTCTCCACTTCTTGTTTTTTTATACGGACGCGCCAGACATTGGCTACACGCAGCACAACTTTCCGCTTGTGAGCTCCTCCCCCCGCCCTACCACAACAAAAAAGTGAGTCCCGCGTTATCCAGGACAAAATGAATCACTGCTGCTCGTTCTTCGCCTTTTTTCCCCTTTCCCTCTTCGTCCGACTGAACTGCGTCGTCTTTTCGTCTTCACCCGCGCTCGAATGCTCGTACCACTTTCTGTTCCCTGATTTTCAACTCGTGTGTCTGTTTTCTTTACCGCGCCGTCATGTCAAGAACATCGATGGCTTTCCTCCGCTCTCTCCAAAAAAAAGTGGAGAAAGTCGACGCACATATCATTTCCTTCCTCCTCCGCGAAGGACGGCTATTTCTGCTGTCCTCCGTGCGACCGTTGAGTCCTCCTAGGGAAGAATGCGCCTCCTCAAGCATTCCTCACCACGTAGATCAATTCATACACATGTGTGTCTACATAGATTTCCAGTCCCAAGGACACCTGTAGACATATACGTATGCATACACAGAAAGGCGTCTTTTTCTGTCTTCCTCCATCTTACCCCCTCTCGCCGTCTTTAGGAATGTGTGTACGCATGTGCATGTCGCGCTGTCTCTCGTGGGCTCTCTCGCGTGTACACACGCATCCCGCTCTGCAGCAGGTAAGGCGGCAAGCAGAAAAAGAAGAAAGCAGCAGCAGCAGCAAGACAGCGCGACGGTGGGTGAGGCAGCAGCAGGGGTAAGAGCGGCCGCATCTGCAGCGGAAGAATAAACAGCTGTTTCCGATGCCGTAGCAAAACTACTGGCGCAACACAAGCTGCGACAGCAGGAGCAAGAAGAAGAGCTGCAGCAGCAGTAGAGGCGGTAGCGAATACTCTGCAGCAGCAACAGCAACAGGGCAACCGTAGCAGCTGCAACACCGGTTAGGTGAGCGGCCTTCACAGAAGGATCAGGAGAAGCAGCAGCAGGAGAGAGGCAGCAAAACTTTAGTCAACAGGCTGCGGGTCCTGAAGCAGTTGAAAAGTCCCTTGTTTGTCGTTCCCCGGCTGCCCGTCTTTCTAAGACAGCAGCAGCTGCTGCAGCAGCTACGAAGCAGCAGCTGCAGGAGCCCCACCGACAGAGCACGCACAGCACCACCAGCGAAGGCCTACCGCCTACACCCACGGCAGCAAAACGGCAGCCGGAGAAAGCGTGAAGCAGCAGCAGCAGAGGACAGGAAAGGAGAAGCAACAGCAGCAGCAGATGACGGAGTTGCAGCAGACAGCCTCCTGCGCACGAAGCCAATGGAAATCTTCCGGCGTCTGCGGGCAGGCGCTGCTGCTGCTGCGTCTGCGGCTGCAAGGACAGAAGCCCCTGCGCAGCACCAGAATTTCTGGCTGCTTCCTGTCGCTAGTACGGATCCGTACGCCCCCGCCGCTGTAAACGACGCTGACGCTTCTGCTGCTCCTGGTGTGTCTGCTGCTATTGCGACTTCTGCTGCCGCTGCCGTTTCTGCTGCTGCTGCTACTTCTGCTGCTGGCGCAGCACTGGTAGGGCCTGACGTAGAGGTTGGTGACTCAAGTACGCCTGCGACTACAGCTGCTGCCACTGGTGGGCAGGACGGCGGTGCTGTTGCTGTTGAAGAAGACGCTGCTGCTGCTGCTTCTAGCCGCGGTGCCACTGCCGCACGGGGCGGCCTGGGCGTTCCTGAGGTGGCTTCTTTAGCAAGCTCGGACGCCGCAGCTGCTGCGGCGTGTTGTTCTGGTAGGAAGGGAGACACTGCTGCTGGTGTTTGTGCGGGTGTGGCGCAGCAACGGGGTTCAGCAACAGCAGCAGCAGCGCATGAGGCTGCAAGCGCGGCAGCAGCGGAAGGGTCCCCTCAACGCATTTCCTGCCTCTCGTTTAGAAGAGGGAGAAAAAGTGCCGGTCGTAAAGAAGAGCAAACGCATGCAGTTGCAGGAGCAAGATGGGGATGGAGAAGGACGGGCATGCAGCAGCAGCAGCATTACCGAGGGCAGCAGACGGAGGAGCAGCAACGCCGGCAACTGGCCAGAAATGAAGAAGTGAGAAGGAGAACTGGTGCAGCAGAAGACAGCGCCCCAGGCAGCTGGTGCACCCACGACGTAGCACAGGAAACTGCCGACAGCGACTGCAGCGTGCTGCTCGTGAACGAAGAAGAAGAAGAACGTGGAACAGCAAGAGCCGAAACAGCAGCAGCAGCAGCGGCAGCACAACAGGCAGGAGGAGGACAAGAAGGAGGAGGACGGAAGGGAGGAAGAAGAAAGGAGCCGATCAGGTCTGCAGAGGCCGTGTCATCACTCGAGAAAGCAGCAGCAGCAGCAACAGCGACCAAAGCAGCAGCACCGACAAAAGCAGCAGCAGGTCGAAGTGGAGGAGGAGGAGGAGCAGCTGCATGGGAGGGCACGGCGCTAAGAAGGTGGCCCACAGCAGAAGAAGACCGTTCGGTGCAGCTGCCGACAACAGCAGCAGAAGAAGCTGCTGCAGCAGCAGCACAGGAGGAAGAAGAAGCAGCAGCAGCTGCGCGAGACAGTCAGCAGGACGGCAGCGCAAGGACGCATGCCGGAGAGCCGTCGCCTCCCTGCGGGCCCTGTCGTCGTCAAGGAGACGGAAATGATTCGTAAGTGTCTTGCTGCTTCTGCTTCACGTCTCCCCTCACAGGTGTTTTGGCCAACTTTATCTTGTGTACAAGGCTCGCATTCATCCCTACATATACATATATATACATGTAGACGCATATAGGTTCACATACACAAGCAGATATATATATATATATACACACATGCAGACACATATGTATTTACAAGCACAACCAGATATACATATATGTATATATATATATATATATATGCAAATGCGTGTATCTATATACTTACGTGTAGACGCATATATTTACAAACACAAACAGATACATATATATATATGTCTATAAACATATATGTAGACGCATATAAGTTCACAAACACAGACAGGTATATCTATGTATATATATGTATAAGTGTATATGTGTGTGTGTGTATACGTAAGCCTCATAGACGTGCGAGTAAACGTGTCCAGTTGCGTAGCTCCTGTCGTCAACACAAAACCGGGCACAAACTTTTGTCTCCACAGATGCTCCTACGTGTACAGTCATTTCTGCATCTTCATATATCTACCTACGTATATATCTCTGTATATATATATATGTATATTTGACTCTTTGTCTTTACGCGTGTGTGAGCATATATATGCTCACGACCACCTACGCGTATGTGGATGTACGTATATGTTTTTGGGTATCGAGAGGTATAATTAAGTCTACGTGATTCACGTGTGCATGTATGTGTAGGTACGTACGTTTCTCCCTGCAGTTCTCTCTCTCTCTGTGTGTCTCTCTTTCGACGAGAAAGACAACCGACGCAGGTGTATTTGAACCACTTGCATGCACGTGGTTGCTGGTAGGCGTCCCTGTTTTCTTCTGACAACCGATGACGCAGGTGTATTTGAACCACTTGCATGCACGTGGTTGCTGGTAGGCGTCCCTGTTTTCTTCTTCTTCGTATCAGCAGATCGAGGGTGTATCCTCCGCCGAGTCGTGTCTGGACAACTTGCTTTGCAGCAGCACGCCAGTAGTGCTGCTGCTGCACACGCACGGTTTGCTCGGGTGCTGCTCTTCTGCTGCTTCGCCTGCCGCACACCTTCTCGATCATCTCCTCTGCGCGGCTGCTGCTGGGACTCGACGCTCTGTTGTTTGCTGCTCCTGCGGCTTGTGCAAACGTGACGCCTCCCGTTGCTGCCGCTGTTCTTCGCCGCCACGCCGCTGCGGCTCTTTCTGGCTGTCGCTGCTGCTTCTCTTCGTGCTCCTCAACTCCTGCTGCTCGTTAGCTGCTGTTGCTGCTCGTCAGTGCAGCCGTTCGTCACGCTGCTGCTGCTGCTTTTCGCGATGCTGCTGCTCTTGCTCTTCCTGCCGCTCTTGCTTCTCCTGCTCCCGCTGCTGCTCTTCTCGCCCCGCTCTGCGATGTTGCTGCTGGCACATGTAACTTCTTTTGCTTGTCCCACGCAGCGTCCATGCCCTACACAGTTGCTGCTGCCGCTTCTTCTTGTGCTTCTTCTCCTTCCACTCCTCGTTTCGTTCTTCTTCGCCGTCTTCTTCCCCTGCTTCTTCTTCTCTTCTGCCTCTTATTCTTCTCTCGTCATCTAGGTCTGCTGTTCAGCTGAGACTGTTGTTAACGTGTGGATGTGTCCGGCTTCGCGGCTACCCTGTCGCAGACACTTTTTCTCTCTGTCCTGCTGTTGCTGCTGCTCGCGGGGTGCTGCTTTGATTTCTCCTGGTTGACCCTCGTTCACCGTGCGGCTCTTTTTGCGTGACACACCTCAGGAGAGAGAATTCGCTGTTCCTTCAGCTGCTGTTGTTTCTGTCAAAGGCTCTCTCCTGCCCTGTTGCTGCTGGGCTGCTGCTTCTCTTTCGCTGCCGCTGTGCCGCTGGTGCCTTTTCGTTGACTCCTCGTATTACCCCGTGCGTGGGTGCTGCTGTTGCTTCTGCCCGTCCCAGTTTGGCTGCCTCCCAGGAGAAGTCGTTTTTCGAAAGTTTTTTCTTTGAGGGGAAGAAATTCACCTTCTTCAACAAGCGCATGCGGCCGGGGTGGCGCAGGGCCATCACAGAGCGGGATATTCACCAGGTAGGTGGTGGTGGTGTCCCTGAGGTGCAGCAGCAGCGCAACCCATGACGCAGCTGCAGCAGCAAGAGCAACGCCTGTGACACGCAAAAGTCCACACAAGCGAATCGCCCATAAATTATAGACATGTAGATGCACACAGGAATACATAAGAGAGCGCGAGACAGGTGGTCTAAGACACAAAAAGGAGGGGCGGTAAGGTGTCTTGTATGATTTCTGTGGACGCAGCAACCCTCCGAGTGCGTTGTATGAAAACAGCAGTGCACCAGTAGCAGCTCGGCGACGACGCGGTCGCTGCGACTTGGTCCTGTCACGCCTCCTGCCGGTGCTGCTGCTGCTGTTGCACTGCCTCTGGGTTACGCGTTTGCTGTTGCGGCGAGGGCTGATGCTGCAGCTGCTGCTGCTGCTGTTCTCCCGTTCGGCTGAGGCTGCCCCTACGTCGTGTTGCAAAGGCTGCTGCTGCGTCACCCTGTGTGATGTTGCCGGCGCCGGTGAGGGAAAGGAGCCGCCGCCGAGTGTGACTGACTAAAATGCGACTTTTCCTCGGTGCCTCGATGCCACAGAAGAAGGAGAGACGGAGTTGTAACAGCTGCTGCTGACGAAGAGGCGCTACTCCCGACGAAGAGCCGCTGCTGCTGACCCTGTCAGGACGGCTGCTGCGTCGGGCAGGAACTGGTGGGGCTGTCCTGTAGCCCGTGGGGTGTGACACTGGAGTGATTGCCTGCGCCGGAGTTCTTTTCTCCTCGGGGCTGCTGTTGCTGGGCTCTCACCTTCTTGCAACTCTTCCGTGCCCTTTTGTTCTTCGTTTTCCCTCAGCTGCTTCTCCTGGCGTTAGCTGCTGCTCGCTGCTCGTGCTGCTTCACTTCATTCAGGCTGTCCGAGCAGCTCCTCCTGCGGCAGGGGATGCTGCAGCTGCTTCAGCTGCTGCCGTGCCTGCCGATTCGATCTCTGCAGCTCCTGTCGCACTCCATCCCTTCTCTTCTGCTGCTGCTGCCGTGCGTCGTCTTCTTCTTGCTCCTCCGGTGCTGCTGCTGCTGCTGCGGTCGTCAGTCTGCATGTGCTGCCGCTGCTGCTTACTTTCGTGTTTGTCTCTGCTGTTGCTGCTGCAGGACTTCGAGAGTTCGCCAGCGTATGGAGGAAATCTGCTGTCACGTGCGAAAAAGCAGGCGAAAAGCAGATGGGAGAAGTTCTCGTTTGGGAAGGTTCTTCTCTCTTTCCTTCCCATTATTCATGTGCTTGGGACCTACAAGCGAAGCTATGTGATGCCGGACTTTTTTGCAGGCGTTTCTGAAGGTAGGCGAGAAACGCTCTTCCCGCCGTTAAAGCAGGGCTTGCACCGTGGCCGTCTCCGCGGCTGTAGCAGCCCGCGCAGTCGGGCACAAGGAAAACAACAGGGAAGCCGCAGCAAGCACCAGCAGACAGAAGACAGCCGCCCCACTAGCAGCTGCTGCAGCGGATCGCGCAGAAACACAGGTGCAACAACGGTGGGAGGAAGACGAAGCAGCAGCAGTAGCATTTAGCAGTATCAAGCAGCAGACTGCTGTGAACAGCAGGTGTGGCAGCAGCAGACAACAACAGCAGACACGGCCCCTGCAGCAAGGAGACGGGCGGCGTACTTCGAGCAGGCGGAGGCGCGCAGCCAAAGCGTCGGCGGTCACAGCAGCGCGTGCCAGGAGCGACCGGCGCAGCAGGGCATGCAGCAGCAGCTGTGACGAGGCGGAAGCCCCGTCCCTGCAACAACAACCGTATTCGTGTTGACACTGGCGCATCTACCTAGAGATATGGACAACTCGAGCAGCAGCAAGGGCTAGCGACACATGTGTATAGACGTATGTTTCTACGTGCTGCGACGATCGCTCCCGGCTCTGTTTTACGCCGCATTCCCCGGCTTCTTTTCGTCTTCTTCTTCTTCCCTTTTCTCCTCCTTCCTCGCCTCCCCTATGCTCCTCCCGGGGTGCGCCTCGCGTTGCCTGCGACGCAGGTCTTTATCGGAAAACACGCGTTTTCGGTCTCTTTTCCATCCGTTTTTCCGCAGCAGAATGAGCAACAAAACAGTGCAAGCAGCCGCCCGCGGTACTGCTCCTGGCCACCTACACAGCCGTATGTTAATATAGCAGGAGGTCGACGTGCCCCTGTCCACCGGGCACCTGCGTGAGTCAGAGATATCGCCCAGGCGCGACAGCCGTCCTCGACTCAAGAACGCGTGGGTGAATATGCCCGCGCATGCAGAGAGAAAGGGGCCGTGGGGCGTCCTGGACGACCTGCGGCTGATTCATGCCTCGGTGGAAACGTGGACAGCACTCCTCAGGCAGACGATACGGAGGCAAAAGGAGGGACGCAGAGAAACACGCATACGTGAAGAGACGGGCAACAAACCTGTCCGTCTACTCAGCTCCAAAAGTGACCCTCCCGCTGCTGCTCGTTCTGTCTTTGCCCTCCGAGCAGGCGCTGCTGCTAGTTGAAGTGGGGGTTTCGACGTGGTGCTGCTGTGTGGCTGCTACTTCGTGAAGTGACGCCTGCGACGTGGTGCTGCTGGGCGGCTGCTACTCCGTGAAGCGACGTCTGCGACATGGTGGTGCTGCGGCTGCTGCTGTCCGAAGTGACGCCTGCGACGTGCTGCTGCTCCTGTTGCTGGAAGTGACATGTGCGAGACCTGCTGCTGCTGCTGCGGGTTGCGGTGCGTGCTGCCTGCAGGGGTGATGGCTGTGCCGATGGGAATGTCTTACGCGATGCTTGCGAAGCTCCCCCCGCAGCTCGGCCTCTACGTCGGTCTCTTTTATCCGTTGATGTACACGTGCGTCGGAACCAGCGTACACGTCAACGTTGGCGTCTCTGCGATAGAAGACCTGCTGACAGGCGAAGCTGTGTCCCGCATTATTCATGAAAAAGACTGGGTTCTCCAAGTCCTCGCGAAGAAAGAGCAACTGCAGCAGCAGCAGCAGTTATACGCGCAGCAGCAACGGGGACAGCCGGTAGATGAGACGGGAGCGCCCGTCGAGCAGTTACCGGCTCACTTGTTGCAGCTACAGCAGAATGTGAAGCTCGAAGAAGAGCTGCTAGAGAAGATGCGTCTGGACGTCGCGGTTGGGCTCTGCGTATGTATCGGCTTGGTGTACATCGGGATGCGGCTCCTGCATGCGCACATGCTCGCCGATCTCCTCTCCGTACCCGTCCTGTCTGGTTTTTCAACTGCCAGCGCCTTCCTCATCGGCACTTCCCAGCTGAAGCATTTTCTTGGCCTCGCCGTCCCGCCTCAAGTTGAAAATGCAGACTTTAAACTCCCCAGGTGCTTTTCTTCCTTTCCACCTGTTTGCTTGCTTCTGCTCTCCCGCCTGCGCTGCAAGGGAGGAGGGGCTCTCCTCCTCGTTCTGAACAGCTGCTCCTGCTCCTTGCTCTCCGTTCCCTCGTGCTTCGCCCGGCTGATGCTGCTGTTGCTGCTGCTGCTGTTGCTGCTGTTGCTGTTGCTGTTGGTGCTGGGCCAGCCTCTGCTGCTGCGCTCGTGCGGAGCTGCTGCAGCTGCAGCTCACTCTCTTTCTCTCTCTGGCTCGCCTCCGCGTGACTGATGCTGGTGCTGCTGCTGCTGCTGCCGTCCCCCTTGCAATTTTGTGCGACTCCTGCTGCCTGTCCTGCGATTGCTGAATAGGAGTCGGCGGCGGGCTGTCTGGACTGCTATAGCTGCTGTCGTTCGTATCGCCGCCGCTATTGCTGTTTGCGTTGTTGCTGCTGTTGCTCTCTGCCTCGCCGCTGCTGTTGCTGTTGGCTGCTCCCGCGTGTGGTTTGAAGCTTCTGCTACAGGCCCCGGTGCTGCTGGTGTTTGTGGGGTCTGCGACACGTGGACATTGCTTGTGCTTCTGTCGTTTCCTGCTGCCGCCTGCGGCTCTTCGGTAAACTAGAGAAGCAAGCGTGTCTACAAATGCGTGTGCGAATATATTCATCTGGGTGCGTACACCCGTCAGACTGGCGGTGAACGTTCCGCCTTCAAAATGCTGCTGCTACTGCAGCTCGGCGCCGCGGCTGCCGCGGGTTCGGGTTCCTGCAGCTGCTGCTTGTCTGCTCTGCTGCCGCGGCTGCTGCGCGTTCCGGTTGCTGCACATGCTGCTGTCTGCTCTGCTGCTGCGGCTGCTGCTAAGGCGAGTAGTTCTTGCTGTCGCTGCTGTGTAGTGTAACGTGCGATCCTGCTTTGCACCGTCCTCCCTGGTGCCCGAAGTCTTGTCGTCACTGCATCTCGTGCTGCGGCTGGTGTCCCGGCGGCTGTGGCTCTTGCTCTTTTTCGTCTGCGATGGGTTTCTTTTGGCGCAGTTGATGCTGCTCCTGCTTCTCCCTGCTGCGTGTTTGCTACAGCTGCAGCTGCTGCTGCGGATGATGCCGTCGCTTTTCCTGACGCTGCTGAAACTGCGGTGCTGCTGCTCGAACAACCGATATCCTCTGCCGTGCAACTAGTCTGTGTGCGGCTGCTACTGGTGCTCCTCTTGCTGCTCGCGCGGCGGTCGTGCGCCTCCTCACTCAGCTGTCTTTCTGCTGAAGGTCTTGCTACAGCTTCCGTCGCAGCTGCTACCCCTGCATCTGGAGCCGCCTTCCCTGTTGTGCTGCTGCTGCTGCTGCCACGTGTGACGCTGCTGCTGAACCTCTTGCTGCGGAAGCTCTCGCTGCTCCAGCGTCACTTCCGGCCCCGCTCCTGCACCTCGTGTCGCCCCCTCCCCCGGGTGTGCTGCCGCTGCTGCTGATGCTGCCGTTGCAGGCAGTGGTGGTTCTTCTTGACCCATCTTCATGAAGCGAACTGGGTGGCAGTCCTGGTGTGCGTCGCTTCCTTGTGGATTCTTGCCATGTGTAAATACGTCGGCAAAAAGTAAGCGCGCGCACACCCCCCCAAGCTGTCCACACCCGCCGCGTTTCAACCGCAGGCATCCCACACTTCCGCATGACAACGACGGTGTACGTACACCAGCCCGACGTGTTGCTGCTGGATCTTTCGGAGATAAAAGGAAGCACAGAAAAACGGGGTAGCTGCTTCTCCAGCTCTCTCCGCACCACGCTCGTCTGCTCGATGCGTGTGCGCGTGCTGTAGTCGACTTCTCTCCATGTAATTCACACAGACGCAGTTTCCACGAGCCGCCGTGGTTCCACGTGCAGGCACTCGCAGACACCTCGCGCACACACGGCATGCATGCCCAAATTTTAGATGTCGGAGAAAAAGAGTCAAAAGTGCGTACATCTACGTACAAGATTGTATACATATCATTTCATATATATATATATATATTCTCATATATACATACGTATGTATGTATACACCCGAATACACATATACGTGAGTCTCACATACATATATACATATATATATATATATATATCTGCATACACTGATTTACGTGACACATACCTGAATGTGTAAATGTACGTATACGTACAAGGCTTTATACAAATCCTAATGTATATGTATACTCCTATGTACATATATATATATATATATATGTACACGTCCGAATACATATGTACATATATTTACATATACAGACTTACAGAACACATATATATATATATATGTATATAGAAGTATACGAGTACGTAGAAGACTGTAGGAAAATCCATACGTATATGTATATTCATGTGTAGAGAGAGGAGTTCGAGACCGGAGAAACAGAAGCAGCAGACGTCGTGCTGGAGGAACCGGCAGCGATGTACGCTGTTGCTGTCGCCGCGTCATACTTCCGGCTACTAATGCCTTTTCTCTTGTTCTTTTTGTGGCCTCTATTTTGGCTCCGTCAGTCCTCTATCGTCTCACGTACGTTACTTTTTCTCTATTAAATGTGTGTATATACGTTTGAACGTGTTCATCTATATAGACGGGTACACAGGTACAAATGCGTATACATACATATATATCTACAAGTGTACGTGATAAAATGTAATACCCACACATACAAAGCTACAGGTCATTTTATACGTATTCAGACATATCTTTATGTGTGACTTTACATATGTGCAGGTCCACCTACTTGTCTACGCATGCGTGCGCAGATATAGACCCAAGCACATATTCCTATACGTATATATATATATATATATACATACGGGAATAGAGGATTCACGTGTGTATATTCATATACACGTATGTATACATGCCGAAATACATACATACCTAAATGTGCAGATTTACACAGCATATATATAAATATATGTTTACGTACAAGACTGTATACAGATCACTATGTGTATGTATGTTCATATATACATATATATATGTACGTGTACACCCATACACATATATGTGGGTATACGGAATCAGGTAACATATATAGAGAGCGAGGTAGATGTAGATATAGATAGATGGACGTGTGTGGGTGTGTGTAGGGAGAATAGCGGAGAATGAAGCAGCAGATGCACGAGAGGCAGCAGCAGCAGCAGGTGTTGCTGTACGACTTCTTGCTCGGAGAGAGTCGCGAGCCGCCTTTTCAGCAGCACCCCAGTGTATTTCCTAGACCACCGCCGTCTTCCCTTTCGTTTCTCTGTATATCGCCGCTAGAAGAGCATGGGAACCCAACTCGAAAAAGGAGGCTCGAGAATATCTGTGGACAGCTTAGACCCGTCTCTGCTTTCTTCTCCCCTCCGTGGAGACGGTGGACGGCAGCAGGGAGCTCTTTTCGTCTTCTCTGCCCTGTGTCTCAGCCTGTGCTACAACGCATCTGCGTACCTTCACAGCAGCCGCCGGCACCGTCACCCGTCCACGTTTGAGACTCCACATACGTAGAGAGGCAGAGAAACGGAGGCACCGAGAGACAGCGAGCAAGTGAGAGGGGAATAGAGGGGGAGCTACATGTGTGCATGCGCACGTATTTTTTGTTGTAGTAGAACAGCAAGAAGTTGGTCGTTTGTGTGGACACTTGCTGCTGCTGCCGCTTCCGACCTGGCACTTCGAGAGACAGGGAGAGGGAGAAGTACGTATGTACCTACGCACACATATACACTTCTGGGGTAGAGGAGCCGGCTGTTGCTCGTTCGTGTGGACACCTGTTGCTGCTGCGGCCTGCGGTCAGGTACTTCAAGAAGTTTCCGCTGCCGGGGCCTTTGATAATTGCAGTGTTCTTCACGCTCGTGAACTACCTGGCGAGACTCGACCGGCGCGCAGACCTGCGTGTGATCGGCAGCATTCCCAAAGGCTTCCCTTCTCCCTCTCTCCCCGCCTTCTCCATCCCTGTACTAACCTACGGTACAAACCCACCCACATAAATATAGACGTGGGTCTACTTATGTGGGCCGCTCAATATGCACAAACTCAGGCGCATGCAAAGTTGTAGACACAGGTTGTCCCTGCCAAAAGGTGGCTTCACGTGAACGAGTGCCTTGAGACGCTCCACCAGTTCTTCAAATTTGTGCCACACACATGCGTGGGTGTGTAATATATATATATTTGTATGTCTGTTTCTATTTGTATTTACATGCGTAATACATATTTGTACCTAGATATACATAGGTGTATGTATATGGATGTAGATCTACAGGTCTACACATACACACACGTATACGCCGACACCTGCATGTATACGCATCTATACATATAGATCTACATATATAGATAGAGATACGTATACATGTATACAGGTCTATATATATATGTATATATATATATACGCGTATACATATATATGTATATATGTGTATATACCAGTATATGCACACGAGTGTAAGTGTACATATCTATGTTCAGATATATACATGTAAGGGTGTATACGGCAATCTCCACACATAAATACACATGCGTATACGTCTCCCTGTCGATACGTGAGCAAATACGCAAAAATACAATGTGAGCGCGCAACGCTGCTGCATCTCTTCTGTCTTGCTGTTCCTTGCGAATAGCGCCCTCCGTGTGTCTGTTCCGTCTCTCTCCTATGCAGTGTCTCCACATCCATCTGCATGCAAGTCCCGTCATCCCGGCCGTGTGCCTCTTTGGTGGACACGGTGGACCTGTGCGTGCGCCTCTGTGGGCAGCAGACGCAGAGTTCTGCAGTCTGCAACACAAACGTTGGGCGCACTGGTGTCGCCGCTGCTTTCCTCCCGCTGCCGTGGGCGTCTGCTGCTGTTGCTTCTTCTGCCAGCGTGTTGTTCTTCACACTGGTACAGCTGTATCCGAGTATCTTTCCTTGTTCTTGTGTCCCTGCGTTTTTGCTGCTGTTGCTGGTCCACGACTGCTGGACTGCTGCTGCAGAGCTGCTCTTCGTGCAGCTGCTGCTGGTCGACTCTTGGGCTTGTTGCGCTCTTCCTGCTGCAACACGGCGCTGCCGCAGCATTCCTGGTCGTCGTGGTCCTCCCGCGATGCAGCTGCTGCTCCTGATAGGGCTCTGATGGACTGATGCGGTCTCGCTGTTGCTTCCGCCGTTTTCCCCACGTCCTGTTGCTGCCGCCGCTGTTTCTTTGCTGTTGCTGCTTCGCTGACGCTGGTGCGCCTGCCGCCGCTGCCGCTGTTGCTGCTGCTGGTCTTGGTGATGCTGGGGTGAGAACCTCTGTTGGTGCTGGTCCCAGAAGGAACTGCTTGCCATGCTGGTTTCCTGCTCTGCTGCTGTTGCTGCTCCTGTCTTCTTCGCTGCGGCTGACTTTGCAGACGACCAGCAGCAGCCGCAAATCACTCACCGGGTCGTCTTCCTCGAAATGCTGCGCGAGTCCCTCGCTCTAACCGCCATGTTCTTCATTATCCACATCTCGATTGCGAAAACATTAGAACAACAAAAGAAGGTAAGCAGAAGCAGCAGAAGCAGCAGAAGCAAACATACGGGGGAAGAAGAAGTACAGGAGGGGGACGGGGGGTGTAGACAGAAGAAGACGAAAAGCCAGAGGCGACAGCAGCGGAGTCGCCTTTCTTTGTCACTCTCTCTCTATTTCTCTCCCTCTCATTTGGTGCGCCTGTCGCGTCTTCTCTTTTTAAGGAGGAACAGCTACGAAGTGCCCACGAGAAGTCAACAGAAGCGGAAGAGAGACTGCTGCTGCGTCGGGCGGCGCTGCTGCTGCTGCCCCCCTGCTTCTTCCTCTGCGTCACTGCTTCCTTCGTATATCTGTAGGAAGCCGGTGTTTCCACAAAGGCGCACCTGTGTGGTGGCCTCTGGCCCACCCACTCTGTGCGTCCTCCGTCTTCCGCCAGCAGGTGCTTCTTCTACGTCCGAGAGCAGCAGCTGAACGAACACCAAGCCCCCCGAGCCACGCGCCCAAACTCCTGCGTACCCCAGACGAACTGGCGTCGTCTCACTGCCTCCACAGGCAGGGGCTTTTCCTCTTCAACTTTCCTTCTTTGACTGCCCTTCTGTGGCTCTTCCTCTTTGGCTCTTCTTCTCTGACCCTTGCTGTTCGGCTCTTTCTCTTGGGCTCTTCTTCCGTGGCCCTGCTTTTCCGGCTCGTCTTCTTTGGCCCTTCTTCGGCTCTTCGTCTTCAGCTCTTCGTCTTCAGCTCTTCTTCTTTGAATCTCCTTTCTTGGCTCTCCTTTTTCTACGTGGAAGAGGCGCAAGGCAGTATTTGGACGTTTCACTGGGCATGTTATACGCCTGTGGTAGGGGGGGGAACGGCGTGGCCAGCAGGCGAAGGACCGAAGAAGGCGGTGACGCCAAGGAAGGAAGCGCCAGCATCGGCACATGACCACGCACCTCCAGAGGCTCTTCCTCTATCTCTCGTCCTCCCCCGCGCTCTCTCCCTCGTCCCGCCTGCCCACCTCTGTACACAAATATATATACATATATATATATATATATATGTGTACGTCCGTATGTATGTGTGTGTGTATGAACGTAGGTGCGTACGTATGTGTGTATCTATGTATGCAGGTACGTGTGTAAGAACGCATTTCTGTATGTATATATATATATATATATGTACAGGGACGTCTGTATTCACGTATGTATGTATGTACGTATATATGTAGCACCTGTATATATAGACCCAAGACGTAGTCGTAGTAATAATAGTAGTAGCACATCTGTGTGCGCCACTGTCGGCCACGTCCTGCAACAACAGCACCCGGTTTCTTCGCAGATGCGGGGACCTCACATACATACAAAATGGCGCGTAGACGTCTGTGAGTATATCCGCTTGTGCGTCTGTCTACCTAATTTTCTGGTTGCAGATACGTATGCATACATATACATATATATATATAGATAGATAGGTAGATATACATGTGTATGTGTTGAAGTATGTGTATATATGTCTGTAGCTGTGCGTGTGTGGCCCACAGACGTCGACTATGAAAACACGAACTGGCTGGCCGTCAAGCGACCTTCCGTGTGTTTTACGCACTGTGCGAAGGAAGAGCCGTCGCGTTCGCTGGTGTGTGTAGAAGTACTTGAGGTTCGGGGAGGAAGGGCGACGGAGAAGAGAAGAAAGCGGAAGATAAAGCAAGAGCAAGAGAAAAGGAGCGCAAGACACAGAGACAAGAAGAGAAGGACAGAGTGAGAGAAGGGGACAGCAAGCGAAAGGGAGACGGAGAGGAAGGGCGAAAAGGGCCGACAAAAAGGTCGACACAAAGAGAGGATCAAATAACGGACAGCACCGGAGATGCTCACACGCTTCTTAGAGAGAGTATCGTAGAATTTGGAGGAAACCTTTCTACCGGAAGCGCCCTGCGTATAGGCGGACGAAGGTCGAATCCTCCTGCTGCTACGCGACAACACCAGGCAACAGCAGCAGCAGCAGCACGCGTCTTTCCACGACTCATGGCTGCTCTCTAGCATAGTGTCGAAGTTTCTGTGCGTGTATGACCGTGCTTGTGAGGAACTCTACTTTCCTGGCAACACTTCGTTTCTTCTACTCACTGACATCGCGTGTCTACTTCACTTCTCTGCCCACTTTTCTCTCTCTCTCTGGGCAAAGACAGCGCTATATATATATATGTGTGTATACGCATCGGTGTAGCCGACCGTAGACTATCACACATACGGACATCGGTAAAGCCGCTCCTACTTGTATATATAATATCTACACATACACATATATATATATATATGTATATACGTGTCAACGAACAGACATGGGGAGCCGATCTTCCACGTGTATATATATATATATACAAACATATGTATGTACTTGTATATATACATGTATATACATTTACGCACGAACATCAGGAAAGTCGGTCGTACATGTACATATATCTACATATATATATACATATGTGTATACATATATAGATATATAGATATGTCGGTATAACCACTTGTATGTGCTTGAGTACGTCTATCTAGATAGCCTATTTTTCATGCAAATGTATATATGTATATATACTGCGGTGGCAGATGGGCGTGTAGCCTGGGACGAGGATCCACTGAAAGCAAGAAGCGGACCGCTATTAGACAGTTGAAGAAAACGGGAGAAACGAGTCGCATGTATGCAAAGCGGCAGCAGTTTCTCAGGTGCAACACCCACAGAACACACGAGGTGGAATGCAGCCAGGCCGGCGCCCCAGAAGCTGCCCCAGCGAGAGCCGAAACCAGCAGCAGCAGAGGCGGAGCAGCAGCAGCACCGCGGGAGCACCAGCAGCAGCAAAGCGAGAGCAGCAGCAGCAAAGCGCGAGAAACAGCAGCGAGGCGAGAGCAGCAGCGGCTGCAAAGCGAGAGCAGCAGCAGCAACGCGCGAGAAATAGCAGCGAGGCGAGAGCAGCAGCGGCTGCAAAGCGAGAGCAGCAGCAGCAAAGCGCGAGAAACAGCAGCGAGGCGAGAGCAGCAGCGGCTGCAAAGCGAGAGCAGCAGCGGCTGCAAAGCGAGAGCAGCAGCAGCAAAGCAAGTGCAGCAGTAGCGAAGCGGGAGCACCAGCAACAAAGTGGGGGAAACAGCAGCAAAGCGGGAGCAGCAGCAGAGCGCATCTGCAGCAGTCCCCCAGCATCTTGGGTGCGAACCAGTCTGTCTCTTTGTCTCTGTCACTCTCCATTCGTAGAAGTGCGTGTCCAGCACCTGAGCGTGTGCGCGCACGCGCCTGCGGACGACGCGTACGTATGCTTCTTCACGAAGCGGACGCGGCGACACACACATACGTGTATATATGCATATATGCCTGTGTATACGTAGACCTGAGCTGTGCCAATAACGATCCGCACAAGTGAAGTGTTCGTTTTAACTGCGGCCGCCGTAGAACTTCAGCAGTGGACACTGGGTCTCTCGCTTGCCGGCGTTGCTGCTTTTGCGCTGGCTGCGTTTGTTCGTCTTCTGCTGTTGGTTCTCCTGCTGTGCACTGCTGTTTTTGCGTCCCTGTGAGCAGCAGCAGCTGCTGCTGTGTTTCCTCACGCCTCCTGTGTCTGCAGCATGGCCCTTGCTGCTGCTCGATTCGTCCGTGCTCGTGCCTGGTGTGCCTCTGTCAATTCCCCTACCTTTTGTCTGCTGCTGCAGCTGCCGGCGTTGTGTGTGTGAACTGCGTCTGGGTGCTGCGCTTCCTTGGTGGGCTCTGTCTCCTTCTCGCGGCTGACGTGTGTGATCTGCGGTTCCACGTGCACATCCCGGAGGCTTCTTGTCGCTGGGTATGGCTGCTGCTGCCGTTGCTGCTGCGACGTCTTTCTGTCTCTTTGTCCGCGTCTCTGCCGGTGTTTTGGCTGCTCCGTCATCTCGCTGTCGCGGGGGCCCCCCCGCGGCGCTGCTGTTTGCCTTCCCTCTTCAGCAGAGTTCCTTCTGCTGTCTTTTGCGGTATGTCGCTGCCCTTCCGCCGGTGCTAAAATTCACTTTTCCTCCCCTCCTGCTGCGTCTGGCTTTCACCCGTGTGTCGTCTCTGTGCTGCTCCACATTGTGCGCACCTGTAGGCTTCACTGCTTCTGGAAGCCTCCCCTAGGCCGCCTGACTGCTGCAGCTGCTGCTGCTGTCCGTGCTTTTCCCGCATGTGCTGCTGATGCGTGCGCCACTTCTGCTCCTCGTACTGCTACTCCTGTTGCTGCTGCCCTTGTTGCTGCCCGGTTCCTGTTACTCCTGCTGCTGCTTCCCTTGCCGCTGTTTCCCTTGCTGCTGCTGCCCTTTCTGTTGGTGTCCTGCTGCTGCAGCAGTTGCGGCTGCTTTTGTCGCTGTTGGTGCTGCAGCTTTTCTGCGTCTCTCCTAGTGGCAGCACTCGTGCTGGCTAGCCGCTTTGTTTCTGCTGTGTTCAGACGTACCAACTTCAACCGGAGCAGGAACTCGTCGCCCTCGCGTGCTGCAATTTCTTCGGCTCATTTTTTCAGTGCTTCCCCTGCGCGACGTCTCTGTCTCGTTCATCTGTCGCGGCTGCAGCAGGGGCTCGTACGCAGTTGCACAGCCTCAGCAACGTGCTGCTGCTGCTGCTGACCCTGTCCCTCATCACTCCCCTGCTGTATCACCTGCCCACTGCCGTTCTTGCTGCCGTCGTCCTCTTCGGCGTGTACGGGATGATGGACTTCCGCGAGCTGTTTAGGCTCTGCAAAATAGGTCGGGTCTCCCACGAATCACCACAGCAACGTACCCACGTGCCTTTCGACCGAATGTGGGCGTACGCATGTGTGTGTCTCTCTCTCTGTATCCATATTTTTTGCAAAGCAGCTCGGCGGGAGAAAAGCAGCACATGCGGCTATGCACACAAAAGTGTGGACCTACATCTAAAGGGAGTCTATGTGTTGAACCAGACACCTGAAGCGAGATATACACGCAGCTACCATATGTTCCCATATATTATTATCCGTGGGTAGATAACGTATATGTAGATATATATATATATATATCTGTAGGGACTTGTAAGTGTGTGTGCGCAGGCGCATACATGTGGATATGGTGATCAAACGGTATTTGCTTGTATACGCGTATATACATATATATATGTGGTCCGTCTTGGAAATCTATCTACATATATATATATGTATACATTTGCACTTACGTGCCTATGGATATATAGACGTGTTCATGTATGATCACACGTGTATGTGTATATCCTTACAGGTGTATACACAGTTTCGTCATTTTATATATATATGTGTATATATGTATGGATTTATCTGTCTCTATGTATCTCTGCAAATCTCTACGCATGCAGATATACGCACGTCTGTCCTTTTTTGCTGGGTGGCGAGAGATTGGCAGATGAGACAGGAGATGTGTGTAAGTGAGAGATGGACAAAGCAGCCTCTTTGGGGCCCTGTCTCGCGCTGCTGGAGGAGGAGGAGGAAAAGACGTGGAGGACGACGGCACACTACAGCAACACGATTAGCTGCTGCTGCTGCTGCCTGTCTCCTCACCTCTCTCCTTCTTCCCATATTCGTTGCAACCCTTCTCGCTTCCTTTCTCTGCTGCTGCTGCCGTAGTTCTGTTGCAGTTTTCGTTCTTGAAAAAGTCCTTGTGCTGCCGCCGTAGCATCGGCTGCGGGTGCGTCTGCACCTGCAGTTGGTGATATTGCTCGTGGTGCTGCGGCTCTTACGTCTGCCCTCCCTGTTGCAGTTGCTGCTCTGTTGCTGGTGTTGCAGGTGCTGCTGCGTTGCCGATGCTGCAGTTGCTGCTCCGTGGGTGGTGCTACAGTTGCTGCCCTGTTGCTGCTGTTGCAGTTGCTGCTCTGTTGGTGCTGCTGCAGTTGCTGCTCTGTTGCTGCTGTTGCTGCTGCTGCCGTTGCTGCTCTGTCGCTGCTGCTGCAGTTGCTGCTCTGTTGCTGCTGCTGCAGTTGCTGCCGTGTTGCTGCTGCTTTGGCAATTGCTGCTGCTGCAGTTGCTGCCGTGTTGCTGCTGCTTTGGCAATTGCTGCTGCTGCAGTTGCTGCTGCTGCAGTTGCTGCTGCTGCAGTTGCTGCCGTGTTGCTGCTGCTTTGGCAATTGCTGCTGCTGCAGTTGCTGCTGCTGCAGTTGCTGCTGCTGCAGTTGCTGCTGCTGCAGTTGCTGCTGCTGCAGTTGCTGCTGCTGCAGTTGCTGCTGCTGCAGTTGCTGCTGCTGCAGTTGCTGCTGCTGCAGTTGCTGCCGTTGCTTGCGCTGCTGTAACTGCAGTGTACTTGCCTGTGTGGCACTGCTCTTTCTGATCTCTGTTGTCGAGCAGCTACGTCCCGCCTATTTCTTGCCCGTGTGCACACGAGTCATTCTCTGAACACGCCAGTATATTAACGTGTGCCTACTTCTGTCTGTACACATAAATTTAGACAAGCAGCAAGGCATGCGGGCTACTTGTCGGTTGCACAGCTGCTGCAGGCGGGCACTCTCTTTCCTCATCTCCCTTCTTGCGTCTTTTCTTCATCCTCGTCTTCCCACCCCCCGTCCTTCTTGAGAGACGTCTTCGCAAATTTCCGCGCTGCCTTCGTGTCGTCGCGACGAGCTAACAGATTTCTTCAGCGACAACCCAAGGGCAGTTGCTTTTGCTCGGGCCGTCTTTACTGGCTATCCGTGTGCCCCTCCCGTTTCCTTGCGTCCCCTTCTTTGCTGCTTCGTGCTGCTGCCGAAAGAAGTCGGTGTTGCTGCGGCTCTGTTGCTTCCTTGTCTCTGTCCTCTCCTCCTCCGCGTCCCCCTGCGCCTGGTCGTGTGAGTCCACCTCTCACATGGGGGACTTCTCTGAGCCGCTGCTCGACCCTGTGGAGCAGCAGCCCGCGTAGCTGCTGCTCGACCCGTGCACGCTCCCCCCCTTCCGCCCGGTTCTTTCTTCTTCTTCTTCTTCCTGCAGGGGGCCCGGACTTGCTGCTGTGGCTGGCGTGCTTCTTGACGACAATCATCTTCGGCGCCGTCGAAGGCATTATCGCGTCGATCGTCCTGTCGCTTCTGTGGCTGCTGCGCAAAACTGCCCGTCCTCAGTGCATTACGCTGGGCCGCCTGCCCAACACGCGCATATATCGGAACCTCACCCGCTTTCCCATGGCCACCGAACACCCAGGTAACCCAGGGAGCAAACTGGCAGAAGAAGAGAGGAGACGGACGCCCATCGAAAGGCATCCGCCGGTGTCTCTACACCTTCTGCAGGTAATCACGTCGGGGTAGAAGACCTGCACGTGTGTCTACGTATGCGGATAGACGTGGGTAGACATACACCTACCTGCCTCTGGCTGTCAATACATGCCCTTGCGTCGACCTGTGTACGTCTGCGTGTGTCTGTATGTGTATATTTTGTTTCCATCATACCACCGCGCATGCCCCTCCGCATCAGTGATCATGTATACGTCACACATATATATGTAGTCCTCTCGACATATATATATATATATGTAGTCGTCTCTCTTTATCTCTCTCTTTCTGTATATATATGTAGGCGTCTACGCATGTTTATGTGTGTGTACGGGGGACGGGAGGGTTTGTGTCTGTCCATACAAATATTTGTATATGTGTCTGTGTGTGTAGTGGAAGGTGGATAGGAACATGTGGAAGAGGTGTGGGCCAGCTTTCTACTTGTGTACTTCTCACAGTGTGTGCTGCCGGCCTGCAGGTGGGCAGTGATAACGAGCTCCTCCCTGCAGCTTGCGCACGTCTTTTTCCGTAGCGCAGACCAGGCTGGAGGTTGGCCTCTCCGCGCCTGAATATGTAGACCTTCGTAGGCCACACGACTGCTGTGCTGTCGGAATGTATGTACGTATATGCACATGGGCACGCACGTACGCACATGTGTCTGTATGTATGTAGAGAGAGACCCGTGCATGTCAGTGGCGTATTACGTATATCTGCGTACGCACATAGGCACAGATGTACATACGTATATATATTTGCGTGTATATATGTATATGTAGAGAGAGACGGATAGCATGTGAATGGCGTATAATATATATGTGTGTGTACGCACATAGGCACACACGTACATTCGTGCATGTATATATGTGTGTATTTCGAGAGAGGCACACAGAAGGTGTCAGCGGCCGTGCAGGCATATCGCAGGTATGAAGTCAGAGAAGGGGAGCGCTGTGCCGCTGGAGCTCCAACGAAGTGACCTGCACGTCTCCGGGGAGAGTCGAGTGCGGGGGGGGTGGCGCTGTAAAATTTTCGTCGCCTTCTTTCTCTTGTGGACCTGCACGCATATATCTCCGCTGTTCACAGCAGTACACCTCCCGCACGTGTATACGTAGTTCTACGTCTGCAGAGGCTCTGGCTCGGGCACACCGATATATGTGTACATATAGAGAGAGAGATGTAGAAGGAAACGAAGGACCGCGTGTCCAAGTCTACGTGTCCATCTCCTCGCCTTCGCTCTCCATATGTACGCGCGTGTAGAGTTGGCCGCCTACGTATATATGTATATATATGTATGACAGAGACAGGGAGAGAAGTGCAGAAATATAGAAGCATGTGTCCAAGTCTACGTGTCCATCTCCTCGCCTTCGCTCTCCATATATACGAGCGTGTAGAGTTGGCCGCCTATGTATATATATATATGTGAGAGAGACAGAGAGGGAAATGCAGGAAGATAGAAGCATGTGTCCAGGTCTACGTGTCCATCTCCCTCGGTTTCGCTCTCCATATATATACGGGGCTCCTACGTATACGTATATCAGAGAGAGAGGACGATGCAGAATGAAAGAAGCACGTGTCTAGATCTACGTGGCGATCTCCCTCGCCTTCTCTCTCTGCGCGTATATACGAACGTGTGGAGCCCCGCGCGTCTACGTGTGCTGCTGTGTTTGAAACGAAGAACTGCGGGCCTGCTGCGTTGTAGTCGTTAGTAGTGGACAAACTTTTTGAAGACGGTAGGTAGTAGCGGTGTGTGTGCGTTCCTTTTATTTCTTCCTGCCTATCCTCTAAGGCAGACTGCGGTTGCAGTTACTTTGAAGAGAGAAATCTCTTCGCGTCTCTCAGATGGGCACCTTGCTGGACAGCCATTACTTCTCACACATTTGCTTCTGCCCCGCTGTATCGCTTGGCTACGGATTTGTCCACGCACGCATGTAGAAAGCTTTTGCCTGGGCATACGCGTGGGAAAACATACACAGAGGTCCTCAACGCTAGAAAGCCCCTCCTGTGGCGCGGAGGCAACCGTCGATTCCCCATCTTGGAGTGGCTCCTACGTATGTACGGATGTGTGCGTCTGTGTGTGCACATATATATATGAATACGTACACAATTATATATAAGTGTGTATACTAACATGCGCTGTCTCTCTTTCACACACATACGCATACAGACAGACAGATAGCCACATGCGTATATTTATATATTAGTATATATCATGACCTGCTCTGTCTCTCTTTCACACAGATACATTGCACACGCAGACATGCAGACCCACGTGTATATTTATATATTAGTATATGTACTAACATGCTCTGCGTCCCCCTTTCACACACACATACACACACACACAGGCACACGAATAAATGTATACTTGTGTGTGTGATTGATCGGCGTCGGTGAGAGAGAGATAGAGAGCGCCGTGGAGAGCGGCGCTCGCCCTACGCACATGCAGACGAAATTTTTCCTAGAAGTTCGTCCGGCCGCGTTGCTTGCTGCCGTGGCTCTACCCAACGTGTGAGGTCGACAAGTCTTCGAGAGCAGGAGGACGATAATAACACGCGTCATAGCGAGGCGGCAGACACACCTGCGTGGTTCTGTCTCGGTGAATGAAATGGATAACGCCATTTTCGTCTCTTCGTGCACCTGTCGCTCTCTCACTCTCTCTGTGGATACAAGATATTCGTACGTACGTACGTATGTATGTATGTATATATATATGTACGTATGTATATAGTGTGCTCCGATACGTGCGTCGATACCCACCCACCCGTTCGCGTGCGACGTCTCTAGGTCGTCTTCTCTGCAGTTTTGAGTTGGTGTGTTCGTTTGTCCGGTCGGGCAAAGACTTTTCTCCTGTGCAACTCGCCAAGCACCGCAATAGCGGGACCTACGGACAACTCCAACCCTACCTCTGTGTGTACCGTTCTCTATCACCCGCTGGACGGCGGTACACCTATTTTTGTGTGTATATATATATGTGTGTATATGTATAGGCATGTGAGCATTTGAAGCGACATCGTTTATGGAGAGGTGTACCCACTTTCTCCCCGTGTACGTGCGGGTCGTAGATCTACTGTACTTCGCACGTCTGCCCGTTGTACGCGTATGCGGGAGGCAGCTTTTCCCACAAAGTTCCTTCCCCCCAGCTTTCCCCACCCCAGCCACTAGTATGTATCTCTTTCATAACTACTTTGTCTGCAAGTCTCTGCACGTCCACCTTTCTGCGTCTCTGTGTGCGCGTGCGTGTGTGTATACATCTGCCCGGTTTGTCTGAGTGGCCACGAGAGAAGGCGTTCACTAGTGCGGGGGAGGGAGGACCTCCGTTGTCGTGCGCGGTGCGTTCTGTCGTCGGCAGGAATAAAGATCGTCCGCTTCGACGCCTCGCTTAACTTCAGCAACAGCGACTTCTTCGAGGCGCGAGTGAGGCAGAAGCTGCTGCCGGGGACACGCGTGCTGGTCGTTGACGGCTCTTCGATCAACGACCTCGACGTCACCGCCGTCCGCATGCTGCAGCGGCTCTGCGGCTACCTGCGGCAACGAGACACGCTGCTGCTGTTCGCCAACTGGAAGGGGCCGATGCGCGACTTCCTCGAGAGGGCTGCGTTCTACACGACCCTGCCGCCTGAGCTGTGTTTCCTCTCTCTGCAGGACGCCGTCTACTACGCGCAGACGTACATCCACCAAAAACGAGCTGCCGAACAGCAGCAGCTCCACTCGCAGCAAAAGGTGCGTCCGCCTTGCTTCCTCTCGCCTTTCTTCAACTCTTACTTGCCAAGGAGGGAACAGTCGTCAAGTGCCTGCACGTATGCGCTGTGTGCTGCTGCCCCCGCGGCTGCTGCGATGCTGCTGCGCCGTTCTGCTACGTGACACACTGCGAGCGCCCGCCTATCTCTCACGTGCCAACACAGAAAAGAGGCAGACGAAGAAGACGCAGAAGCAGCAGCAGGCGTCACAAGTTGCTCTAGTGCATGTGCTTGTATACATAAGAGATCTATATGGGACACATGTAGACTTGTACTGCGTGATCCTAGGTCGTCTATGTGGATGTATGTGTGGTCATGCTGGGGGACGTGTGTGAGCGTCTCTTGCAGTTGGTGCAAGAATTCTGCAACCAATACAGTGAGGGTTCCCGGGGCACGGGATTGGGTCTGAAGGCAAACTGAATCGTATGTATACATGTACTCACGGAGAAGAAAGCGCGCGCGGTTACCCCTGCTCGCTTAAAAAGCGCATCTGGGTGTCTACTCTTGGAAGAGGCTGCGCGGTTGTGTTGCCACAAACCCCACGAGGATGGCCACGTGAAACTACACCTGGTGCAGAAAACACTGAGCGGCTACGAGACCGCGCATCCCCGTGTACGAGCGTCCTGGCACGTAGCTGCAGTTCGGCTATCGGCTCACGTCACCGGAGAAATGTACGTAGAGCGGCCGCTATTACTGCAGCCTTTCCCGTGGGGTGGCGGCAGACACCCAGCCGTGTCCATATATTCGAATTTGCCTGGCTGAAGACGACGTGTGGAGAATGAGAAGGCGTTTTGCCGGGATTTCTACGCATGGACGCCTCTGCGTGTGCGTTCCCTTCGTTCACCTATTAGTGCGATAAAAATGTTGCAGGCAGCATATATGTAGAGGTACGTGTGTAGGGAGACGGAGAGAACAAGTGACAGATATATTTCGTGTGTACGCCTGCTCTCTCGTATATTTCGAAGTGGAGCACTATATCTGTGGACGCGTCCAAAGCGTCGTCTACCCAGAAGAGGAGAAGGGGCTGAGGATCAAAGAAAACCACGGATGTATGATTATGAAGACGCATAGGCGCGTGCTTCTCCTGCGCGGAGTGACACGCCTCTATGTGTTACCCGTACGCAGCGTCATTGCTCTAAAGAAAAAGACATATGTCCGCAAAGTTTCTTCGGCGTGGAGAGCTGCAGTTGTAGAGAGAGAGACACACACACGCTCGCGGTGTCTCCAGACGGTGATGTGACACCACCGCATATATATATTCACCTGTCTCTGTGCATGCTTACGGTGTTTACAGGTTGCTGCCTCTTTCTCCCCATATGTACATATATATATATGTGTGTTTGTATCTCCAACTATATACGTGTACGGTAAACTGCTTATTCTAACAAACTGTAGATGAGCGCTTACATATCGGCGTGTTCGTATGAGTGCCGCCTTCAATATATGTGGAAACTCTACAGATTTCTGTGTGTTACTGCTTGTTGAGGACTAAGGCAGAGTTCGTGTGGTACCGGTGCACATCACCACGGGCGCAGATCTCCGAGGAGACATATGAACTGTGGCCAAGTCTCTGCCTCCTGCGTGAATTTGCCAGTCTGTTAATTTATACAAAGACGTGGGTGCGTCCTTTTTTTGTGTGTAGGAAGGAATAACTCTGGTGCGCAAGAATTTACACATTTATATATATCTGGATCGAAGCGCGGATGTGTATCGGTGCCTTTTCACCCCTTCCCCATATGATAACTAGGAATATGGCAAAGTACATGTATGTAGCAGTGCATGCATATATGTATATATATATATGTATACATATGTATATACAATACTAGCGCGTGCGTACGTCGACCGTTTACGAACAAAGACATCTTCTGATGTGTGCAGGTCGCGTCTGTTTACAGAGCAAAGCTACCTACAAACATGTGTGTGTGTATGTGGTAGTGGACCTCTGCTGTTGATCCCTTGCAGGTTTGGGGAGAATCCGTTGCACGACGGTATTGTAAGCGGGCGAACAGTCCTGCAGCTCCGCTCGAACCTTTCTACTGGCAAGAGGGACACCCGCAGCAGCGAGAGCGAGAAGAGCAAGAGCAGCCAGAAGAGGCTGCTCTGCAGCAGCTGGAGCAGGACGGAGCAGAACCGCAGCAGCGGGTGCAGCTGCGTCAGCAACCGGCGTCGCAGCAGGGTGAACACCCGCAGCGACAACTGGGAGAGATGGCGCTGAAGCTTGCATTACTGCGGCACGAAGTTCAGGAGCAACAGGCAAGGAACTTTGCTGCAGAGGGCTACGAAGTGAAGAACGGTTACCTGCGCTGTAGGCGGTCTGAAGATCCCGAGCCCACAGCATCGGGCTTGCTGTTCGAAGGAACGCGAAGCCGTAGTAGCAGCAGCATCCGCAGGAGAGGCAGCGGACGGGAAGAAGAGGAGGAGGGGCAGCAGGAGGAGCAATGGACACAAGCGTTGCCTGCACCGTTGTCAACCGTAGGTAGAAAAGGATCGCCGCATGGATCAGAAGCCGCAGCGGGTGATTCCAGCATGTCTACAGCATCGCTTCTGCCGCTTCGTACTAGCAGAAGTGTACGCAGTGATAGCAGCAGGGACTTGCATATTCCTCTTCGATACTACCTGGCTAGCCGCGATGCTGGTGGGAGTGCTTCTGAGCTCGAAGCAGGAGCAGGAGCATTTCCCAACAGACGAGCAGCAACACAGAAGTCACCTGGGACATCGTCAGCTCTCCCTGCAGCAAAGCGTGGTGCTGCAGCAGCTGCTGTCTTGTACGCTGGTACTGCTACTGCTTCCGCGGCTACCACGTCTTCTTGTGCTGCTGCCGCTGGGAGCTCTGCGGTGGTCGGGATGAGCTCGCTGCGCTCTGCTGCGGAGAGGCGACGTGATTCGCGACGCAGGGACCGCGTCAGTGAGCCGGTGCCAAAGGACACGAAAGCCTTCGGGCCAAGTAGAACTAAGGACTTTTGGTCAGCACGAGGGACCAGGGAAAATGCAGGGTTGTCTCACACAGCAGCTGGTGAGGCAGGGCGCTGCAGACACATCTGCGAGCCGCGTCAGTGGCCCCTCCCACTCAAAACAGCGTCTCCGTCCTGGTGCCGTCGCAGCAGAACACAGGAGTCAACCCTCGCACCCGCGTCTCACAGGTATTCGTCTACGATCTTCTGGTGGGCGTTGTCTCCCCGTTGAACGACTGTTTTCATCTAGGAGTAACCTGCTGTACCTCAGGTTCTGGCCCTACTGCTATAATTAGGGGTATCTTGTTCAGTACTCCCGGTGCGTAAGGCGTACGTACGAGGCAGGGGATGTGTAGAATTACTTCATCCGCGTTGCTCTCCACCCGTACCCAGCTGCGTATCTAGGTGACTATTTCAACCTGCACACAAGTGCGTCTCCACGGGGCTAACACGACGTGTCCCGTCGGGTTCGTACGCGTGAGGAGGGCCACCGGTGAGAGAAATAGAGAAGTAGAGGACGGTCCTGCAGTGGGTGCCCGTTATGTAGGGACGCGCACACGTGTGGTCGCTGCAGTCGGAAGTAAACGGCAGGTATATTCCTCCGTGTGTGGCCACACGCGTGCAGCAGGTGGGAACGTCGGTACGACTGCTGTACAACCTTGTATAAATTTATGCCTGCAATACACGTAGTATACCTACTGTGCGTCTATGAGGACGTATCCGCATGAAGACGAGAGAGCCCGTCTGTTCCGCTGCTGTGCCAGCACTCCACTGATCGAGGTAGCCACCAGGTGGTAACCTGACTCCACATGTCTGTACGCGCCTATACGTATGGCGCACGTAGTACGTTGGAGCGACATATGGATCTTTACATGGTGCATAGAGTTTGAACGGTGTATTTACTCTGGAGAAGGCAGTGGTGGGCACCAAGGCGACGTATCTGCAAGAGTACACCCAGTACGCTGACGCGCATCTAATGCTTACATGTGTATAGTCGTCGTACGTGTGTCGGCACAAGTGGCCCGCGCAGGCACAGCACTCATATATAAGGGTCTGCGCGGCCTTTATTCATTTACAACAGACAGAGACGTGCGTCACATGTGACAATACCGACGCTAGTGAGTATCTACACATGTTCATGTATATACGTCGTGTGCTCGCTTGCCGCAGTGGCGGCACGTGGCTGGATTCACATTTCCATCGACACACGCGCACAGCAGTCACGTATTATCGGCGACGTGTATATACATACACACGCCTGTGTGCGGACACGTAGGCGAGGCGCCCTCTCTCCAGTGTGTACATGTGTGTAGCCCGATCCCACATATAGATAGCCAGTGTATGGGGTTGCGACCTGTGCACTAAGGACCCATCTTATCGTGGATTCTCTACTCAGGTGACCGACTTTTCGCCGAGTGCGATGTGTCATGCGCAGGACGCGAAAGGGCAACTGCGGCAGGTCTTTGTCTTTGTTACGCAGACGATTTGTACAACTGTCGCTCCACCTGCTGCTTTTCGTACGTCAGCAGCAGCTCGCGTATCGCACGGTGTCCGCTGCTGTACGTATAAGTGTGTAGGCGTCAGTCGTGCGCGTGTCCCTGTGTCCCTGCGTGGATCGAGTGGAGCAGCAGGCACATCTTACACGTGCGTGGACGCTCCTGTAGGCAGAGAAAAAGCTGTGAGCGCGCACTGTCCTGCAGCGTCACGACCCGCAGGTAACCTCAGGAGCTGTTCTTCGTTACGTGCTTCTGCTGCGCACGCGAGTGAATTGCTTTGTCGAAGACTCGTCAACAGTTCGTACCTTTCCTTCTCCTCCGGTGCGGCTGGTGTTTCGTATGCTGAAGCTGCTGCCGGTGGTGCTGCTCGTGGTTCCACGTGGGTTGCCTTGGTCTTCTTTGTGCTGTTGGCGCTGGTGCTGTTACCTGTGCTGCTGCCCTTGCTTCGTGTGCCGCGGCAGCGTCTGCCTCAGAAGTCGCTCCATGACCGATGTGACAAGCCCCGGTGCTTCTCGAGGTTTCCTCCTCCGCCGCTACTCTACGTGCAGCACAGCACGCATGACTATTAACGAAGAGGCGGAGGCGCAAGGAGGGAGAGAAGCAGGGCTGCAGCAAAGAGAAGGAAACCCCCCGTTGGAGAGCGAGCAGGGACAAGTGCAGACAGAGCAAGAAAGCGCCAAAGGTGAGTGTCAACGTGAAGCCAAGGCTAGTGAACTGCTGCATTGGCCTGGATATGCGTCTGTGATACACGTTCTTTTGCTTGTGTTCACGTTCGTCTACCTGCCCCTGCAACCATACGCACACTTGTCTACATACAGGTAAATAAAGGGGCAGAACGTGGCAGTAGGACGGGGAGGCAGAACAAAGGATCGTAGAAGAAGCACGCAGCAGATGAGAGGTGTTTCTACCTGTGTAGATGCGTAGACGCGTATACTCCGGTCCTTCAGCGGGCGGACAAAACAACCGGACCAGAGAGGAGGATGAAAGGTTTCTGAGGGCTGGTCAACGTACCGGCGAGCAGTTGCTAAGGTGGCCTGCCCTGCAGATGCGGAGAAATAATCATAAGGGAACGAATTTCATCAAGAGCCACAACTGACCCCTTCTCGCGGCACGTGGCGGGTGGAAGTACCTTTAGGTGAATATTCTTGTAGTGTTCAAAATATGTTTGCGTACTTTTGGTACGAAAGAACACTCGAGGAATAATGTGTCCCCTGCCAGCGTGTGTTCACACATGTATAATATATATATATGCGTAGAGGGAAGAAAGGAAGGAAGAGTTCTGCGCTTTGAGAATACTATATACTGGGGGTTGAGACTTCCGCACTTCTACATCACTTTGAGATGACGAGAGGTACGCCACTTGTAACTGGCACAGTTGACAATATCGGACATATGAGGAGAGGGTTACACTGTCACTTAACAGAGGCGCCAGTGTGATACGGCACGTGACCGAGTGAACAGTGGCATACGCGTGTACACGGAGGTGTCACACGACTTGTAGACCTGGGCCAGAATTACGACACGAGGCCGGACACGTATCTTGATGCCAGTATACGTATATTTGTGTGTGTTAGTGCACGAGTTAGTCGGTATATCTATTGCGTGCTCTATTGGGACCGCAACTTGTTCTTGAAAAGACTGCTGAGAGGAATGGGCCAGGTCAGAAGTTTCCCGCGTCTGTCACATCGCATTTCTAAGCTTTACGTAGGAAGTGAGAACTTGCCCTGGCTGGTGAGTTTTCGCCTACTGAAAAATTCTGCGCCAGTTCACCGTTGCTGATCAATTTTGACGACCAAAGTCGCTTGCTGTCCTCAACAGAGGCACTGCTCGCTTCCGCAGATTGTCCACACTACGCGTTGTGGCGTTTCTTCAAGTGAGGGGCAAAGAGCGCTCGACCGTGTCTCTGCGCTTCCCTTGGAGACGAACTTACATACATCGAACACATGCATGTATACGTACACAGACACATTTGCTCGTGTACCTCTATGAAAAGTTTGGCAGTCTCTGTATTGCTTGCCGCATACTTCAGCTTTATAATGCAGGCTGATAGCCTAAGTCTTTTTCTGTGGTTTGTGAACGGTCCTGGTAAAGTTGCTGTGCTGTATCATCTGATCCTTCGAGGAGCTACAGGTTAGGTCATCAGCCCCACTCGTGGGCCTTAGCGAAATAAGGATGTCCAAGCTGAAGAAAATAGAACCACGAAGCAGCAGGTTCTCGCAAAGCACTTGTGCGAACACAACTGCAAGTTGCTGCACCTTCTTCAAACTACATCCACTTTTTTCGGAGGTATAGTAACACAACTGTAATCAGGTGCTTCTTGCATAACCTGAATCATTGTTTCTAGAAAATGGGGGGGTGACACTAAGATGAATCGCTGCGTGTGTACTTTTTTTGCAGCCGAGTTTACAGATGTTAGTCTTGTAGTCACGTTCTGATAAGCTACCCTGTGCCAAGAACCATCTGCTCTTTTGTGAACGGGACTGTCGATTCGCCTTTGCTTCGCTGCTCCTCTATCGCGCTACAGCGTGTGTTTCGTGACACAGTTTATAAGTGTCAGCGACTTACACGATGTGAGAGTGCGAGCGAAAACACTCCTGACACAAAATTTCAGCTGCGGTTCACGCAACAAGGCGTCGAGCTGCAGTATTCGCTGACGTGTGTCGAGTTGCAGTGCTTCTTGTCCAAGAGGTGTGCCCGTACGACTCTGACTGCGGTTGTTACGCCAGGCGAAGGCACCCTGTGGAGATGGCAGGCGCTCCGCTCCGTAGATCCCCCCATGGTGGAACTCGTAACGGAGGTTACCGGTGGAGGCGGCTGCAAACAGTGGGCGGTACTGCGCACAGATGAAAAGGCCGATCCTCCTGAAGCTCTCCAGGATGAGCACACAATTCATACAGCTCCGTAAAAGAATCACTATGTCGTGCTACTGCCGTAGATCACGTGCTGCAAGTTGTCGTAGAATTTCAGAAGAGATCCATCCTTAGGAAGCTCGGATGCTATCTGCGTGTCACAATTATTGTTAAGCTGGACGAAACATGGGCTGAGTGAGGAAGAATTTTCGGCGAAAATAGTGATCGAGGATTCCGAAAAGACCTGGCGATGTAGAATGGCTGTTCGCAAAGATTTCCATCAGTATAGCTATTCCGGCGAACGGTTGTACCTGGCAACCCAGCAGTTCCGTCATGTGAAGGAAATCCCTTTTCTTCTGCGTCGACCACTGATGGAGATGTTTCGGACGTCTTTCTTTGAGTACGTCACACGACTTCCGTCGACAAGTTTTGAAATACGCAAAAGCGGTGGGTGGAGTGTGCTGCCTCCGCGCACCTATGCAAGGTTACCTTGCTCTCAAATCTCTAACACGCATCCCTGCACGCGTGAACCTATAAACGATTCCCGTTAGCTGCTTGAAAGCGCAAGACGTCCTTATGCGACAAGTGTTACGGATCCCCTGTCGTTTTTCGAAGTGAGACAAAATAAGCGCTGAGTAGAATTTTTCGTGTTTGCCTGCCTGCGAAGAACAACTCAATGGTGCATTTGCGAAATTGGCCTTTTACCACAAATGACGCAGCGACAAAGCGTATAAAATTCTCCTTTTGGAGTTCATTTCAAAAAAGCAAGTTCAAGCGTTAGCCGAAGGCTGTTTTAGGACGAACTTACCTACCCGGATCTGGAAGCGCTTTTAGCAAGCAGCCTCAACAATTAACGGAACTGATGCGTCGTGGTTTCTCTGCCGCGAATCAGAAGCGCGGTGCAGAGGAAATCATAATCTGTTCTCTTGGAGGCGGGCACTAAAAGTGAAACCGACGCAGCAAGGGGCTGGTTGATCCCCACTGCGGCAACCGTGAGTACCGTCCTCGTTTGGACTAGCAACGACTCATGCAGTGCCAACGAACATACCAGCCATGCAATCCTTGACACGAGTGTATTTATGCTGGAAGAGAGACGCAGAGGCAGGGAGCTGATACAAACGTGTGAAGGCGTGTACTGATACGTGTATAGGCGCTCAGGTCAGTAATCGCTTCCACCGAGGCGTGTATTCACCTGCTGGTAGAGCCTCTGCGCATTATAAGATGTTCAATTCTTGAACCTGGGAGCTCGCTGGAGTCAAGAAAGTCATGTGTCTAGGCGCGACAATTTCCTACCTTTGGGCCGGACATCGATATTCGTCCTTGAGGACCATCCGCGCACTTCCCCAACTGTGGCGACCGTACGCATGCAGGGATACTCTCCCCTATCCAGCAGTACACGACCATGAAATATTCCACCCGCGACATTGACAGTACACTCGTACCTGGATAGCAATCCACGGAGGCTGCTGTGCGCCTTCAGTTGTGGCAACCAGTTATACAGCGATGAGTCTTGACAAGAAACGTACTTGAAAAGTACGACGACAGGGGGGAACTACTTTTAGATTTCTGCGAATCCGTGCGTTTTCTTTACATGCCTTACGACGAGGCCCGCGGACTGTAATTCAACTTCCACAACTCCGTGCACCCAGGTATCTACTGAAGTCTTCTCGACTTTCAGTTCTCAGAAGAAAACCGAACATTTGTAGTGTAAGATAACTGACGATAGTCTGCCCGACGAGAGTTGCTTGGTAGAAGTACGGTGCATACGTGTTGTGTCAAGGAACTTCGCAACTGTTAATGTCTGCCAACGCTTGTATTTTGCAGTTGCGGATCAGGGAATTTCGCAGCTAAATACCCACTACGCTGATACTGTTTAGCGTCTCTGGTGTCACGGTGAAAGGGCCTGCCAATTTCGTTCGAGCCGCGAAGACTATTCTTCGTAAAGTTAGCTCGATTGCTTTTTAAGTTTGCAAGCAAAGGGTGCGTGTTTGTGCAGTGGTAGCACGCTAACAATGCTGTTTAAGTTTGCAAGCAAGTGTGCGTGTTTGTGCAGTGGTAGCAAGCTAACACAATCAAGTGCTTTTCGAAACGAGCGCACCACCCAGAAGAACCTCGGCTACCTTCACTTTGTCGAGGAGCCCTTCGCCGGTCTAGCGGATAACGTTGCCGAGTAGTGATTCCTGCCGGATGCTCGGGATCTACGCTCTAGGCACGAGTAAGGCGTTTCACACTACTAAGTTGTACTGGCAAGAATAAACGGCAGCCGTCAATCTTTGTGGGCCTTGTAACGCGGTCGCTGGTACGCGGCTTCCGACTCTTCATCCTGAATGGACTTTGCCTGGGAAAAGATACTGCGATATCCACTAGGTTTCTGCAGCTAGACGCAGTCGATTCAGATTGCGCGAAGCAGGTGGTCCTAAGGAGTTCGACGGGTCTGTGGTGATCCCTGCTGTGGTGTGATCTCGCATCGCAAACTACTGGCCGTGACGAGCCACCCACGAAACTGCCACGGGCTTGCACTAGCAGCGTATTCTATTCGAAGCAAGTTGGTTCAGGCCTCTATATTCCTTCAACACCTGCACCTCATCTAAGCTACTGTGCAACTACCAAAAAAAAGCCGTTGTTCATTCAGGTGCTCGATACCTTGAAAAAGCACTATTCAGGGAAGCGCGCTTTCTTTCTCATGGTAGTTGCCTGAGTCTGCGCCTGCCGTGTCACGGATATCCTATTTCTGGTGAAACAATAGCTGCAGCACGAAGAAAGCATGTTTGGTGTCTTTACATATAACTGACATTCGCAAAATGCGCATGCAGAGGGGAGCCACATCGGTTTGAAGGGTCCACCTATCGCAGTGCCTTCGGACTCACTCTACTGTGGAAAGCTTAATCAGTCTTGAAACGTGAGCAATGCTTCCTGCTATTTTAATATACTGGTGTCCAGCTGTCAAAGCATCTGACTTTTCGTGTGGCCGCCACGGGAAAGAAACAACAGTCGTTAGCATAGAACAGCCCTCCTTAGTAGTGCAGTCGTATTATATGTGCCGGTGTCTTATCACGTATGCAGTCAGAAGACATATGCGAGTGTGGCTCTATCTGACGACAACTTGCAAGGACTAGCAGAGCTCTTCAAGAATTTTCGAATGGGGTTGCAAACGTCACTAACACCAGGAAAAATATGAGGGAAACTCACGTTGGTTCTGTGGTCACCACCAAGAAGCTTACGCAGGCTTGCTCTATCTCCAGAGTTGAGGTGCAGTGTAATCATGTCACACATCACCGATGCCCTCATTTCATTGCGGCTGACGTCGCGCCTGTCGTCAGTCACGTGAGAGGTAGAATAGCTGGTAAAGAGGGGAATTGTCTGTGGGCGCCCTAGGGAATCACTCCACGTGGGAGCTACGTTACGCGTAATGCATTAGCGTGAATAAAACTCTTTCAAGTCGAACAAAGACTCACCTTTCTCGGACGAGTCATTCATTCCACGGAAGACCTGAGCAAGACCTGACGCTCTAGCGTGAATATATGTTTTGTGAGCCAAGCAAGCAATCAGCTTTTTGGAACGTTTCGACGCCCTTTCCTGACTTAAACAGTTGGAGAGAGTAGTAAGGTGCAGCAATTTTTTAGAGCAGTTGTACACGCTCTTGCCTCGTCACGGTTTGCATTCAGGACCACTACATATATGCGGTTCCACCACCAAAATAGTCTTGCTACACTACTTTGATGCACGGTGTGCCATCATTCCAATTGCCGGCCTCCTCTGTTCCCGTTGTGGAACGCGTAAGCACTGAGCGAGCGCTGTTCGGTAGCGATGACTCAGGTGAGCGCCGAAGTGGAGTACACACCATACTTGCCTTGTTCTGCTGGAAATGGTTGGATATTTTCTCACTTAAACATACGGGGCGGTGGTGTCATCGAAGAGAAATCTTTTCGTCCGCTCTGAAGATGTTGCTTCTGCCCTCACACGTCATGTGCTGTTTTTTTTCTCCGTCACCTCGTCGGGCGGGTACAGAGCGGGGGTATGAAAACGGTAAACGTGCGAAAGCGCTTAAACTACCAGTGAATTCTATAATGCTTGCAGACAGTCTCGGCACTATCAAGATATTTTCCGTTAAGTGCCTTGAAAGCAGTCTGGGGGAACCAGGGAAGCCTCCGAGTCGTTTATTTCCGACGTCGCCATATTACTAAACACGGGCCACCACGGCGGAGGAGAGGGTTTCCTTGCTTTGCTGTTTCGAAATGGTGGCAAAAACATTCAAAGGCAGGAGTTAGCAAATTGTTCTGCAGCATAAATACGGCCCTTGGAAGCAGAAGACGCTGTCCTTTTCCCATTAGAGGTGCTGGTTGTGCCGTCGCCTCCGTGGCGTACTGGCTACAGTGGCTGCCTCGAGGTGAGGCGGATGCCATGGGCACACGACTGTGAAACCCTCCTATTCTCATGGTTTTACATATCTTGCAGGGTGGGAGACTGAAATGGCATATAATGTGTGTTTCGGCTCGGCGAGAACTGGAGAACATGGTGGACGCGGCCGGAGAGGCTTGGGCTGAGATATCTGTAACTTCCGGAAGTATGGGTTGACGTCCGTGTTTCGTGTTCTGTCCATGTGCATACCTGCCTGGTTACCAACTCGAGTCCTGCATATGTCGAACTGGGGGATCACTGAATAAAATTTTTTCTTGCGAGACTTTCACGTGATCTTCCGCCTCTACCTGGTGGTCCATCTTTCCCTTTAGGTGCCGTGACACGAAGTTACAGGCTCCCAACCGGCACCGGCAGCACCACCCCTGAGCTTCTATCGTTGTGTGGGGTCAGGAAAGAGCCCGGTTGCACAACGCACCAGCAAGGGCTGGGGGGGAAGTTGCACCCAGGCTTGCTCCTCGCATTGTGTACTTCTATACGTTTTATCACGATTTGGAAAGTGGCACCACACAGCTCTCCGAAATAGTTATGCTGCACGCCTTTGATTTCACTAGAATGCATTGTGTGCTGGTGCGCAGCGTCTAGAACAATCCGCAGCCGTTGGATTCGCCGCCACGTCTATCACTTCGCTGAGATCTCCGACACAGTAACATTTCCCTTGGTGCAGCTGAAATGGAGACAGCCGACGGCAGCTGACACGACCCTTAGAGGCCCAGTGGACCGGGTCGCTCTGTTAAGTCGCAGGGAAAAGTGATTTGATGGAGTCGCAGGAGAACTGGCGACAGCAGCTGCTTTGACACCCCCCATGACACGTCTTAACCGATGTATCAGAAAATTCTCCATTTGAAACAACGTCGTACAAGTAGCCATCGCATCCGTCAGCCTCACACTTCCGACGTCTTTGAAGGGATCTGCATCGTTAGAAGGGTCCCTACATACTCCTGCCGGTACAATATTGAACACTGCTTTAATCTGGCTTGACAACGACTTCGGGTTGTACACTGCGGCTGAACACTGATGTTCATTTTCAAAAATAGCTGCAGGTTTCTATAGGTGACTGCACTTCGTATGGTGTACTATTGTACCATTGTGCAGATCCGTATACAAGCAGCGGAGGCCAACCCTACTCTCGCTCCAGCCGCCCACAACTTCCTCCGCAGACGACGAGTGTGTTCTATTTTTCAGAACGGTCCACACTTCACTGTCTTTCATCTGCGGAAAAAATCTGCACTTTTCACTTGCCGCACATCGCTACTGGCACTCTCGGTGAGTGAACGTTCCAGTGCGTTTCTCTTTTTCAGGACAGTTGACAGAGTAGGACGACGCATAAGACCCTGGACCGCTAATTTCGTCCTTGCCTGTCTGCAGGGGCCCTACTGTTCGTGTAGAGAACCTACTTTCTCTTCAGTGACCGAAGAAGAAACATCCAAGCTGCGCATCTCACACGCACGGCGGCAGTGTGGTAAGCTGGTCCCGCGTGCATAGTGCACGGAGAAATGCACATACTTCCGGACAGAAAACATGGTATATCAAAAGACGAAAAACAATTCTTAACGATGCACACCACAAAGAAGTGTTTCTCGACCATTCTTCCAGGGTCAAGAATGGAGCACATCTTCACGTCTGTATGACGCTAGTAGACTTGCAAGCTTCCTCTGCAGCATTTCTAGCATGCTGGTGCTCTCATGGACGTTGCGCATTCAGCGTCAACAAGCTTACAGGTGCCGCGAGGATCAAATGGGGGACTGACAGCTGATGCAGAAGAAAAATTAGCCCGGCTTATAGACATCTCGGGAGGCGTGAATGCTGGTGTGCCCCTCCTTTGCGCCTTCTGTGCTTCTTGGCTACAAAATTGCACTCAGGACTTCGTTTGCGTGCAGCGTAACACTGAGACACAGTGAAGAATTGGCCATTACTCTCTCAAGGTTCCTCTCGGCTGTTATCCCCTACGGCGAGAAAGTTGTTGTTTCAAGGTCACTCCTTGCACTCTTCCGGGCTCACAACACGTGCGGCTACGACACACTGCCGGCCACACCGCGATGCAGGGTGCATTTTCTGCTGTCACTGAAAGCGAGAGGCTGCAGAAATCTTCCTGCCAGCATTTCACGTGGCCGACGTTGTTAAGCTTGACAAAAAAGTCGCTGGCGCTGCAGTTGTCGTGATAGGAGCCAAGCTCGAATCACTGGTTTTCTGGCGTATCCTCCCGCGACAGGTCAAGCTTTCATGTCTCCATTTCTAGTGTCCTTCTGCCGCAAAGTAAGCTTCAGATTTAGTCCCTTCAATGCGCCTCCGGTACCGCCTCAGACACGTCAGTATCCGGTTATTCACGTATCCAATCTGTGGCAGTCTTCTCTTGTGTGCGCGGTCCTTCGTCGGTGTGGCCGCAGTCACGTCATTCCACGGGTCTCGACGTGGCAAGTCAGAGCGAGGCTTCTTTGCCGTTTGAGTTCTATCGCTGGTGTCCGTCGCACAAATCGATGGATTCGGCTTTTCACGTTGCACGAAATTGCGTCCTTGACGAGTCCACTTTCTCCTCGCTGTTGCTCTCGACCCTGTCAACCTACGACTGTTCGGGTCTTCCAGTATTCGTGTGGGTACCCGATAGGCAGTTTGGCTTCGGGCTCTGGAAAAGACTTCTACACTTCCTGAGTACTATCTTCAGGCAAGCTTCTGTCCGTTCCTTGATCTGGCTTTGGGCTTATCTAGTTTCCCTTTGAGAGACACGACCTAGAACCTCAGGTTTTCGAATATGTTTACTAAATTGTGTACGCGAGGGCCGGTGGCGTGCTTTTGGTACTTGGTAGTAGTTTGTCCACTTTTTTCTCCTGAAATCTCCGGTGGTACGACGTCTCCCTCCGACCTTCTGCGCATACGATTTGCAGAAATTTTCGTTGCGTCATCCTCAGCCAAGCCAGCGTCAGGCGTCTGGAAGAAGTTGCTAGGAGACTCTTGTCGACCTTTCACTGAAACCGCCGGCGACAAGACGTCTCCGTCTGATCTTCTGCGCATACGTTGTGCAAAAGCATTCTTCCGGTTGTCGTCAACTAGGCCACCAGCAGGCTTCACGACCTTCCTAGGAGGCCCTCGGCGAGTTTTTACTGGAACCTTCGGCGGCACGACGGCTCCCTCCTGGCCTTTCTCTACATTCCTGCGCGTACCCGTTGCAGAGACTGTCTCTGCGTCGTCGTCAGCCACGCCAACGTCAGGCGTCTGGACAACGCTGCTAGGAGACTCTTGGCGACCTTTTATTGAAACATCCGGCGGCACGACTTCTCCCTCCTTGCCTTTCTCTACATTCCTGTGCGTACCCGTTGGAGATAATTTCTTTTCGTCGTTAGCGAGGTCAGCACCTGGCTCCAAGACCTTGGCAGAAGATTGCTTGAGACTTTTTACTGAACCCACCGGCGACACCATGTTCCCTTCCTGGCCTTTTTCAGTAGACTTTGCAGAGGCTTTCTTTGCCTCGTCTTCAGCCAGGTCAATACCAGGTTTCAAGACCTTGGCGGTAGACTCGTTGCGATTTTCATTTGAAACACTCGGCGACACGGTTCCCTCCTGGCCTTTCAGCAACTTTCTGCGCAGTGGCTTTGCCGGGATTTTCTTTGCCTCGTCCTCAGCCAGGTCAGCACCGGGCTTCACGACTTTGGCGGGAGTCTCCTTTCGACTTTTTATTGAAACCTCCGGCGACACGACGTTTCCCTCCTGGTCCTTCTCCTTGGCCTTTGCAAGGATTTTCTCTGCCTCGTCTTCAGCCAGGTCAACACCAGGTTTCAAGACCTTGGCGGTAGACTCGTTGCGACTTGCATTTGAAACACTCGGAGACACGACGGTTCCCTCCTGGCCTTTCAGCAACTTTCTGCGCAGTGGCTTTGCTGGGATTTTCTTTGCCTCGCCTGTAGCCAGGTCAGCACCAGGCTCCACGGGAATCTCCTTTCGACTCTTTACTGAAACCTCCGGCGACACGACGTTTCCCTCCTGACCTTTCTCCGTAGACTGTGCAGGGACTGCGTCGTCTTCAGGCACGCCAGCAGCAGGTTTCACGACCGTGGCGGGAGACTCGTTGCGACTTTCTATTGAAACCCCCGGTGGCACGACGGTTCCCTCCTGGTCTTTCAGCAGCTTTCTGCGCGGTGGCTTTGCCGGGGTTTTCTTTGCGCCGTCTTCGGCCAGGCCACCACCAGGCTTCAAGACCTTGGCGGAGGATTGCTTGCGACTGTCCACTGAAAACTCCGGCGACATGAAATTTCCCTCCTTGCCTTTCTCCAACTTTTCGAGTGTAGGCTTTGCAAGGACTTTTTTTGCCTCTTCTTCATACATGTCAGCACCAGGCTTCAAGAGCTTGCTAAGGGACTCCTGGCGACTTTTCACTGAGACCTCCGTCGACAGGACCGCTCCTTCCTGGCCATTCACCAACTTTCTCCCCATGCGCCTTGCAGAGACTCTCTCTGCGTCGTCGACTAGGCCAGCAGCAGGCTTCGAGACCGTGACATAAAGCTCTCCGTGACTCTTCCCTGAAACCTCCGGCGGCACGACGTCATCCCCCCGGGCTTTCTCTAACCGTGTGCTCGTAGGTTTTGCAGAGAGTTCGTTTGCGTCGACCTCAGGCAAGCCAGCATCAAGCTTCCCATCCATCTTCCTCTGAAACTCTACACGCCTCTGCTGCGGAACAGCAGATGAGAGGTCATACGGTTGCTGGGGTCCCCTCGGTTCGCTTCCATGAAGATTTCCATCATTTTGCCCCAAGCCCTCCTCAAACAAGGCAGCCCCGCGCTTCTGAAGACTCACCGGTCCTCCACGGTGACTGTCCGCCGGCTCCATCCCATGCATCTTTTTATCAAGAGGCATACCGCAGAAAGCCGGCGCCGAAGTAGTGCCGGTAGCAGGTCCGCGATGTTGTCTCAGGAAACAGACTTTCGACACTGCGTCGTAGGCAAAAAGTGAACACTGACTGTTCTGTTGGCAAACCTTTTGACAGGCAACAGCATCCTCCACTACACATCTTCCTACGTCCTTTCCGTATACTTCTACATTTTCGTAGAAGCAGCTGGCTGTTGAGGAAAGGCAAACACTGGGCCCCGATGCAGCGGTCTCGCTATGAATTCTTTGCCCCTCACTTTCATGTGTCAAGCAAGTTTTGCCGAAGAGGTAATAGGTGAAGAATTTGCAACGGGGATCTCTTCTGCAGCGCCGTTGACACCATTCGGCAGAGTCAGCGTGCTTAACCAGGAGGGGTCTACTACTGTATGCCATACCGGAGTCGTAGCAGAAGAAACCTCCATCACCATAAGATATTGTCGTCGAAGTCGTATCTGTTTTCTCCCCGTTGTGCTGATCACGTGCTATGCAACTCTTCGGCCCGGACACGAAGGCCGGGGCAGATCCCGCACCCTGTACCAGTAAACAAAGCCCCGAAGTGGCGTCAAATGTCACAGCTGTGCAAAGCTGGTTCTGTTGACACTGCTCAAGACATACGGCGAAGGATGCCACGTTGTGGGACTCAATTTTCTTGCCGTAGTATTCGACGTCCTTCACTGCGCAGTAGGAGCCGGAGCAGAATTTGGGGCCTGAGACGGCGTACTTGTGGGGAAGTTTCTGCCCTTTTGACGAACCAAGCATGCACTTCTTTTCTACAGGAAGGTACGAGAAGTTGCTGCAGTCTGAGTGCTGCTGACAGAGGTACTGACACTGTGTCGACCCCAGGACTTCTGTGTTCACATCATGCTTGGCTTCACTGTACAAAATGTTGTGTTCGTAGCACTCAGATTCATCACAGCCGTCCCCGTAGCAAGACCCCAGAGACGGGGTGGATGCGGCGGTGCATTTACGAGGCCCACTGACGCTGCCAGGTGCATGGGCACGTCCCCGCCGAGCGTGCTCGTTTTTCAAGTAGCAGTTTCGCTGCGAGGAGACCCACGTCCAGAAGTGGCATCGTGGAAATCTGAGACAGATGAGTTGACACTCCTCGGCAGATATCACAAGATGGCCTTCAATCTTCTTCACATCCCACCCGTAGTAGTCTGTGTCCATATCGTAGCAGTTGTGTGTAAGTGGACACTCACGGGGTCCCGAGATAGCTGAGTCTTTGCGAGTTTTTCCTTGGAGCGCCGCTGCACTTTTCAGATAGCAACTCGACGTCGCAGGGATGTAAGTCCAATACGTGCAGCCGTCAGTTTGAGCACAAGTGTGCTGGCAGGCGTGGGGGTGCGGGACGCTGCCATCCTCGAGTTTTTGGATGTCTGACCCGCAATAATCGATGTCGTACTCAAAGCAGTGTCCTTTTCGATAGGTGCCGCTCAACTGAGAAGCGGAGGGCCCGTCTTGACCATCCTGTCTACCCGCCTGGGTGTTTGACTCTGTAACCGAGCAGTGAGTGGAGCGCAGGTCAACGCCGTGGCATGGCTTCCCGCTGTAGATTGAAGGCGGATTTAGAAGGACCTTAGCAGCGGAAGACAACGAGGCGAGCACATGCTGTGCATTGAATCTGCGGAGCAACGAAAGAGCACCAGAAACGTGGGCATCTTGATCGGTGCAGTGTATCACGGTTATATGTAGAGGTATTGAGGTATAAAGGCGAGTCGTACGTCTGCACAGCTTTTTGTGTTTCCTTGTAGCAACATAAGTTATTGACATGACTGGCGTCAAAGTTGTTGTTGCGCAGAAGGATGAGGTGCTACGGACTTGAAATGAGGTAAAGGGTGATACACTACGATAAACAGCCTCTTTGGAGAGTCTTTGGATGTGTGTAGATGGTGCTCGGCATAGCCGATGGTCTGCAAATGTGTCTGTTATGCGTGGCATAAATGCGAAAGTAGATTCGCTTCCTTGCTATAGACGGAAGGAAAGCTCGACACGTGGTAGACAGAAAGTCATATATATGCATATACATAAACATACACGCACATACGAATGTAGTTGTAAGTGACTCTAGACGGTCATCATCAACGCCAGCAAGATACGTCTCCTAATGTTTCATTCCTTCTCCATTCTTGCCCCCATCTTCTCATGGATGGAAACACTGACTGCGTTTCGGTTTTTTTCTCTCGTACATTACGTAGTGCGTATGCGGGCTCTGCACGAAGCACCGGAGTCTCTCTGTGATTAGAACTCTACTAGATTCAAGTTCAATCTTACGTGGTCGAGACGCAGACGGCAACCGCCGCTAACAAGCTGACGGTACGCTCCTTCATCTTCATAGATGCACCCCGGTAGAGTCCGTCACCGGATCACCGCTGCAACGAATCGAAAAGGTCTGAGGACTCTCAGCGACATGAGACAAAGACCGGCCGCAACGTCGATGCAGCACCTAGCTGCAGTGGAGACGGCGCAAGTGCTTGGTTAGTAGATCCCGCGTAAACACCAACGTTTGTGGACCCCATCAAGTTAGTTATCCTGGTTTGTGTCCGACATACTCATGAAGGAAAAACACATTTCAGCTGCTATGACATACATAAGAAGGTGTTTAAGCGTGCCTTTCACCAGCTGGATCTATACAAGCGCTACTTTTCAAAAAACGATTACAAAACGTATTCCGGAGCTACACATTGACATTGGATACGTATGCCCTGTCCAACGAAGCTCGGGGAGGTAGCAGCGGCCTCGTTACGAGTGCATTTGCTGTTCTGTAGCGGCCCGGAAGTCGTGGTGCCAACCCCTGCAAGGCAATCAAAAACACAAGCCTCGCCCGTCCTTGCCAAAAAGGGAGCAGCCCAGCGCGCTGGTCCGAGTGCAGAAGACGGAGTCATTCCCCTACAGACTTCACCTATCTCGAACTTTTCTAGAACTGAAGTCGGCACGCCTTGAGCGATATCGCGTCCCCCTCTAGATGATTTGGGATGTATCAATTCTTTACGAGTCGTACTAGAGTATGGCTCTCTTGTCTTTTTTTCTCGTAGGTGAATCGCCTACTCAGATTCAATCAACCGAACACAAATTGTTGTGTCTCCTGGTTTTGACGCCATCCTTAAGCATCCGCTTACCTATGCAACCTGCAGGGGGAGCCTTTACCTGATCACACATTCCATTTCTCCACTTCCTTTGTGGGCTTGTTCACAAAAGTCCACTTCTTCCCTTCGTTGCCTTGTGTACGACACTCCATACCTGTTTCCTATGAGTGCGACTTTATTGCCTATATGCATAGGCAGAGTCGATGAATATTTCCAACTCCATTGCAATGAACGCACAAGATCAAACAGATTCTCTCTTTACGCTTATTAAATTGCCTTGAGGAAAGCTTTGTCTTTATAAAGTGAGTAAGCAGGGCTCTGCCACGTCACTTGAGGTACGCCGCGGGTGTCCAGCCCAGTTCGCTGGGGCATGCCACTGGTGTCCACTTTGCGCCATTTGTTGTATCTGGCCTTTGTCTTTTGTGTAAATTCTCGCTGCTCACTCACACAGGCCTATGTGAAAGTCTTGTCGGTTGTCCCGTGCACAGACGCAGGCGAACGGGACAGCTGTGTACCCAATGGGTAAGAACAGCTCCGTCCGTAGTACACTCGAGCTCACCAGCCTGTTTCGGCTTCGGCCACTACGTCTGCTTCTTTGATAACGTCTGAAAAATGCTGGTTTCCCATTCTCTCTACGAGTCTGCCCCAATAGAGCTACGGCCTTGCTCTTCGTGAGTTGCTGCAGAAATACAGAGCTACATCGTACGCCGGACCACACCTCAGCGTGCTGTGGCCTACCGACGTTAGTGTATTCGCATGTCATGCTGCTTTTGCTGCACCACTGAATAGAGTGGCTTTATGAAGAGCAACGTGACGAGGTAGGGGATAGCTGCCTGCGAGCATTCCCCCGCAGCCTCTTAACACGTAATGGTTTGCGTGTATCTAATTAATAAGCAGTATTACCGCCAGCCGTAATTGTATAGAGAGCATGCATAAAAAACAATGCGCGGAAAAGCCGAAGCGCTGCTGCTAGCCCACCAGTGACTCATCTGCATAAGTGAGGATCTGTGAGCAAAAGGGAAAAGGCACGCATCTTTCCAATTTCGTTCCTGCAGCGCGGCCACTCAATACGTGGTAGGTCACTCTCGACATTTCGTGTATGTACTTACTAGTCGCCAACAGTGCTGATGGGATAGATACTCAAGAGGTTTAACAAGGAACTACGCCGAGGATGGCATGTAAAACATACTACGCGGAAAAAGTACACGAGGTGCCTACGTCTTTGAAAAAGCATTTGATTAGAAGAATGAATCTGAGGCGGGTCTGTTGTCGCGCCTGGCGCCACAGATACGACCACGTGGACCTGCTGTGGCGTCCACGAAGAGCATGTTAAGTGCCGCTTCGCATGTCGTCTGGAAAGTTTATGACGCGATAGCGGGCAAATGTATCTTCGCGTGAGAGCTGATATCCTCCTTCAGATCTTTGTGTGAGTAGTGATACATCTGCGGTGCCGTCTTCGTACTAAATTTTCAATTCTGCTGGACTTAAGAGCGGGCAGGCGGCACCTCGCTGAGCATTTAGGCTTTATATACGTATAGCTTTCGTAAGTGGGCAGACAGTGCCTCGTTAGGCACAAGCGCGCCAACATGTGTGTCTCCCACGCGGTAAACAACCGCCTGGCATTTGAAGGAGTCCTCGACAACGGAACCTGCAGCAAGGTTCTTTTATAAGTCAGCAGCCGAGCAGACGCGCACACACATATATATACATATACACATATGTATATATATGTGTATGTGTATGTGCGTAAATATTGGTGTACCCGGGCGTGCACGTGTGCACGTTGATACTAAGCCTTGCCTACCCTTTTGTGACGCTAGTGAACTACGAGCTATCACGTTCACCTGTGTTGCATATGCAGCTAAATGGACGGTAGATGTCGAGTGCGCTCTTTGCACATAAACAGCGTACACACGTGGAATTTCACATGTAGAGGAATAAGGAAGTCACGTGTGGATGGAGTTGTTCCGGTGGAGCCGTTTCTAGCTGAACACATATTTGTCTGTACAGACATCTGTATCTATATAGTTTAGGAGACACGTGCAGAGGTACAAAAGCAGTACACATGTACGCATAGCTGCATGGGTGGTGGCGTTGGGTACACAACAGTCTTTTGTCTTTTCTTGTGCGGTCACACGTCCGCAAATGTCACAAAGGCGCCAAACTGCTGATTCGGAGTGCCACAGTGTCTGCTCTAGGACGCTGCAACATCTTGCGCACTGAGTATTGAAACTCAGAAAAGCAAAAATGGGAACATACAGAAGATATTGCCATACTGGATGAGAGTCACACAAGCGCCACAAAACTACGAAAACTCAGCCCGACTGTCACAGGCGCTGCGTAGAGTGCTTGCGTTGCCTTTCTTGGTTGTCGAGAAGTAAGGGTTCTGGACGTCTTGAGACGGCTGACTCTTACCGACGAGGGTGCGACTAACAAAATACCTAGAAATGGGAAATGTTGAACCAGCACAGGTATTCAGCGGTCTCAGATTTCCTCAGGCATGACCGCGACGGTGTTGCGCTATCTTAGCTAGAACTGCTATCTAGAATATGAACGCAAGCGAGAGTAGGAACTTTCCGAGCACGAAGCGACGCAGCGTCTTTCGTGTTCGTCCAGTCCGCTAAAGATACAAATAATCACAATGAGAACCTGGTGCTAAGTCGAAACCTGCAGTTGCGATATGCATTAGTAGTTAGTCGCGTCCACCTCCGCTTGAGTAATTTCAACGCCTGCACAGATCTAACATAGATTAGCGTTCTTTTGTCCTTCTGAAGTCCCCCTTTCACGGAAACCAATGTTACTGACGAAAGGGAGGATTTAACGCAGAATCTGTCTAGCCTTTCCCAGTGAATGTAAATGTAACTGTCTGATGTAGATGACGACGTACTCACGTCTACACAAAAGCAGCAAGCACGCTAGACAGCCTGACAGGTAGAACACTCTGCCTCATGTGCGGTGTGTATCCTTCATATGGGTGTACAGATTCGGAGTGCGACGCGGTCACTCTGCCTGAACATGCACAAGCAGACACGGCATACTCACGCGGCTCTGCAGTTTCTTCGCGCACATGTCTGACACCTGCGGTTCCATTGTGAGGGATGCAGTGGGCGTGCAGGAAAAAGGATGTTCGTATCAAGCGTGTGTGGGAGCTAGGAAGTCCGAGTCCTTCCATGCATGCCATTGAGAAAGCACTTAGTCTCTTTCCCCTAGTGACGCAGATTTCTTTTTTGTGTGAGAAGCAAACACTTGCTAGGTTGATGAATTATCTGTTGTGACCTTGGGCGCTACACGGCACTGGTGGTCGGTCAGTCGACTCGGAATAGACTCAGGCAACCGCGTGAGGCCTGCCGGTAGCGCAGGTCCAGCAGATCCAGCGGTTCCGGCTCTGTCTTTTTCGTAGCGTGGGTACAGGTGGACTTAGAAGACGCCCGTGGGGACTGGTCCTGCCTTTTTCACTGTTTGGTTACACGGAGACACCGAAAACGCCTGTATGAACTTCTTGCAGCCTTTTAAGAAGCAGGCTGGGGCCACTTGCTACCTGGGCATTCAAAGGACTTCTGTATAGAATGGTTATGTGCAAAGGTCTACGGAGAAGTCTTGACCGTAGTAATAGGCACTTACAGTTTTATTGCATTTGAGGTAGGGCAGTAGCAGTGTAGAAGGAACAACGTTAACACTAGTAATACGACTAGCAGAAACAGGAAGAGCACTTAGCAGTGTCTGAAGTATAAGGGTACTCCGAGTACCAGTCTTTTCGACGTCAGCACGGGTACCAGATACGACTGTGGTTGTTGTCGTGGATCAGAGCAGTGCAAATAAAGGGGTAATGATCCTAGGAATAGTGGCACTCGTTGCAATAGCGCCAGCAGCAAAAGCAGGAGTGATTATAGTTGTATCACCAGCAGCAAGGGTATACGTAGAAGAAGGTGAATTAGGAGTCGCAGTGTCGGAACAGAGTTTTAGGTGTCCGATAATTATTGGCGGCATCAATAGTGAGAGCGCTTGTGGAAGAGAAGCACTGTGCGTTTTTCGCTACAGAGTCCGTAGTCGTCGCTGACGATCTCTCATCTACAGGCTGCGCCTCTGTCGGGAATTTTTTTTAAAAAGCGTTCCGTGCGTACTTTAGTGTTGACCCCCACTCGTGACGCACACCGAATTCGCTCACAAGCTTCTCCGCATGCAGATGACGCCGTAAGACGCACTGCACTTACACCTTCAACCGTAAGTGTCTCGATCAGCAGATAGAGGCGTTCGCAGAGAACGCAGACAGAACACGAAACACCCTGTTCAAACAGGATGTCCTATTTTCTGTACGACGGGAGCAGGTTTGGGCAGCCGGGCTACGATGTGTGCCTTCCGGCCCCCGGTTGACGTTCTCAAATTGCCTGTCACGTTCCGCTTGGCCGAAACATTTCAGTGCACGCCATGTACGGCGTAACGTGCTCACGACCGTCTCTACTCCTCGTACGCCATCATCCAGGTGCGTCCCTTCAGTGGCAGAAATTCTGCAGTGCCGCGCTGCTTTGATGCGAATTAGTGATTGTCACGCTTTTCCTGACTCGACGGGCGATGGACTGAATTTATCTGCAAAACGGGGGACGTGAAAACGGCATCGTCTCGCAACTAAGTAAGGTGTACATCCCGTCCGAAAGAGTTCCGATGGCCAACTTGTAAAACAGGTGCATAATACGAACATTGTACTGCTCCTACTCCCCGACAGAGGATCACCAAATAATATCGCCTATACAAAGCGGGGCTTATTCGCCATAATTGCCGATTTTTGATACTGTTGCCGTCTTTTCACGGCAGGGCCAGCCGAACCTGTTGCACTGGCCACCGAGCTACATCAATGCTATCAACCGCCCGCAAGGCGGACAACCAGGGTAGAGGGCGAGTAGCTGGAAACTTTGGTTCTAACTCACTGCTATCTTCCCTGCTGCATACGTTCAAAAGTGCCTGCGTGTACCTGCGCAAACGCCTTTATAGCGAAGTGTGAGTAGTGTGGCGTTAAAATGACAGGAGGTGAGTGCGTGAACGAAACTTTCGAGCCGGTTCACTGGTTGTAGGCAGTAAGTAGGGTTCTTCGCAGTCCTTGCTAAGTACATGCAGAAGAAACAACGCCTGCACCAAGCGGCAGCGCTATTAAACACACTTTTCTGAAGTGTACCGTCAGCAGCATCTGGCGGGTGGGCCGTTGCTTTGCACGTGAGGAAGCCTTCAGTCCTCAGGCAACTGCGACAGAGTTTGCCCTTTTCTGCAGCATTACAACGGCATGACACGATGTTCTTCTATTTAGTGGACTGGCAAGCCCTTTCCCCGACCGTCTCCAACGCCCAGGGCACCCCTAATTCTGTGACAAACAGGCACAGAAGTCGTCCGCGCAGTCACAGTGCGTTGAGGGTGTTGATGAGGAGTTTTGCACGCCAGCGACGACAGTCGCTGTCGCACACAGCCTGTGGACAGTAGTTAGGATCGTCATCGGAATCTTGTTGAGGGTCTTCCGCCAGCTTACGAAGCTTGCGTGTTCTGCGATCAAGTTTACGAGTGGATGTGTGCCTGTGCGGGAACAGCTAAAACGCTTTTGCCGACCCGGGCCTTGTATCACTCCTTGTATCTCTCCTTGTATCACTCCTTGTATCACTCCTGCTCGATCTTGTGTCTTCTACAATCCGTTATTCAGATGATGTGTGCATTGGTGTCTGCACACTTACTAAACGTGCACATGAGGCATCCACCAGACATAGGCCTACACTCTAGGCCTACACTCTCCATGGTTGGGGATGTCTCTGCAGGGATACTGTTCGTGCGTATCATATACAAATGATAGCCTTGTAGATACGATGCAACACCGTAGCCGCTAAGCAGAAAGGACTGTGTTCTCTACGGCTGCAAGGTACAATAGGGGTGACTGAAATTAGCTGTATTGTCCATACGGCTGCCGACGAAGAACGATGCGCGGTGCTGAGCTTGCTGAACACCACTGAAAGATCCCATGTGGTGTAGAACCCATAATAATCTTCGAACCATCGCACTTGAAGACTGTCGCAAATAACACACGAAAGGCACGCGGCTGCGTTGTCGTTTCAGCATAATTCCGAGAAAGAAGAACTGGTGGAAATGAGCAGCAGTCCTCAAAGCGCGTACGGCGGGCCTCAACGTTTTTTCTGTATATTTGTGCCCTTCCCCAAACACATGAATGGTTCCTCATATCGTAATCGTAGCATGGTCCTTACTGAACATTGAAACATTCCTCAACATTGCTGTGCTTCCGTTACGCTGATGCAACCTGAGCCAGCCAGTGAAAACACTCGGAGCTGCCCCCACTACACTTGTTCGTAGTCCATAGGTACAACTGTGCACCACCCATGATCCTGCGGTTCCGCAGTTGAACGAAGCGCTCGTTCTCCTTTCTTTATGCCTCCCCTCCGCCATAATGCCCAAAAAGTACACGATCGTGATCACCCTTCAATATTCATTCCTCGTGGCTACAGCTTACAACGACGCACCACTGCAGGACTGGCGTACGTCTTTTGTTTTCGTGCTCTTCACTCCCATTGCCATGCAAGAAGTACGGACACCTTCCCAGTTTTCCTGTCCTAAGGCATCCCATCTGCACTTATATATGTGTGACGGACGCATAACGGTGTTCCTGTTTTCAGCCGCCGTCGTGCTGTTAGCTTAGTGAAGAGCGGCGTCACAGGCATGGCACCTGACGTAGTACTAGCACATCTCCCATCGCCGGCACTTTCTGCGCGTGCCAGACGCGCCCCAGAAAACTCACGAGTTTTGTCCTCAATTTCCGGTTCAACAGATGCATAGTTTCATATGTGTACATACATTTTTCACTGCATGCATCGTACGTCGTAAACTCCTTCCGTAAGTTGGTTTATCTGGGTGGTTTTCGAGCACGGTGGGCGGGGCGTGGGAAATTCCTCAGCGCGTCGAGGCAAACTGCCTCCGGGGTGCTGGGACTTTTCAGTCTCGTCCTGTCCACTTTCGCTGTGCACAGCACAAGAAAAACTACAGATCAATTTTCCTCGTTTCACGGAATTGTTTTTTACACTTTGTGCCGCGCCTTTTCCCCCAAGGACGCGCAAACCCCGTGTTCACTCTGCATCATTACACGGGCTGACTCCGAACGTACAGCGCGGACCCTTCTTCCTTTCGACCTGTACATGAGCTACTTTCACACCCTCACTCGCGCAAACGTCGGCGTTTGCCGCATGCATTATGTGGTTCCTGTTGATCTGTAAGTATGCTCGAAATGTGTCCATCACGAACGGTGTGGCGCCTGAAATCTTTTGTCATGCGCATGTGCGTTAAACAGCTATTCTACCGTCTTCGCTTACTCACTCAGCCCTCCATGGTCACCAGCTCCTCCATCAAGCGTCAGTCTCCATATTCTACACGTTTCTTGCGCGACCGTGTGACTTGTGGAATCCTTGCAGATATCGCACAATCTTGGTTCCACGGTCGCCACGAGAGCTGTCGGTGAAAAAATCGGACACAAAAGAAATTCGACAGTGCCTGACGCACAGATCTTTGCAGCAAGTCATTCGCTCGATGAAAGCACACGTCCAAGGTGTGCCTGCGAGTACACGGAACGTGTAACGCATCTGACGAACAAAGCTGACCACTCATCATCTCTAGCAGTGAACACGCGTTCAGAACGAACAGTTTTACGCACTGCGTAACTAACGTGTGATGCGATCTACTTAAAATAGTGGTAATAGATCCCTTCCCCTTCTTATCGTCACCCACCCCTCATAATTGCTGCGAGAGAGAAAACGACATACAGCTCCTACAGCCACGTCAAGGGTGTTGCTGTTATCCCTGAGTGTGTTTACGTTTGGTGAGTATAAAGGTTGAGTGTATACACCAGTACAGATAAACAGGACATAAAAAGTGAAACACTTGTGTGAAAATGTTGAATCATACAGTTCGTACGTATGAATGCATTATGCGGAAGAGCTGCCACACATATAAACATATCCCCAAAATCAGAGTTCAAGTATACAGAGAGGGTGACTGTGCCATCATCTTCTCGACAAGGCACACAAGATACCATGTTGTGTGACGTCGGCGCTTGCCGCCAACGTGGCTGTCTCTCTTTGTCTGCCTCCCACCGTTCGTGTATGAAGCCGTGCGTAGATATGGACATGTGTGAATACGCATACGTATGTCTCACTATGCATTACGCGTGTGTACACATATATGTGTGTACTCACTGTCGTACGCGCGGGCATCTGTGAGGTGGATGTGACGCTATTGCACCACAGAAAGCATGATGTCAGAAGCAACGCTGCTTCCTCTTGTGTCCAAGCCCGTCACGTTCTCCTGTTCTTCTTCTCGTTCTGGTGCTGGTGCTGTTCGTTCTCGTTCCGCGGCTGCAACTACTTCTGCGGGTGCTTGTTCCGCTTGCCCTGCCCTTGTTGCTCGCGTTGCTCCTGATGGAACGGGCCGGCCAGCTACATGGACTGGAAGCAGCAGTGGCCGCAGGAGGACAAGGGTGCCGCTTTCTCTCAGCCGCAGCATCTCAAGCAGTAGCATCAACAATAGCAATAACCGCGTTGTTAGACACAACACCAACGACCCGGCAGTCTCGTGCAACAGCGTAGGCTACCGCAACTACACGAGCAGCAGCAGGAGCAGCGGCAGTCCTGTGTGCCGCACCAACAGCACTGGCTCCGCCAGCAGGGTCACGGCCACCATGGGTAGCAGCAACAGAGGGAGCGGTAACAGCAGCCACACTCCCAGCAACAGCGACACGTGCTGCAGGAGCACTGCTGCGAGCAACAGGAGCAGCTGTGCGATGCGCAGAAACGGAGCAAGGAGGAGCCACACACCTGTTGAGGTTCACAGTGTGATGTACAGGACAGACAATACGCTGTTGGATATGCGACAGTGGCCACGGCGTTGTTCTTCCCTTGGGCCTGCTGCTACTTTGCACGCCCTGGAGAGCAGCAGCACTAGGAGCGACAGGAGACGCTGTCGATCTGAAGAAGCAAAACAGACGCAGCCCTGTTTCTGTCTCACGTGGAAGACGGTGTGTACAGGAGAACGGCGGGGGGGGCGAAAGTCTAGTCTTCCCGCGCGGACGACCAACGCGCCCAGTGTTCCCGTGCTATCTCTTGCGCCTGCTGCTGCCCCTACAGAGGGACGCCGCGCGACTTACGTGCCTCAGGCTGCCCTTGCCACGCGCTGTTTTTCTACAGTGTTGCCTGCTGCTGCTGTCATTCCTGCTGCTGCTTGTCTTCCCTTGGAAAGAACGCCTGCGTCAGCTGCAGCCGCAGGACGCGTTCTTCACGTCTGTGAGAAGAAGCGGCAGCGGCTGCGCGGCCAGCAGCCTGTCCCGTGTGCCAGTGGCCACCATGAAGAAGGTGCAGCATCAGCAGCAACTGCTTCTGCAACAAGCGGAGGTACTCTCGCGCATCCTACTTGTATGTACGTTCCGTCCGGAACAGGGACAGAACAGCCGCAGCGGCCCCAGGAGGAGCACAGCGGAAGCAACAGAGGACAAGGAGGAGGTCAACACTCTCAAGAGACGCACGCCTCACCAGGTTGGGTACCAAATTCTGTGTGGTTATCTGTTCTTCCTCACACTAAGCCGCAGTCTGCTGCATGCGGCATGTCAGCAGGTGCTGATGGCGGTGTTCCTCCTGCCACCCCTGCTGACGCTTCTGACGGTTTTGTTGCGGCGAGTGACACTGCTGCAGATACCGGTTTTCTGCTGGAAAAGTCGACTCTTGATGGTCCTGCGGCTTCTGTAAATTACGGAGGCCGCGCTGCTGCCTCTCTTGTTGACAGCGGAGGCCCGCCGCCCACGTCCGCTGCTTCTGCTCGATGTCTTGCCCCCAGCAGAAACGGCTGCACTGGTGCCCCGGTTGCTGGTGCAGTCCGACGCAAGCAACAGGATGCAGGAGGAAGCGACGATCACGTGGACGGAGCTGTGGCAGCAAACAGCATTAGCGAGGGAGAGCAAGAAAGTGTCGACTCAGAAGCAGGAGAAGGACCAGCAGAAACGCTTGGGTCGGGAGAAGGAGGAGCAGCAGCAACGATGTGGGGCAGAGGACGAGGAGACGAAGGAGGAGGAGGAAGAGCACCAGCAGCAGCGACGCACGCAGCAGCCGGAGTGGGGTGGAGGGCTGCAGCGCGGCGTTCAGCAGCAGAAGCAGCTGCAGGATCAGTAACAGCAGGAGCAGCAGCAGCATCCGGAGCAGCAAGACGTCCGGCAGTACGAAGTCGACTGCGACGTCACCCGACAGATCTATCGGAGGGAAACATAGCGTGGGTCGGTGAAGAAGGAAGAGGCGGAGGAGTAGAAGCAATGGATCAAGCGCGGCAGGGTGCGCCGACAACAGCAGCACAAGACAGGAAACAACCACCGGTATCCTGGGGGACAGGGACGGCGATGCACTCTGCGGAAAGTGCGGCAGGCAGCGGAATACGTAGTTGTGCGTCACCAGAGGGGAACTTCTTCCTGCGGCGGCCGCAGACGCTGCGGCCGCAACGGCAGGGGCGGCAGCTGGGGCAGGGGCCGGAGGGAGGAGAGACAGAAGAGTTAGAAGAGAAGGAACAAGGGGAAGAGGGAGAGGACGGGGATGAGGACGGGAATGACTCAAAAACGAGTGGCACAGTGAGCAGAGGAGAAAGAAAAGATAGAGGGGCCGCAGAGAAGTGCTGGGGTCTGCTGGGGGGGTTGCTAGAGAGACTGCGGTCCAGCAGCCGTAACAGTGTGCGTGCGGCGCTCGTGCTGGGTGAGGACTTCCGTAAGAAGCTGCTGCAGCAGAAGGCGCAGCTTGAAAGCGGCAAACGGTTGTCCGGCCGCTGCTTTTTCTATCTGCTACTCACGTTCTTCCTTGTGCTGCTGGCCCTCGTATTGCTGCTGGGAACGCTGCAGCACGAGCACAAACTCTACCGCCTGCGTCCCCGCCAGGTGCTGCTGCTGCAGCAGCACACGCAGCGGCAGCTGCAGCAGCGCATGCAGCAACAACAAAAGCAGCAGCAGAGGAACACCCACGACAGCGCATGGCAGCAGCGCTTCTTTGAAGCCGTGCTCAGGGTCCCTGTGCCTCCCCTGCGGCCTTGTGCTCATGGAGCACCGGCAGCAGCAGGAGCAGCAAGACCCCAAAGCGAGTGGCTACACTCTTCTGCAGCCGCTTCTGCTTCTGCGTGTTTGTTAGGGGAAGACGCCTGCAGCAGAGGAATGCCTGAGGTGGGTACTTCCTCCCCGTCTCGCCACCAGAGTTGCCCTAAGACCGAGGACGCGGCTCTACTGCCTCCGGCAGCACCAGCAACGGCAGGTGACGTGCCAGCGGATAGGAGAGGGGCACTCTTCTTTGCAACAAGAACGCGTGCGTTTGTCCCATGGAAAACGAGTCGTAGTAAACCAGCTGGTGCAACCACTTTCACCGGCAGGAAGGCATCTGCGTGGCGAGGAATAGACACGCTAGGGGTCTGCTGCGTGCCCCTCGTTCTGTGTCCCTATTCGACTGCTGCTTCCGACAAGCGCAGCCACTGCAAGCAGCCTGCTGCTTCAACAGAAGCAGCGACGATCGGCAGGGACTTCATTCGGACGCACGGGTCGGATCATCGCTTCTCCACGTCTCATGCATCTCGTCCTCCAGCCGCCGCTGGCGCTCGTGCAGCGGCGTTTACAAGCGCAGTAGCTTCTGCAGGCGACCTGTCTGCCGCCACTGCTGCTGCGGACGTGGAGTTTCCTGGGAGCGTGTTTTTCTTCTCGCTTCGTGGACATCCGCCTCCGCTATCTTTCCTGGACCCGGCGAGTCCTGTGCTGGTCTGTGCAGAAGCTGACGAGCGGCAGCTGCTCCTGCGGCTGCTGCTGCAGCTGGTGCGTCCCTTCCGCGCAGCCTCCGACGCAGTACGTGGGCTGCTGCAACTTTTCCATCCATTTGTCGCTTCGTCCTCGACGGCGCAACAGCAGAATCCCCAGCAGCAATCACAGCAGGACCAGCGGCAGCAGCACACACTGCTCCAGCAGCAGCAACACGCCGAGCAGCGGGAGCAGTCCCCCGTGCAGCAGCAGCAGCAGCAAACCGAGACGGAGATACTGCGACATACGACTCAGCAAGAGCGGCGGAGCGTGTCAGCAGCAGCGCAGGAGGGGGCTGCTGAAGCGCCGTGCAGTGGAACTTTGTGTTGCGTAGCAGTTCCTACTGGTGGCGTCTGCAGTAACATTTCAGAAGAGATAGCGGCAGCAGGTGAGACAACGCCCGCAGCAGCTGAACAGGGATCAGCAGCGTCAGAGGAACCGCAGACCGATTCGGCGCTTGCAGAGTGGGAAACGCAGGTTGTGCGCGTGCTTGCAGAGGGAAGCGCCTGCTGTTTGTACGCTGCTGATGATGCGTCTTCGCCGAGCAGCTGCGGGCTTGTGCGTGAGAAGCTCCCCATGTTGCAAGAACAGAAGCGTGGGCCTGCCGCAGGTGCTCCTGGTGTTCCTGTTGCTGCACGTGATGCCGCTGCTGCTCGCAGTTTTTTGCAGGAAGAGAAAGAAGCAACTGCTCCGGCTGTGCTGTCGCGTTTGGGTGAAGGAGAGGAGCCGCGCTTGCAGGTGTACGCACAAACGCTGCGGGCTGCCTTCAACGGGCTGTTGCCACAATATACGCAGATACGCTTCGCTGCTCTCTCCACTGAAGCTGCTGTTCTCTTGTACAACTTTCCTGGCAACGCTGCTGGTGCGGCGCCTCCTGATGCGGCGCCTCCTGATGCGGCGCCTCCTGGTGCTGTTGTAACGAGTCCTGCGTCCGCTGTTTCTTCGCGCCTTGCCGTGACACAGCAGACACGGGGAGCGCTGCTTTCGCTTTTCTGGCCTGTGTCAACCACACCACCAGTCCCTGGCGCTATTCCGTCAAGTGGTGTCTCATCTCCTGCTGCGGCTCTTTCGTCTACTGGCGTCCCTCCGGCTGCGCGATCGCCTCCCCGTTGTGCTGCTGGTGCTGGTTCCACTGCTCCTTCCTTCCCCGTTTCCTCCGTCTCAAGTGCGCTGCTGACGCGGCTGTCTTCTCTGCTGCCTGCCGAGACCTCTCTCTATTTCTCTTTCTCTTCTTATCTATCTCCTTGCTATCCTTTCTCTCGCTTTTTGCATCGTCGTCTCGTTGGGTGGGGAGGGCTGCAACTGCATATCCTTCTTTTCGGCGGGTGGTTTCATTCGCTCTTTGCTGCTGAACCTCTAACGCTCGTGCATGCGCCCCGTGCTGCCTTTCTCTTCGTCCTCGCTGCTTACCGTGGGCTGATACTATACGAAGCGTTTAGTTCTCTAGAAGCTCACTACTTCAGACGTGCACACACGTTGCAGCAGCAGGAGCACCTACGCGCAGCAGCGGCTGCTGCAGCTGTGGAGGAATACGATGCTGGGACGCAGAACGGGGGGGGGTTTGCTGGAAGAGATATCGAAAAAGAGACAGGAGAGACAGAGCTGTGTGCTGATATTCTCTTCGAGAGAGAAGAAGATTTGCGACTGCTTCTTCAGCACCGGCAAGCTGTTCAGTGTGCACGCGGGAACGCAAGACACGACTCCAGCTGCCGCGACAAGAGCAGCAGCAGCAGCAGCAGAAACAGCAGAGGCAGCGGCTATCCTCTCGATGGTGAAGGAGCGAAGCAGGAGCAGGAGGAGGAAGGCCCCCAGCAGCAGCAGCACGGCAGTGAGAGAACGAAAGAGAATGAGACTGGAGGGAGGAGGGAGAGCTGCAGCAGGACACGGAATACGGAGGACGAAGGCGAATTCGTAGTAGCAGCAGCAGCGTGGACAGACTTCAGCGACCATGTGGTGCTTTACGTGCTGGTGGCCATATTTGCCGCGATGGAAATTGCTGCTGCTCGATCTTCGCACACGCGACCGCGCGCAACCCCCGCTGCAGGCAGTAGCAGCAGCACTGGTGGTCCGACTGTGTGCTGCAGCAGTAGCACCAAGGCGTGCAGCGCCAGCAACTGTTGTAGCAGCAGTGTCAACAGCAGCAACCGCCACCACAGCAGCAGCAACAGCAGTAGCAGTGGCAACCAGCTAGCTGGTCGCTGCCAGGATGGCGCCTCGTCAGAGGCAGGAGACGCAAGCAGCGTAGACTCGCTCTTTCCTTCCTCAGCGCTTACCACTCCTGCGTCTGATCAATATTACGAGAAAACGTTGCAACAGCTAGCCGCTGGTGCTAACGGTTTCAACTTTGCAGCATCAGGTCACCAGTTGCAGTTGACCGCAGGCGATGCTGCAACAGCAGCGAAGCTGGGAGCACGCGTGGTAGCAGCCGGTGAGAGTGCTGCTGCTGCTGCGGCCTATTTCTCACCGTCGGGCACGAACAACAACAGCGGCACAGAATCAACAGGACGGCAGGCAGGAACTGGCAAACTTTATGTCGTGGTGTGGGTCTACTACGGCTTTCTACTACTGTGCTGCCTTCACATGGCTTTCTACACGGCTTGCTTTTTCCACACACCCCAAGAGATATGGAGTGGCTTAGGCGTGGGGTTGCTGTTTCTTGTGCTACCGCTCGTTGTTGCGTGCGAAATCCTGGAAAAACCGACTTTGCAGCGGCTGGGGATCGGGAGCGGGGAGAGAAGAGCTGCTAAACAAGGTGCTGGTGCTGCTGAAGCAGCGCACGGGGAACCAGCAGGGGGCTCCAATAGCAGCAGAGAGCCCACAGGCAGCAGCAAGCGCTTTACCGGCCCTGAAACCGCGGGAATTGCAATGAAAGAAGTCGAAGACGAAGAAGAGGAAGAAGAGGAAGAGGAAATGGGGTTTAGAGAAGACCGGCTTAGCAGCAGTAGCAGTCTCAGCGTGCACAGTAGAAGCTCCTCCAGCAGTAGCAACTGCAGCAGACTACGCGAGCGTGCAGCCGCAGCAGGGGAGGCGCGGCTGTTCCCCGCCTACAGACGCAGACCCCACTTCTTCTGCAGTAGCAGCGGGAGCAACAGCAGCCACGGAGGCACCTCGCCACTGCCCGCTATCCCCCAGAGGCACCTGCAGCAAATTGCCTTCCACCATCTCTCACGCGCCACACGGACACGCAGCAACCACGGCCGCCGCAGAGAAGAGAGCAGCAGCAGCCACTTGCACAGAGGCAGAAACCGCAGCAGCAGCTTTATGACTCCTGCTGCTGCGGCACCCTCTGGACGGGGCATGCGCAAGTACTGCTACGACGCACGCGACTCTCTGCTGCAACAGCACGAGGACACAGTGACAATTAGGTGAAGGAACAACAGACACATAAGGAATTAAGATAAGCAAGATGTGTGCGTCGATGTATACGTTTGTGCAGTGTATCTCTGCGATTTTGAAGGTAAGTAAATACATATGTGTACACGTACGTGCGTAGATACATATGTATATGTGTATGTGAACACAGGTATAACACATAACTAGGGTGGTACATCTACAGGTGGACTCTGTAGGTGTATTACAACAGTGTCAGAAGTGTTACACGCATTACGCGAGACATGCAGCAGGGTCATAGTTGTATAGCCCCATGGACAGAGAAGTGTAGCCGAAAATCGGCAACAGCAAGTATAACCTTTTGTCCCGCCTATCGGTGTAAGTGCTGCCACTCCCGCCACTCTGCTACCCGTCGCGATAGAAGAAGAGGCTACGTGCGGCTTACTATATGAAACTGCAGTCCGGGCGCAAAGGTCCTCAGACGTTGCGCCGGTGTCTTTAATGTATGGGACGCGTGCGTCTAGGCGCATACGGATGTGCGCACATGTGGAACATATATATGTATGCATGCTTGTACGTGTATGTATGTAGGAATTATCTACGTGTGACCTGCAGGTCCATCAGTCACCACACGCATATACGTTGTATTTGCGCGCATGTGTGTGTACGTGTATGTACACGCTAAATATGTGTTTCTGCGTATGTGGATCTCCATTTGTGCTCGCGGTTGCATGTACGAAGCGAGTGCGAGCCCACCCTTGTAATCAAGTTTGTCGATGCCTAAAGAAAACAACAGTGCAGAGTAGGGTCAAGTTCGCATTTCCCTCGTGTAGGTGACGTGTTGGCTGCTTCTCTTTGGCTTGCTGTTGCGCTTGTGGGTGAGAGGATACACGCGTGCGCAGACGGCTGAGAGCGCCGTTTTGTCTGATGTATACCGATATATACAAATGTATAACTTGTGCGTATCCTTCGTGTGTACCTATGTATATCGATTCACGTGTGTTGAAACTTGTGGAAGCATGTACCTGTTTGGACGCATGATGACTTTGCACTGTAAAGAACACTTCTGCGCATTAACACCAAGCGGGCACGTTTGAGTTTTTTACGTGCGAGCGTTTGTCCCATGCCCGCTAATACATGGTTTCTGCCACCAGGAATGTACAGTTGTGTCTGTTGTTTCACGGTGGCCTCCCCGTCGTACACTCGTGCCAGTCGCCCGTAGAGTCGCAAACTACGGAGACGCTGTGTAGCGTCTCCTGCTACACACGCACGTACGACGCGCTTGTGCCCGCTCAAGGTCGGTCTAGGTCTAGGTTACTCCTGCGCAGCAGATGAGGAGTGCGGATTTTCTGCCAGTCTATCCAGCTTAAACTTTGCAGCAGCCTTTGAAATGGCTGCAGCTGCCAGTGGGGGTAATTGAGATACGATGGCGCTGTAGACCCACTGCGCAGTATCACGATCACTGGAAACTGCAACGCGTGCGGCGGCGTGCCCCTGGGCTTCCTGCAGCACTCGCAACACGTGCTCAAATGGCAGCGTTCGAGAGAACAGGACCGCTGGAGGTGAGCAGCAACGGCGGCGCCGGTGTAGTAGGAGCACGCGTAGATATAGCGGCAGCAGCACCATTACTAAGTGCAGCAGCAGCGTGACAAGCGTAGCCGCGGCAGCACTATATATGGCAGCAACCTCTTCGCGCTGTTCAGATTGGGCGCAGCGGCACGTCTCCCGGCGGTCAGACGGCCATATGAAGGAAACGGCGTTGTATGAGCAGAAGTTCTACATCACCTAGGCAGAAGTCGCTGTAGATTCCATCGCGGCGACGGGGCGCAGCCACGGAATCTAGACAATGCACACAGCCCCACCTGTAGCCACAAACTGTCGCAGTCGGCATATACTCACTTAAACTGTCGCATTCAAGAAGCAACTGCAGCTGGCCAGGGGCAACAAACACGGACGAAACAGCAGACGCCAACGAGAAAAACGCCATCTTACCAATACACGACCCAAAGTCCTTCCTATCTAGGACGTATACCAATGCGGAAACGCCGTGCGCTAACGTACATGCACGTTTCTGCACATTCATGCATACTGTACGTAGTCCCTTAATAGGAATGTGAAACCACGATGCGCAGGACAAAGGTGCTTCGTACAGGGCAGCGTACACGTACGCGTGTTGGTACATCTGTGCGATTAGATGGTTTGTAAACAGCGCTGCACCACGTGTGCATCTTCTACTTCCTTCGCAATTCCAGCTTGTCTCCATATGGCTAGTAATCAGCTGAAGCTGCAAACTCTAGTCCGCCGGGCACACGTATGCTGCCGCTGCACGCGTGCTGACGCTGCTTCAACGCCCCTGCGTACGCCGCAGCAGCAGTCTGCGTACACTGTTACAAGGCATAGGCGTGTGCTGGACCAGTGCGTTCGCGGACGCTGCCAGAATACTCCTGCATACACCGCTACAGCAGATGTGTGCATGCTGCTTACGTGTGCGTACACAGGTACACACCCTGTCGCACCTTGGATGCACCAGCGCGACAGTATGACGCAGAAGCAGTTCTCGCAAACAAGCATCTTCCGCTACCGCAGGCACGCCCTCCCGAACACACCTGCACACGCTGCAGCATATAACCACACGTGTGTTCGAGCTCACGTATTCTACAGGCTCTGCGGCTGAACATGCAGTAACACGTTCTGAGATACGCTACTGCAAATGCACCCTCAGGTTGCCGGCGGACTACACTTGCTTGGTGCTCTCTGCGACTTCAGCAGCAGTGAGTACACCTCCATAAGGCGGGCACACGCTTCCGCTATTTGCACATAAACAAGTTTTCGTTGGCACTGGTCTTCTTGTTTTTCTTTAAGCAGCCGTTTACGCTCTGCCTGCTCCTCAGTCTCTGGTGCTGCTGCAGCGTATCTGTCTCCCGTGGCACCAGTCGTCTCATCTGCATTCAACTGTACACTCACAGCCAGGGCTCTTTCGCATGCGGCACTCGGAAAGATGGGCTCTGCTGGCGGTGCTACATCCACAGTTACCGGTCGGTCTGTGGAATCGCCTGCTGCCCTTGCGGAATCCGGGGGATTGAAAACGGTCCATCCCAGTGCAGCAGGGGGCAGCGCGCGTGCCCAGCGGCTTCCACCTCTCTCTAAGCCACGGCGTTCGTGTCCTTTACACAATGTCCAGTACTCTGGAGATCCACATAACAGGGGGTCTAATCTCTCTAATACCTCGAGCATTTCTTCTTTGGCTTTAATTGCTGCACAGGCATTTCCATCACAGGTAGCACTTGCAGCTGCTGCTGCACATTCACCTACCGCTGCACCGACTGGGGATGTGTCAATGGCAGATTTCCTCGCTTGTTCTGCCTTCCCTGCCGTTGTTTTTTCCGGTAGGGAAGTCGGCTCCTCAATATCTGGCCCCTCCTGGCCTCCAGCTTCTTCTTTTGGCTCGGTTTTGCATCGATACAGCAGCTGACTGGCAAGAGGGACCCCACAGTACTCACCGCTACTACTACTACTACTGCCACTACTCCTGCGCACACTGCTCCGACTAAGCTTGTCGCTTCGCTCTGAGGCCGTGTGGACGCGACGAAGTTTTGCTTCTGCAACTGTAGCCAGAGTCGTGTCTTTTGATGTCCTTCCGGCAAAAGAGGGTAATACCACGCCAGAGTTCGAGGAAGTTGCACTAGTAGAAAGAGCCTCCTGATTAACACTGCGGAACGACGCAGCCACAGCGAGTAATTTCTTTGCACAGAGAGCAGCTGCCGCAATCAGGATGGGCGGTGAAAACTGCTCAAGTAGCGGAGTGGCGGCGATGTCATTGGTAATCGCCCAAATAAGATGAGCTTCCTGATGTGTAGGCAGCATGAGAACGATTGCTTCGAGTAATACGTCGTAGAGATAGGGAAGCGGCAGACTGAATCCCAGGGCCTGCAGCAGCCGTTCCTCCTCACGCAGACACTCTTGCCTTACGTGCCAGTACTCGCGAATTCCCATCGGTACGTATCCCTTCAGATACCGCGAGGAACGGGAAAAACCTGCAATGCCACAAGTGCGAGATTTACTGTTTTCACCTCTGTGGCTCTGACTCCGTGCAGTGCCGCCGCTGCTGCCTTCCTCCTGTGTAGAACCTTCTTCGCACTGACCACCTTTAACACTCCGTTTCGTCCCTGAGTCAGAAACTCCAGCACCGACTCTTTTACCTTCGTCACACAGTTGTCCCCTTCTGTCTGTGTCCTTTTTCTCTTGTCCTTCGGCGGCCGACGGTGCGGAGCTCCTAGAGCCTTCACCATCTTTCTGCTCCGCTTTTATCCCTTGCTGCTTTTCTGCTTTGGACTGCTGTGAGCAGCTGGAAACAGAAGATGTGTTAGAGGATTTCTGCTCGTCAGAGCCATCCGTCGTTCCTGTCTTTTCGGAGTCTTCAGAAGATTCGTGCTGCTTCTCAGGGGAATTGCTCGTTGCTGGTGTGTTAAGTCGGTGTTGCTGCTGCGTTTTCCACTGGAGAAAATCAATGCAGTTGACCGCCTCGCGCAGTTTGAGATTTGTTTCACTAGTTTTCCCAGCTAAAAAAAGGCAAGCGGCCATGCAGCGCGAGACGATATGGGGGGAACTGCAGAGCTCTTCTTTGGTGAAATGGCCAGGAAACACAGCATGGAAGGCTGAGACAGCCGCGGCAACCGCGTAGATAGGTAGATTCAAGTCGAATGCAGCCTGGTGAACAACATGCCCCAAGTGAAGACGTAGCGTGTCCCACGCTTCTGTCGGAGCACCTTCTGGGTAAACTGGGAACTGCCTGCGGTAGAAAAGGATACACGGGGAAGACTTTGGCCGATCTGCACAGGCCGGGAAAGGAAGGAAACGCTGGCGGTCGTACGGGTATGTGGTGTCGGCTTCATCTTCTTCAAGTGTCTCGTCACAACCGCCCTCGGTAAACGTTTCTGTTGGAGCCGTTCCAGGCAGATGCGGGCCGCAAACAACGCGTTCCCGTTTGGGCATTATGCGTTGAAAGCCTCGCACAGGGAAATTTTGCGCTGGACCAAATAGACTCAAAAGACCGTCTGAAAGCTGCGCTGGGTCCCTAGCCTTGCAATGGAACAGTAGTGTGCAACTACAGATCTGCGGGTATGCCGCTGTCGACGTCGCCAAGCGCCAGCCTCCCAGTAGATCTGATCACACTAAATGGTGACCGAAAGAAACGTACATGTTTGCAAATGTGACACTTGTGGTCCGCACTCCATTTGTGCGTAGCCTGCGGAGGCGCCCGCGCAAATGCATAAAAAACGTGCATCCAACACACAGAAGAGCAACCGGCCAGTGACCTAGCACGGAAACTACGCGCAGAAGTCATCCCCAAAGTAACATGCGTACCAGATCCCCATGAAGGAGATGCTCTAAATCGGTGATATCACGTGGTGCGACGTGCCCTGCTACGAGGCAGAATTCCGTTCAGCCACGTAGGATGGCGTGATAATAAGCACAGCGACGGGCGTAACATGCATGCGGCAGATAACCGACAGAACGCGACGGCATGTTGCGGCTTCTGCTGGTTCCTGCCATTTTCCCACGGCACAACTTCTGCCCTCTCTATAGATCTTCATTGTTTCTTAGCTGAGGACAAATACGAGGACGACGGAGACAGATTTCTATGGGCGCCTATATTGTTGTCGCTTTCGGGCCAGGAGGGCAGTGCGGTGTGTCGCGGATCGTAGACAACCGTATGCAGCTGGCAGTACAGCTGTTCTGGTACAAACCGGAAGGCAGACCGCACCACCAATTCCGATGCTTACATTGTCCCACAATACGAGGGCGTATACGGGAGCGGCGGTGATGCAGCAAATGACTTTGACGTCGGGAGCATATATTTTCAACATCCTGTACGGCGCAGCTTGCTGCGACTGTGCCAGGGGAAGTGATGGACTATGTACGTATGCAGTACTTTGAAATACTCCCCGTGTGGATACATGCGTCAACAGTACCTGTATAGTTACACAGCATTCTGGAAAACGCTCGGGCTGTGCGTGCGCCTCAGGTCGTAACGCGTGGACCAGTGGCAGCCGGAGACTCACACGAAGCAGGATACGCCATTTGTCAGGATTTTTTTGCGCTACATTTTCACAAGCGTCGACGTGGCGTATAATGTGTGAAGACACTAGGAATCTGTTCCTACGTGTTCACAGCGCTGACTGACAAGAGCGGCCTTCGTCGGTAGTTGACACATAGCTTAAGCTAAACCCTCGTTCGCCCAGTCTCACCCTGCCTCCCGAATTTAGAAACACCTGAGGATTTTTTTCAGGATGACTAACAATACCGATTTCATGGAGCCGCACAGTGGAAAGAGACATATTTTGCTGCACCTTTGACGATGATGCTGCAGCCCAGTACCGACTGTGGAGGGAGACGCGACAACTACAAAGCAGCGTTCTCTGGTGGTTGTAATGCCCACAGTATCACAAAGATGTGTGGCAGGTCGCGGAAGCTTGCACCGTAGATAAAATTCTCACGTACATTGCATGACATGTTGCAGGCAGAGACGTAGCAGCCGGGGAGAATCATATTTTTAAAGCCTTCCCAAGGCATGTGTGATGCCACTTTGTTGCACGACCCCACAGTTTCCAAATTGATCTGCCCACCTTCCGCTGGTACTCGAACAACGAACTAAAGAAGGAAAACCACGTGTAGTGTATACACTACGTCTTTGTCAACCGGTGTACCCAAAATCTTCGGGAAGTGTCCATTTAAATCGTGTTATGTAAGGGTGACCGCACAGCCGTGGCTCGATGGTAGGTCTGTGCCGACCAATTTACCCACTCCCAGTTGACAACCAACTTGACTGTGAGGTCGTTCACAAACGACGTTACGACGGAGAAGTGCTCCATGTATATGTGGCAAGAAGCACCATGTCGCAGGTAAGTGCTATAACTTCGTATTGGCAAGCCTAGTAACATTGGCAGCAGTGGATACTCGTCACTCGTAGGAAGCGGAAAAAGTGCCTCCGTGGGTACACGTTCCAGGCGTACTTGTTGGAAATAGAAGAGAGTGCCTCGTTGGGTAAGCAGTTCGCGGGAGACGGTGGTAGCAAACAAGCGTGCGGCGCTTACTGGAGTTTTCATGTCGTTTGGTGGGCTAAGTGACAATTTCTGGTGAGAGACCAAGTGTATTGGGACCGTACACGGTGAGGCACACTGACCGACGAGCTAACCTTGACGCCATAGACACTGACGTCCGAGGGTCACTCACGCCATAGAACAGCCGCATGTCATCCCATTTGAATCAGCCCCCAAACGAACCGGCGACGTATTCGTGCGCAGACAAGCCCTTCTTCCAGAGAAGAGACAGATTTCTCAGTTTACCGAATTCACATACATATGCTACGCTGCATGACAATGCATGTAGCTTTGAACAGAGTTTTCGCATCGAAGCGGTACCGTACGCGTACCTCTGGGAGTTTCACAGACTGAAGGTGTCTTAGCTGCAGTGAAGATCCACTGTCAAGCCGCTGTTGGGTGCCGGGCTACAAAGTCAGTGCTAGATGCTACACGACAGTGCTAGTCAGCATCTCCACTTTGTTCTTTTCGTCAGCTCCGCCCCTAAAGGCAATGCGTCCGCTGGTGGTCATCGCGTAGCAGCCGCCACGTATACCCAATTCAGTTCACACCGCAGGAGACGCTTCTTTTGCGTCCTGGTGCACTTGTGTAGATTCACAAAAATGTGTGCGTAGAGGTACGTGGTTGTCGATTCTTGTCTGTATTGTCCATTTCCCAATCACAACTGCCCTACATCGCCTTCCCCTGCGGGTGCACGCTTGCCTCTGCCGGATTACATTTCTTCTTTCAAGTCCCCGCTGGCCTTCCCCCCTGCCTACTCGCACTGAAATTAGTTCACTTCACACATTAGCGCCGTCTCGTGGTTGTATTGAGGACGTTTGAGCAACTCGGTGAATCTTACGCCGCCTGCGTGGATGGTGAAGACGTTCGAACTCTCTTCCCGTGCCCGTCGCGTACACATTCATGGATCCACACGTTCAGGAAATTTCGGTCACATTTGTAGCGATACAACAGTACTGGATGCGATGTACAGCCCAGAAGGCGGCGTGACTGCCTACTCAACCTCCCGAGTGCCGTCATGAGGCTGTGAAAGCCGGGCGCCTCACTGCTGCAGAAGGTATGCTCGGTGCCCATCTCCTCGCCTGCACCACTCGAGAACATCCTTATGTTCAATTTTGTGTTTGCGTAGTTCTCGAGAACCTGTCGTGGATCAAGGTGCAAATCTTCCTCTTGTTACTCAACTTCTCAAGTTAATGTCTGCAGACGGTCATGGTGCATACGTGTAGGCAGATTTCTTGTCGCTGACTGATATTCACATGAGAGGTAGTCTTTCTCGTGTGAAGCCTTTCCTCATTTTACCAGGCCAACACATGTTACGGCAACAAACCGAACCAGCCGGGTAGGACCGCTACATTATCAAACGTACTGGTTACGTCCTCGATTCCCTAGAGGCTGCGTCGAACAGCTGCTGCTTCCACTTCGGCATGTGCATTCATACGAAACCATACGCATCCCTGAGTACGTAACGGATACACCCGCCTTGACGTGACGAAAATTTGTTTCGCGGGCATCTCTCGTGTTCATAACCAGATGCGGCTGACGGTGAATATAACTGTTTCGAATCTACGTATATATATGCTTTCACATGTGAACCAAAAGCACCTCTCGTGTATTTACACACTAGAGGACGCTAACGGTAAAACTTACCACCTGCTCTTCCACACGTGCGTCTATGTTGCATACGTTGGATACCACTGTGCGTGGTCCGTAAGCCACCTCATACTTCCGCGGCCCTCGTTGGGCACCTCTGTTCCCATGTCCAACCACTCTCTCTCGACGTGGCATAGGCGACAGTGCTGCAGAAAGTGTCTGCAGATCTACTTTGTGCTACCTTGGTTGCTCCGGTGCGTACGTCGTCTTTCATGGCTGTCACTAGTAGTGTACGTTCACGAACTCCCTTCCAGCGTGTTGCACCCAGCCTGTTTTAGCTCTACTAAGAATCCACGTGTGGTCCAGTAGCGAATGAGACATCACTGAGGACGCACGCGCTGTGCGATTTCTTCCAGTTCACGGGCTTCTTCTCTGATTTCCGCGGCGATTGCTTCCGACCTCAAATCCAAAAGCCAGTTCGCCAGGTCTGGTGTGTAGTGTTGCAAATACAGGAAAAACAGGTAGAAGCCGTTTGCAATCCAAGTTTCCCGCAGCCTGTTCGAAGTGGCACGCAGCATCATCTCCGCCACGAAGTCGGGAGATTGACCTGCACACGCGCACGGAAAACCGAAAGTAACGCATTCCAGGTAGATCCGGAGCCGCACACACTATATACCGGGCGGCGATACAAACTGGGTCGGCGGCTTTACAGCTGGAGGGTGCTGTCGTTCAGCGCCCACAAACACGTCCAAAACACGTTTGTTTACACAGGAGTGATTCGGTGATGTGACAGAATCAAACGCCTTCTCACGTTGCGAAACTGACCACTCGTCCTACTCGGCAACGGCCCAGTAAGCTTTATTAAGCGACGCTGGCGACATTCCACCCTTCTCATCTGCCACAAAAGGTGACTTCTTGCGACGCTCCAACAGTAGGACATACTACGCAGTCGTGTACACTGCGTGCTCTAGTTTTCCCATTGTAAGCCTCACGCGAAACAGCTTCACTTGCCGCAGCGCAGACGCACCCAGAGCGCAGGTCCACAACGGCAAACCTGCTGCCAACAACGGCCGGTCTTCTGTGGAGCCGACGTGAAGTAAGTGTAAGAAAGGAGCTGCGCTGACGCACAAGACGTAGAGATACGACAGCTGTACACGGACAACACTATTCACGCTCTAAGGTCACAGATTACCAGTTACCCGTCAGGTGGCCTTTTTTTGTCAACTTGTGTTCAGTCGCATTCTCCTTTGAACCTGTGTCTGATCTTTACACCCGTACCGCCTACGTCGCTGTTCATACACAGATGTGACGGCAGTACTTGTCCAACCGCCAAAGCACACGTGCACAAGAATTCCTCAACGCAGTCGCAGGCCCATCAGTCTTCAGAAGCCGCGCAGGTGCAAGGTTGCTAATGGTCCTTATCGCCGCTCGAGAACTGTACCACCCCGCTAAGTCACTGTACTTCAACACTTCGTGTAACCTCTCTTGTACGGGATGGGATGTTAGTTCGGCATTCTGTCTTCTCTCAACGCCCACATGGAAACAGTTCTCTGGTTTTGTCCCCTCCAGTCCTTCCGCGTTACCTTCGGCGATTCTCGACTGCATCCAAGCGGAGTCGCGTGTGAGGAGTTCTCCGTTGGGCCCCAAGGCCCGTGAACAAAGGCCTGTTTTCACGATGCCGAGCACGGCGGAAGTCGTATAGATGTTGTTGCGGCTTCCCATAAATTCTCCTGCGTACAGCATCCACTATACGCCGAAAGCGCTTCGATATCCTTTCACCAAGAAACATAACTAGTAACACAGCACAAACCTGGTTTAAATGTAAACACGGCAGTCACGCAGAGACAAAGAAAAAAATGCTGTACGACAGGTTGGGGCTTCTGAACGCTGTTGGCTTCTGAAAACCGGGCACAGGAAATCTACTGTACGGCTTGCGAAAACGCACACATGTACTCGCCGTAGCAGTCGAGTAGACGATACGTACAAAGTTATGATCCACTAGTAAGTCTGTTGAACAGGTTCCGACTTCACCGTAGGAAGTTGAAAAACAGCATGCAATTGTTTTGGTTGACCAGCTGCAAAGCCGGGAACAAGCAACGCTCAGATGACTCCCCTGGTCTATGCTTTTGTGTGCACCCATCCGTGGACCTACACTGAAGACCACACACACTGAAATCATATTACTTATCAGATGTGGAGCACAACACAGGAAGTACTACACACACGCGGGGCACAGGATTTCTTTTCGAAGATCGTCCGACAAATCATAGCCAGACAAAAGCAAGGTGACTTCTGTGGGCTCTGTCCAGGTGCGCCCTGTCAAACAAGCACTGAACACAGCGACCTTTTCGACTTTCAGAAAAGCTGCTGTGCAGCAACACAAGCGAGGAGCAGAAGTACGCTGGGTACGCCGCTGCCCAGATACACTCGACTGAATAGTCATCGACAGTCAACGTGAGGTACACGCAAACACGCGTGCACGTTTACGTCTATATATGCACACATACACATACATGAATGAGCATCTTTTGATATGTACTTGGTGACTAAGCTGATCTGTCTATACATGTACCTGGTGATTACGCTGATGTGAACCCTTTTAGGCGCGTGTACCGTCATTTCCCTGAACTGTTCTTAACAGGGACAACTGCCAGATTTGCTGTCTACAGTCTCACTAACTCCGAACTATCTCTCTCAACACAAGCGTCGCGCGGGTTCTTCGTACACAAGTGTCTACGAACGTCCTCAAGGACAGCACCAGGCATCTTCCACGCTCACACGTCGCTACTACGCTGCGAAACGTCTCTGAAATCACGTACGGGCTGCACTACAGCCGTAGCCGATGTAGCCTACATCAACGGTTTACGTGAATAACGATCCCTTAGGAAACCAGAAAGCTCCACGCGGTTTTAACTGAAGAGGTCTGCTATTGCAGCAGATCTGCATGCGTACAAGGGTGCACCTCTCTCAATCCGCGCGTAGATACAGCCGGAGTGTGCCACCGAAGAACAAAGAGCTGCGATAGGGGGAAGACACCTGCAATACAGCTAAATCCACCTGCTTCTTTGGCAGTCCGCTTCTTGCGTAAAATGCATGTATCGTTCTCCTAGCAGCTGCATTCCACGAGCTCCTCCCTACTGCGCAAACAGTTTATGCATCTGACTGCTGCAGCAGTGGTTCCTGCAGTAGACGCTTCGCCTCTGCATGAAACTTCCTACCGCTAGCTTCAGGAAAATACGATTAATGCTGCGTAATCCGCGGTTACTTGCCTCCCCTTCACTGTGCCACGAAGCCGGAAAAACTCTGATTTTCCTATATTGGGTAACCCGTCGGCCACTATCTGGGTATTCTCCTCTGTACTGCTAGTTCTTGAGTAGCAGAAGCCCCCACGCGAGCGCCTAGATTCCTGTACTCAAAACGCCCTCACGTCCCCATACATAACACCACACCCCCGAGGGCAGGAACTCTCTGTGTGCGGTGCACCCTCCTCGCCGATCAAAGTGCGGCATGACGTCCATACCTGTACGGTGCCACTACAACGTAACCTGTGGATCAAAAACCAAGGCATCTTCCCTGAGCATTCTCCCCCGTAGCTATCTCAGGTCTCCTGACAAGGTGTAGTTACAGGCTACAGCAGGTTACAAGAGCGAGAGGCCGTGTCGTCCTCCTCTACAAGACAAAAGCAATACATGTATATATATAAGAGCGTCTGGACACCAGGCGAAATTCATTCTCTTCGCTCTTACTGACTTGAACACATAACGAGAAATGTGGAGTGATTCAATAATTTGAGCCGCACGCGCACACACGCGCACGGACATGTACATATATATACACATATATACACACATACTTCTTTTATCCGTGCACACTGTGTGCTTCACCGCAAATGCTGCTTCCCATATACGCGGGGTCCTCTTGTTTTCCTTCCTCAGATCCGAATGTGGTAGTATAAGACGTCAGGTCGGTTTTAGCTACCCAATGCGGTTTAGGGCAACACGCGAACGTACGACCGTTGGTCCACGTACCCATGGAAAAAGGTATACATAGCTGTAGATCCACAGAAATAAATCCACCCTGCAGGCACCGTGTACCCGCGCGGATGCAAACACACACGAAGCAGAGATTTCTGTTTCAGCGTACTCGAGAGTGCTGCGGCGTAGGAAATGAGGCCTGCATTGGCTACGCAGTAGGGCTCTGTGCCGCAGGGGACGATTTTACTGAACATCGAGTTCGTGAAAACGATGTGTCCAAATTTATTCTTCACAAAAAAAGGCAGCACCAGCTTGGTCAACCTGATGTGTCCCAGCAGATCTACTTGGATAAGCTTTTCCGCTGCCTCGTACGAGCAGAATACGCCGCGCATCATAATGCCTGCAGAAAAAGTAGCAAGAAGTCCACCAAAATGCGCAAGCACACGTGTACTCGTAGAAGTCCGGATGTGTTCTGACGACAAACAACAGTCTTCATGTACGTCTAGATAAACTGTACCCAGTTAGTGTCTTTATTCAACTGGCAAAATGACAGGCAACGCCCCACAGAGCGCAGCAGAGCATGTGTGCGAGTCTTTTTCTCAGCCCGAACCCAGGCAAAGGCTGTGCTTTTCACTGGCACAGTTCTCCTTTTAGAAACGGAAAAGTCGGTATTACACAAAATAAACCGGTAGTGCTTAGTGCAGTTTATGCGCATGGGGACGGTAGTAACATCCGGAAATGTGCACTGGGTTCCAAGTAATCACACCGCAGAGTCGATTACGTTTGTATTTGTACATATATGTATATTCCTGGGTATTAACTACGTAATATTGGCCGAGGAGACGGAGGCAATACCCGTTTCCACAGAGACAGATATGCAACTGTATACATATATACATATATATATATACATTACCTTGACGCCGTTGTGCGTAAGCGTAGAGAAGACAAATTTAGAGCGACACAATCCATATCCTTACCCATATGTAGGCGAACCCGTGAGTGTACACGCGCCAGACGAGCAATGTACGTATGTGTGCAAGGTCTAATGGGTAACACGCATGTGCATATGGGCACACCTATACACTGTTACTTACCGACCTGCATGCGAAGACACCAGTGTCTCCACAAGCAGGTCAACGAGCACAGATTTCTACTTGCGAAGTTTCAGACGAAGCACGACACGCAGTCGGCTCCATCGCAGCAAACTCCTGGCACACAGTTATCCGGTGCGTGATCATGCGGGCATGCATATCTTCGTACAGCGGAAGATATGCCTGAAGAACTCGCTCCCCTACGTAAACCCGTCAGATCCTTCGCACGATCACATGACGTGCTTCTTCTGTGAATAGTGGCACGTAATCCCATGCCAGGCTCACCCACGGGGGTTGCCCGTACACAACCAAGTCACTGCCTCCGCTTAACAACTTGATATAGAAAGAGATCCTTACGGCTCCATGATCCACCAGCAAAGCGTGGGTAGCTACGCTATATATATCAATTTTATCAGGTGCGCTTCGACTCCAAACCAGTAGTAGGCGGAGACTGCATGCCTGCAGGTTTATACCTTTGTCCAAAATTACCTACACTATATGCTCCCCGGTACTATATCGACAGCCACCTACCTTCGCTGTTGAGTAGCGGCGTGCTCCCCAATTTAACAGCGTCCTAGCGGTTATGTGAGTAGAGTCCCACATATGCATCCGTGTGTCTCAGAGCGAAAGAGACAAAGCGCCACTACTTGCTGTGCATTGCATTCTTGTCGCTTCTCAACGTCGGAACGGTTCTGTTTAAGCCGGCCGCAATGAATTAGGTGGTCACTTTTTATGGTGAATCAGTTTCGCGCCACGGCATCAATTAGGCCTAATGTACTCTTGGATTTCCCGTTATCATGAATATTCGTGCTCGTGCGAGCTGGCCGCTAATTTACCTGCATTGCTGAAGAGAAAATCGATCCGTCCGTCTGTCCACTCTTCTGCTCGCTTCACCGCGGCTTCAACAGCGTCAGGACAAGTTATGTCGAACGGCAGCAGCAGGAGATCCGATTCTGGTCGCCGCTGCACCCCCTTCGACGCACATGCCTCTAACACTTGCTGCCGTGCAATCTGCAGATCCTCCAAGCGTCTGCTGGACATCACTACGCGACATCCGCGCTGCGCCAGTTTCTTGCACAAACTCAAGCCTATGCCACTAGATGCGCCTGTAGCAACGTGGAACGCAAAAATGCACTCATAGGCGTACACCCGCGTATCTCTTTATATACGTATGTGAAGGCATGCTTACTTGTGGCGCAGGTGCACACACAGGTCCATACAAGGAACATATCGGCAGATGTTTGTGCGTCAGTAGGCACACGTGTGGGGGTGCGTGCTTACCGCCAGGCACGGGGATGCACCGGTATCTCTGTGATCAGAATCACGTGCTGCTTGCAGAGATCCACGCCTGTGCTGCTAGGTCCCCGTGAAAAGACGCAGGGGGGACGCTGGCGTAGTTGTGTTCCCAAGCATGTGCATACACGTGTGGTGTGCGCCCGCGTAGTTTAATACGTTCACGAGTGCATGCGCACGTCTGCAGAGTGTGTGCAAACAAAGACTTCACACTCGCATACGGCCCTCACCTGACGAGACATTCACGGCCTTGAACACTTGACTGGTCGCCATCTACACAAAAGTGGTACATAGCTAACGACAAACGAGACTGACCACCTCAGTACCTCACCTGTTTCCCCTACTAACCCACAAATAAGAACTCCGAACTTCCACGTACAGTTGTTTCCTTGTCTACAATCATCAAAAAGTGCGGCTGCTCATGCACGCGCACACCACGCCGCTCGCAGCAACTGAACCGAGACGGATTATCTACCTTTGTTGCGTACGTGAAGAAACCTCCGTTGCTAGTATATTCTGGACCACCTATTTACCTCAAAGAATACATGTACCATTCTCACACCTACTTCCCTGCAACCGCACACAGTGTAGGTACACCACGAGATGTTACGGTCTTCCTCTTGGTGCCCTTCTACCGGGCGCCTCTCATACGGGAGGCGTTCTACCGCGGCGTCACAAGAATTTCACCACCTATTGACTTCTACGACTGTTCCTACTTTGTAATATGATTAACAACTGACACATGTACCAACACGTGCACACACCGTCATACGGACATATATACGTATATGTCGAGCTCCAGGCTCCTACTCGAACAGGGGCCCAACAGCATATGGGGGGCGACAACGAGTCGAGGCCAAACGGACCGTACTCGAAAGGAACATATAGGTTCCTCTTTTGCCCTTCAGTTGATATGCTTCTCTTCTGCATACACGACCGAGGAGAACGCTGTTTTCTCAGCAAAACCCGTAGTGCACAATTGCAGACAGCGCTGCAGTACATTCGTATATTCGTTATTGATAGTGCGTCATACGCAGAGTAAACTGTGCACATATGCATGTGAAAGTACGTCAGAGTCCACGACGCATGTGTCAAGAAATTACTCATGGGTAAGGGGATACATATATATATGTATATATATATATATATCTACATATGCGCATATACACAAAAATACACTGGCGCAGATGTGGACTCAATTACATGTGCGCATCCCCGAACGTCCATGTCTTTCGGTGTGCCTCCGAAATAATATCTGTGCAAATGGACATGCTTGTATGTATACCCCAGGACAACGGTACCGGCTATACAGCAGTTGTCGTCTGGAGGGTGGCTACCACGCCTTTGGAGCGTGTATGTGGATTCTTCCATACGGCGAAGAGACAGAGAATAAGACGGTTTATTTGCATAAATCTGTATACGTGTCTGACGTCTTGACCGCGTACACCCAAATACGCCAGATCACGTTTATGCCCGCTTGCATTTCGTTGGTCATCCAAAAAAAAGTGGTGCGGGTCTCGTACGTCTCGCCCAGTGTACTTTTTTTCCTTCTCCATCCTTCCTGTCTTCTTGAGCCCTCTTTACTTCCTCACTGGTTCCTCTCTGCATCTGTACTCTTGCACTGGGATCGTGCTGCTTCTTATTAGATCATTTTCGCCCTTTGCATTCCCTTTTCGATGCTTACCGGTGACCCAAGCAGTGCGCTCGCCCCTCCACACATTTCTTTCCGGTAGGAGCTTGGTCCACAGGTCAGCATCGCGGAAGATCAAGCAAGCAACAACACCCCACAAAACGTAAAAGAAGAAACCTAGCATGTATAACACAGCGCAGCACACGCCTAGCAGCAGCAGCGGCGAAGCCGAGACGGCACTCAACGCGCCAGCAACGATGGAGATATCCATCTGGACACTCGTGTCTAAAAATGAGAAAGATGCAAGTGCGGTAGCAGCAATAATAGCAGAAAGATTCACGTTGTAGCTCCAACAGCATAGCAGCCGGCGCCGGCAGCTACGAGCACTAACAGCACGGAAGTGGGATTTTATTACGAATAGCGGCGGCAACTGTAACAGCTTCTGTGGGCGGCGGCCTGTATTCGTGCTTGGTGCAGCAGCGTAGAAATTTCGGGGGAGTAGGAGTCGCAGCGGTTCGGGCTTCGCCGAATAGCCTGGTGGAGCGCAGGGCAGCACAGCATTAAGATGTCCAGCAATGCGTTGCAACGAACTAAAGTCCGAAGCTGCAAAGAATAAGAGGAGGAGACAGATGTATGCAGGATTATGTCAGCGCGATAACGTCAGATCCACATACTACTACTTCCCTCCTATTCCCTTGGTAGACTCCGCCATCAAGTAGATCATCTGAATAGGTTTATCCCCAAAACGACGGTCGGTTGCGTAGTGAGGGACCGAAAGTTACTTGGTAGCCTTCGGGTGTTCGTAACACTGCAGTGGCGGTTCTCTCATGCTGTTGCTGCGGCCTACTGTGCAACAACCGTTCGTCGTGAACGGGCGGCGAGCTCGTTCACAAGTTAGTCCGTCTCCGGCCTCGCTGCTAGCCAAAGCCGCAGCACCATCGAGAGCGGCAGCGGCCGTAGGAGGACCAGGAGAAGCAACGGGAGCAGCCGCAGCAGCACGCGGGGGTCCTTACCAGGAGCGTCACGAAAAGCAACAAGAACAGCTGCTGGAGTAACACATATGCGATGCCTTGCAAGAAAAGAGCAATGGGACACTGAATAACGGCACTAAATGCGGAAGCACCACCAGTGGCAGTGGCGATGAAGGGACCACGAAGCATGGCCATCGACTCAGTACACGGGTGTTTCAATAAACTGTAGACAGTAGGGATCAACTCTGTGCGGCGTCGAAGGAGGGGCACAGCAGGACAGAGTTGACGCGCGTGTATCGACGCTTGTGCATGTTGGCCACGATTTGCAGACATGGTGCCCGTAAGAGGCACACAGAAACACAACATGCACCTGCGCTCACCGCCTTCTCCGCAGGTGGCAATACAGCTTTTGTATTGAGCGCGTGCCCGCATACCACTTGGTAACAAACAAAGCTACTGACGGCAGCGGAGCGAAGACGGTCCTGGTAGCAGTGAGGCGGTAGTAGCAGGAGTAGCAGCAGCGGTAGTAGTAGCAGTATTACAGAGGCTGAAAGTTCCCATCTACAGATCCAGGTGCACAAAGCACTGGGAGACGTGTCAAGAAAAAGGGCCGTCTCGGAAGCAATTCAGTAAGCACAGCATTTTCAGAGCTACAGGACCAGCTGGGTGCTGCTGTTCGGAAGCAGAAGCAACCTCGGACAAGCTCATGGAGACGGACGTCATCAAGAAGTTATGTACAATGATACTGTCACATCAAGCAGAAGATTCTTTGAGGTACGCGGGTCACCGCCTCAAGCAAAAGCTTCAATGAGGCTGCAGAAGCTTCTATAAGGTACGGGGACGCTTGCTGCTGGCTACGCGATGGGTGTGAACCAGGAGCAGTTGTCTGCTGTCTGCACATACATGATCCAAGAATTCCGCCGCACGAGAGTGCGCAAGTACAACACACGTAGGCATGCAGATATGTGGGGAAAGAAAGAGTAGAAACGTTGACAATGTCGGTGTCTCAGTGGTGCCAATGTTGCACAGCAATGTGCATGCGAAAGAGTCCAGATTAGTGCGACGTATGTAGCGTCGACCTTAGTAACGCGGTGGAAATGAACGTGGCTATTTGCGTGTGTACATAGCTGGGTCAAGTGCTCACAGATTCGATGCCGCATAGGTGTACCAGCGAAAAGGGAGAAGCCGTGCATACTGCTTGTGGCAGGAGCGTTACAGATGTTTCGGCCAGCTGTATTGTTCGCCGTCCCAGGACCTGTTCCCGCGTTATGTCTCCACGTGTGTACAAAATTCACTATATGCCATGGTAGCAAGGTACAGGTACGTGTCCTGCCACACACTACACCAAACTGCACTTCAGCGACTGAAGGAGATCCGCACGCAACCTTGAACAGTTGACCGCAGATTTTTGGCCGTGGATATTATGGTGCACCTCAGTGTGAGATGGCACGAAAGCGAGGCCTCTCGTTTTCCGTCGCTGTACACTGTTACCACCATTCTGCTATGGGTGGATCAAGTCTCGCTGTATGTGTGCAAATGTTTTCTTGGAATCTGACTCGTGTCACACGTTTGACGACGTTGTCGCTGTCAGTCCCTAGTAGCATCCACGCTTGTCGCAGACATCCCTTTAGTTCCTTCCTATGTGCGACCCTGGCTGCTCATCCCAGAGGACCACAAGTACATCTCGACGGTTTTGTCTGCTACATGTCCTCCTCTCTAAATATAGCGATGTAGTACTAGCTCACTGTGTTAGGTATCCCAGTATTTAGTCTCGGGAGAAAATTACTCCGGTGGTACCGGATCCAATCGTTTTGTGTGCGTGCAGGTGCTTCCATCTTGAATAGCGACTCGTGGTGGACAGCCCTGTACTGCAGGGGTCTTCACCGGCAACTCTCCCTGTATAGGCGAAGTTATGTGGCCCACATTAAGTTAAAGTGGTTGGGGGTCACTCGCTATCTTGAGGTATACGTAGGTGCCAGGAAGCCCTTCGGTGGGTTCACTGAATCTAGTAATGCCTCTGTCAGCCTCACCACATCAGGCTGCAGCCCGCATGGAGCCATGCCGTGAAACGAATTCGTTCTGCAAAGATTTGCATGAAACCGCAGCCACAAAGAGGTTCCCCTTCTTTTCATGTTTGCGTGTCCGCACAGAAAAGGGTTGACTGGGAGGCTGAGTTTTTTCTTCACGTTGAATTGCGTGTTCAGTCGTTGACAAGCGGTTCGGAAGCAAATATCGACTCATAAACTGGTGTTCTCCTTCCGAGTGGACGTCCGAGGTGCTTTTTGCTCGTTTCTGACACTTGGCGCTCACTGGCTACGCCATGTGTAACTGCATCTCGCGTCAAGTCTTTTGGCGGCGTCTTGCGTATGATCATATATCAAGCTTGGTCTCAGTGTCGTGCTTTTAAGCGTACAATCCCACGCCTGCTAGTGCTGAACTGTGTTGGTGCGTGTTCCGCGTTAGCCCGCTGTTGGCCGCAGCGGCTCCGTCAGTCGTGCAGCGCGCCGTTGACCCATCACGCCTTCTAGCACATTCCCCCGTAACGCACTGCGACAGGTCGATTCCAGTAGGACGCGCTTTTGCATTTAGCGCGAGTGAGAGGACTCAGCGGCGAATTGTGGGCAGCCGCCTACTGGGCTCACCAAGCCCTCCAGCGCTACCCACCGGCTCAGCCCACGCCTCGAGTAGACGGTGCATTCTTGCCTGCTTGGAAGTGCGTGGGGCATTTGAGCCTAGTTCAGTGAGTCCGTGCGACTTGTGTCACGTCTGTGCGAATCGGAAGACGACTGCAGTCCCCCGGTGGGGCTTTCTAACGCTCGTTCTCGACCGTTCGGAAGTGTACGTTACTCCGGGTGAACAGCTAGCCGCCTGTTGTCGCGAGCCTTAGGACAGCGGAGTACATTCATTTGAAGAAAAACACTGTTGCCCAATGTACCCACACGTGTACATGAATGGACGCTCGTCGGTATCTGCACTCATTTACCCGCACTCGAGTGATGTGCAGGCGGTCCATTCAGGAAGACGGGATTCTATTATTTACTGGCTTGTTTTCTTTCTACTAGCTCCACGCAGGCGCTGGTGCTGTCCACCGGGGCCGGCACTGCGCAGCCCCGCCGTCAGTCTACCATGGGATAAAGGCGTGTGATTTCTTCGCTACGGCCTTCTGCTACGCGTGCGACGCTTTGGCTGGCGCAGAAGATCGTTGGGGCACGTTCTTTGACTTGTCGCCGCTATGTAGTGGCGTGGTTTACAGCGGTAACTGACAACGTGAATATCGTCCATTCACTCCCTCGGCGCCGCGGTCGACTGAAAGGGGTCTGCAGCACACATGCAGACCGCCACCACAAACCACCACAATCGGCATTACGTGGGCACGCACGGCGCGACTATTTTCACCTCCGCTCTCTCTTCAAACGCTCGAACATTTATTCAGGTGGGCAATGTAGGCGACGGTCTAACGTGTCCTGTCACAAGCATGTGGACGGCAACTTCAGCGTGTACTGCACATATGTGGGTACCTCTGCTGCGTGTACCAGTTACGCGCGGGATGAGACGTGGCTCCCCGTACGGCGTAATTTTTCGGTGCTTCCTATCCGCCGTCTAGCCACCGCCGCGTGGTGATGCGTTTAAAAATTACGTGCTTCGCAATTGTAGTGGACGACGTCCCTTTCGGCGGTTTTCCGTAGAAATAGCCTCCTCCCCGTCGGAAGGAGCACCGGCCAGCTGATCGTTCTGTTTTGGTTGATCTTCGCGTGACTGTGTCTTCGCGTTCTCCTGTGGGAGCCGGCGTGTCATGAACGAGAAGAGTTCCCGTTGCTTCGTATGAAGTGTGTTTTCACATAGATTCTCATGAGCATGACGTCCTGTCTTAATTGCCCAACTGTTTACCGATTGACTCTTCAAAAAGGACGATTTTATGCCTCAATTTGATGGTCCGGAAAAACCTGTATATTATTTTGGCGTGAAGGGAACATCGAGCCACATTCCGTCTATCGGCGTCGGTCCAGCTGTCTACACTGTGCACCGTTCCCCCTCTTTTGACAGCGCCACCGCGTCAAGCGCCGTTTCACCCACACCATTACGCATTTTGTTGTCTGCACTGCCCCCGTGGACTGTCTCTGGAGGACGAAATCATTCCTGCTCGCCTCCAGGACCACACCAGTTTACCGCGTTCGTTGAAACTGCTTCATCTGTGTGTAGGAGCACTTTGGCACTTCCACATCTTTTCAGCAGGTGCTGCCACATTTTGTAGCCTGTCGCATGCTTCTGAAGCTGTCATCGGGGCACTTTCCGTGCTTCAAGAGAATTTGCTGCGGTTGATCTGGAGAACTGTACGCCGACAGCTGCTCCGCGCGCCCGCGGCTGTTGGCCCTAGTGTTGTGACGACTGAGGTCTGTCACACACGTACGGTTTTGTGCCGCTGCCGCTGTTGCTACAGCTGCTGCAGCAGGGCAGCCCGGACTGTGTGCGGTACGCTTTTTGTTGACTTTCTTGCTGCGAATGCACCTACGTGTCAGCGGCGCATACATTCCAAAATCTGGGGGCAGCTGTGGGGGTGCTCAGAAAGAATTTCACTCCACGGATATGGCAACGTTACATGGAGAATAGGTCTGTCTTGCAGAGCCCTCCAGCGCTGGGCTTGCTGCGTGTCAGTAGTAGTATAATGTGCGTGGATGTACAGATATGAACATACGTGTCTGTCTCAGGAGGATGTGGGACACGAGCACACCTGATTGTCTCTAGCAAGAGATGGCGAGTCCTGCGGGACCCTCTGTATCACGTGAAGCGTTAGTGTCTCCGCCGCTGCTGCGTTCACAGACGTGGCCGCAGACGGAGGAACAGGAGGAGCAGTGGCTTTTAGGCAAGCAGGCGGAGTGGCTGCTGGAGGACGAGCAGGAACAGGACGGGCAGGAGGAGCTGGGGGAGCTGTGCGTGGGCAAACAGCAACAACACCCTACACAGGAGACCCAGACACAAGGGGGAGAACAACGACAGGAACGGGAGCACGCGCACACGGAAGACGAGCGGAAACCGGAGCCGCAGCAACAGCAGCGACAGGCACGACCACTGCAGGAGGCGGAGAAGGCGCAGCATTGGCAACAGCGTCCGCAGGCACAGGAGGAACAGCGGAATTTCAGGCGACAGCCTCAACAACTGCTTACGCGTGAACGTGCGCTGCACGTTGGCCGACAGCCTGACGTCTCCGCTGAGAAAGCCGCGGATATGGAGCCTCTAACGAGGAATACGGTACCCGCCTCTGCCGCTGGGACACTTGATTCCAACTCTGCAGCAAATTCAAGTTCTCCTGCTGCGGCTACCCTACACGTCGCAGAAAATGCCTGTGAAGCAACTTCTTTGCATGCGTCGTCTGCGCTTGAGCCTCATAGAACTTCCACAGCAAACATAGTGAGCGTGCCGGAGCATCAGGTAGCTGCTGCGGTGGCGCATGAGGACGCGAGACAAGCAGACGCAGCGGCGGGGCTGTCAGCAACTGGCCGTGGAGTAAGTAGCAGCCAGGGAACTGACGAGCGAGCAGACGATACACCCAACACCTCGTCAGCAGCGACAGCATCAGCAGAAGCGCCACCACATGTTCCTCCCGCAAACGGCAGCAGTAGGATTGGGCACACGCATAGCGAGCAAGCTGCGCCGGGATGCAGGGGCAGCTCCACCACTTCCTGCGCGCGTGCAGGCGACCCCAGGACAGGAAACAGCGGCGGCAGCAACACAGACCCCGTCGGCAGCCGCGGCCTAGGCAGCAGCTACAGCGGTACAGAGGGCAGCAGCAGTGGAGCGAACAGCGGCAGTGGCGGAGAGAAGAGCGGCAGGGAGAGCGAAGAGGGGAAGGGCAGCGGTGCTGGGCAGTGGAATGACAGCCAGGGAGGAGGGAGCACGAGCCGCAGCGCAGAGAGCAGCGGCAGCATGAGCAACAGCAGTGGAGAGGGGAGGAGCGGCAAGGGCACAGACCGCAGCAGCAACGAAGAAGACGGAGAAGGAAGCAGCAGCGGGAGAAGTGCAGATGACTACGTAGTCCACAGCATGGATGAAAACACGATAACGTTTACATATAAGGGCTTCCTGTTTTCGTCTGTTACTCGTAGGAAGAGGCGAGTCCCGAGAGAAGGCGTCTTGGCTGAAAAAAGTGACGCACGCCACGTGACTTGTGGTGCCGCCAGCGATGAGAGAGTGAGGCGCAGCAGCACTGGCGTGCAGGAAGCGCCTGTTGTTGCGGCGGACTGCTCTGCAGAGCCCTTGGACGTTGAGAATCGTTCTGCTGCCGCTGAGCCTCCTTCGGCCGGCACAGCAGCGAAACCGGCAACAGCAGCACCAACAGCAATAGCTGTAGCAGAAGGAGGTGCCCGCTTCACTCCGTGCGACATTTCGCGCACTACCGCCGAAAAAACGCCTGCTAGTAGCTCCCGGCCTCCCGCTGTTGCTGCGGCCCTTCACGCTGATGCTGCTGCCTCCTTGGTAGGAGGGGTGTCCGTGGGAGGGGGTGCTGCCGCAGCTGGCGGTGTTGCTGGAAGCCGTGCTACTGCTGGTCCTGCCGATGCAGGGCGAGCCCCTGCGGGCGTTGTTGCTCCAGGCGTTGACGGAGATGCCCGCGTTGCCCTTCCCCCGCCGCTGTGGTATGTGCCACCGCGAGGAAGACACTACTGCTGCTACGTCTCGCAGAAAGCTGCTGCCGCTGCTGCTGCGGCTGCTTCTGCCAACGAACGTTACGCAGCTGTGAAGCAGGAACAGCAGCAGCAGCAGCGACACGCCAACAAGGCGCAGGAGCCGCATTCCACAGCACAGGCTGCCGAGCAAGGCGCCGCTGCTGCGTTGACTGCGCAGGAAGAGATTAAATTAACAAGCTTGACTCCTGCGTGCTACCCACACGTGTGTGCCGACTGTGCAACTCACGCTGCTGCTGCATTTGCCGCGGCCTCTGCCCCTTGCGCAACTGCGGCGCCTGCAGCTGCTCCCGCTGCACCGTCAGCTGCATTCCCCGTTTCTGGGACCCCTGCTGCTGCGTGTGTCGCGTGCGCTGTAGGGGAGACGCCGAAAGGGCGGTGTCCGCTGCGCTCTTCCGCAGTCTTCCCTGGTGGGAAGACGGGAGCTGACGCTGCAGCAGCTGGCGTCCCCTCCCTCGGGGAAGGTCTGCTGGCGCAGGGGGGTGCGATGAAAGACCGGAGCGCCGTAGCAGAAGACGGCAGTGTGCAGGGAGAATCACCGGTGGCTGGTGTGTCCCACAGGCGGCCGACCTCCCTTGCGCCTGCTGCTGCTTCTCCACAGGAGAAGACTCCTGAAGCTGCAGCAGCAGCTGCTGTCGCTGCTCCTTTGATCCTCGATATCCCGTTGGTACAGGCGGAGCTTCCCTGTCTTAGTAGCCCCGGCGGCAGCAGCAGTAGCAGCTGGACAAGCAGCAGCTACTACAGCAACCAGACAAGCGGAAGCGTGGCACAGTCAGCAGCAACGAGCAGTAGCAGCAGCAGCCTAGATACTACAAGAAAAAGCGACAGCAGTAGCGGCACACCAGGGGTTGCTGGAGTGACAGCCATAGGCGGCAGCGGACCTGCCGGAGAGAGGAGAAGCAGCGGCAGCAGCAGGGAAGGCCACGAAGAGACCGGGCTGAGGGACATGGACGGGGGCAGCCTCCTCGCGCAGCAGTCGTGCTTTCCGTGCGAGCGCAGCGAGAAGAGCAGCAGCAGCGCCTCCTCGAGCGACGGGATGCGGCCTCTGGGAAGTGTAGCAGCAGCAGACGCAGCAGCTGCGCAGCTGCTGACTGCTGCATCACAGACAAGTGACAGCACTGCTGCTGCTGCTGCAGGAGGAGGAGAAAGAGGAGGAGGAGGAGGACGCGGAGCAAGAGACCCATCACGAGACGAACAGAAAGCCGCTGCTGCTAAGGAGCAGCAGCATGTTGTCGCAGGGGTGCTGCAGAAAACGGCGGAGAGCTGTAGCTCTGTGCGTCCTGACCCCGGCGCAGAAGCCGTTCAGGTGGTTGCGACCGGGGCGGTAGCTGCAGCAAGTGCTCCTCCTGCTGCTGTCGCTACTGCAAGTGTTCCTGCAGAAGAAGCAGCCGCCGCCGAGGAAAAAAACAGATGGACGATGCCCGCGGTCGAAGCCTTCATGCTGCAGCTGCGCCGGGGAGAGTTGCGCGGCAGCCACCAAGCAGCACGACGGACAGCTGAGGTGGGCTGCCATCTGCTCGTGTATATACATGTATATACTGAGAAACATGCAGAATTGTGTACACCTCAGTATACGTCCATGTCAGTGTAGATATTTGCAATATGTGACATATCTACGAAGAATGTACATGCATGCGTGTGTATATATATCTACATGCATACAAAGGTAGAAATGTATGGATATATATTAGTACATGCGTGTCGACATGTGTAGATACATATGAGTGTTTGTATGTAAACATATGTGGAAGGATGTGCATATATAAACATACGTGTATATCTTCGCATAGACTCATACATGGGAACGTGATGATACCTTGAACCCCCACCCGTTTTCACCGGGGTGTGTACTCAGTCTTCTGCCCTCCTGTTTCTTGTCATGTGCGCGTCTCCTTTGGCGACGGAGTCTTTCAGCAGCTTCTGGCATTTTCTTCTGGGAAAGAACTACACACCGAGTCTGTCTCTCATGCTCGCTCCTCCCTGCGTCTCCCTCTTCCCCTTCAACTAAGCCCGAGGGTCGCAGCTCCGCGCTCTTGAAATATCCACCACTTCGCTACATCACTACCTGACAGCAGCAGCAGCAGCCACGTCTCTGAGCCCCGCAGGCAGGTCTCTCCGTAGAAGTGGGCAGCGTGTGAGCTAGCTGCAGATACAACTCCTCTGAGCCGTATCTTAAACGCAAGGAAGAAGTCTTCGAGAATGACGCGCAGGCAGCAAATCCCGTCTGACTGACGTAGATCACATAACTCTACTTTTGTAGGCCTCTGCGCAAAGAATCTTCCGGTCGTGTCTCGCGGGAACCTCAGCCGCCCGAGGGAAGAGCAGCGCGCCCGCTCTTTTCCCGCAGCGCGCAGCAGTACTGGCGTGTTCGTAGTTCTCTCTGCAGCGTCCATACATGGGGACACGCAGTGTGTGTGTGTGTAGGTGTACCTGTAGGGAAAAAAAGACGAGGATTCGTCTGAGGAGGGAATACTGTTGCCAAGGCGCCGTCGTCCCCGGTCAAGAAGTGTGCGAAGTGCAGCAAGTAATGTTCTTTCTTACGAACACGCGCGGAGATGGTGGGTGTGTGTGTACGTATGTGTGAAGAGCGACTCCCACTCGTAGTGCTTTCCGTCTGCGTGCGTGCTGCAGGTCTTGCGCCAAGTCGTCGACCAGCACCCGTGGAAAACGACGCAGGAGCTCGTAGACGTGGTCAAGCAGCTGGGCAGGAGCTTCCTTCGAGCCGACCCTATGGAATTTCTCGTTTCAAACGTCGTTCGCCGGGTATAGCGGAGCTTCGCTCTCTCTCTCTGTGTATGCTCCCTCAACAGAAGATGTTCACATGCAGGCGTGCCGCCGTGTGCATGCGTGCGTCGTGCTGTCCTTGAGAACCAGCAAACACGCCCGCTGCTGGACAGAAGCCGGCGGCGAGCCTGCTGCTGTCCGGATGTGACTCTGCAGACGTGCTACTAAGGCAGTGGTGGGGCGGGATAGGTTGCTGAGTATCTTCGAGTACGCGCGTGCTGCCTCGCAGGCACCGGTGTCTCTGTCTCTCTGCATGTGTGTCTGTGTGTGTGTTGACACTGTGAGTATATATATATATGTATATATGTAGGTCTATGCGTGTGTAGTTGGGTGACTGTCGCGGTGTATATCTCCACAGGTCAGCGTACTCTACAACCTTGTACGTACGTGCTTCTGGGGGCTATTCGGATGCTTCCAAGCTGCTGTGTCCAGCCCCCCGCGTACGCACATGCGCTTCTGTGAGACGCTGTATGTGTGTGTGTGTGCAAGACTGCTTTGGTGACGGCGCGTGGATGCTGCTGCGTTTAACGAAGAAGCGTTTGCAGGCTTTGGGAGACAGTGTGGCACACAGGGTCTCGTTCTCACGCTTGCAGTGTAGCCATTACCCCGTCGTCCGCTTCGAGAATAGACAGCCGCGCACGCACACAGAGGCTTGCAGCCGTACGTGCGCTACTCTATGCATCGAGACGTGCCTGCTGCTGCGGATCTGCGGACGTGTGTGCTCTTGTGGATCCCCTGCATGTCACTGGTGGATCTCCCGATCGTACATGAGCAGCCGGAATGAGTCGTCAAACGCGTGCTGTCTTTTGTGACGCTGTTGACGCTACGAGCCGGGAGTGCTGCTGCTGTTGTGGGTGGATTTCTTTTTCCTCGTCTTCGAGGAACTGCCGATTCTGCGCGCTGTTCGTGGTGTTGCTGCTGCTGCTGGCCCGCCGCTTTTTCGTCGCGTGGGGCAGCCCCGCGGGTGGTGATGGTGTTGCTGGAGCTGTGCGGGGCACTTCGTGTTGCCAGTGAAGTGTTGCTGCGGTGGCTCCTGCGGGCGCGCGTGTTCGTCGGTTCAGATTCTGTGTATCATCCGCACAGAGCACTGCAAACAGCTGCGTAAGAGGCAGCCGCAGGAGGACGACGAGGAAGACGAAGAGCGATGCAGCGACCAGCTGCTGCAGGGGCTGGGCAGCGGCGGCAGCACAGGCGCACACGGAGATATGACACGTCTGCCGCTGCTGCGGCTGGATCGCTTCCGCACCAGTCCTCTACGCAGCGCAGGCATGCACGCATTTTCGTTTTCGTCGTTTGCTTCCCGATCTGCTGACGACCCCCAGCAGCTGTCGCTTCCGGTCCCCGCCACCGTCAAACATTCCATTTTCGAGGTATGGCGCTGCACCACACGCCAGCTGCACCCAGCAGCACGGCAGCATACATACATACGTACACAAATCATACATACATATCTACATACACAAACGCACACATGCACGTACACAGATGGGACACGCGGTCGGGCGGCAGCAGCGCCTCCAACCGGCAGTGCCCGACCGCAGCCGGCAGCAGCAGCAGCACGGGAGAACATGCAGCAGCAGCACGGGAGAACATGCAGCAGCAGGAGCGTAAGTTGGAAATGTTGAAAGGTTTGTGAAGAAAGGAGGAAGGATTGACAACATTGTTTCCTGGCGAACCATCGGCAACAGTTGCACTTCGGGAAAAGCAGCAGAGGCGTAGGGCACATCAAGAGTAGCCCTCACACATTCGCCAGCAACTGCAGCAGTGGAGAATACCGGCAGCACGTCAACACATGCGACCCTAGTCGCACTCGCAGAACGCCAAAAGTTACAAACCAACAGCAGGACCAGTGACACAGTAGCCGTAGCAGCAGGGTATATATATATACATATAAATGTATGACAACGGGAACAGCCAAATAGCAGCAACGGTAGTTATATCACAGCACCAGCAGCAGCAACAGAACAACACTGGTAGTCCTACTGCAGCAGCGGGAGCAGCGATTCAGCAGCGGGGGCACTGCTGATTCCGCCACTTGGGCGTGGAGTTGGTTTTTGTGGGGCTGTGGGGTGCCTCTCCCTTGCCTTTAGTTGCGTTCCTCCACCGCCCGACCGCATTGCTGCTCCACGCGTTGCAACTGCCGCCGCCACGTGCGGTCCTGTTAGGTGCATTGCTGCTCCGAGTGCTACAGCCATCGGTGTTGCATGCCTCAGTGCTGGTTTCGGGTGGCAGCTGCTGCTGCTGGTGCCGCCCGCTAGTTATCCTCGTCCCCTCCGCAGGTGTGGCGTACATTCCTGGTGGTAATGCCACGTGCGTGTCTCCTCCATGCCTGTGAAGAGGGCACCAGAAAAGGACACTGTCTTCGACAGTTGCGTCTCCCAGCTCCGTGTCATTTCTAGCTTTTTCCTCTGGTATATGTGTGTGTGTGTGGGTGTGTGTGTGTGCCTGCCTCTCTGTCTCTGCGCTGCGGATGCTGCTGCTGCGCGTGCGACGTGCCGGGTCCCCAGGGCATTAGTGAGTTGGTGGCAGAGGTCGATACCGCGTGGGAGGAAGGCGAGGACGTGCGCACGGCGTGCTTCTCGAACGGCGACTGCATCCTCACCTACGGATATTCACTGGCTGTTGAAAGACTTCTTAAAGCAGTACGTTTGCTTCTTTGCAGACAAACCGCCTGGGCGCTCAGTCTCCTCATATACATATGTACGAACGTTGACAACAGACTTACACATGCTCGTATCCCTATGTGTGTCTAAGTATGGACGTGTGTGTGTGCACACACGCACGTAGATACGCCCAGAAAGGTATACACATATAATTATATACATATGTATATTTATAAACATATACACACATATGTACATACGTACGCAGCGGACTCATGTACGTACATCTTAAGACGCAGATGCAAACGTACGTACATTCGTTGGCGCATATTTAGACACATATGTACATATATGTGTATACATACGTAATACATACAGATACGTATGTGTGTGCATACATATATACATGAACGTGTACGTAAGTTTGTTTGTATGCGCATGTATACATACACACACGGATACATATACATGTCCACACGTGAATACTACGTGTGTACATATCGTCCGTAGCTTCAAGTGACGCTTGTGTTACTTACTAGCCACGTCGGCACATATACGAAGGACGTGAAGGCGGCTGCGGTGAAGCACTGCAACTGCTCACCTTCGTCGACTGCCGCCGCCGTTGCTGCTGTTGCTGCTCTTCTACCACGTGTGTTGCTGCTGCTACGCCGCGCCGCATGCGCCGGTGCCCTGCTCTCGTGTGCTGCACACGCCGTTGCCGCTCTAGAGCCCCCTGCTGGTTGACCCGTCTTGCCCGTAGTGCTGCCATCACTTGCGTGTGTGATCCTTCCTCGCTCGTCCGTGTGGGCTGCTGCTGCCGATGCAGCTGGTTCGTCTTCTTGGTGCCGCTGCTTATTTTTCCGTGTCGTATGTGAGCAGCAGCTGTGAAGGGGAGTGCCTCTTCGTAGCTACCGCTGTGTGGGGCACGCGTACGCAGCTGTGTCTTTCCCGCTGTTTTTTTGCTGCTCGGTGTGCGCGTGTGTGTGTTGCCCGGGGGCTGCTGCCGCTGCAGCTGTATCTTTCCCGCTCTGCTGCTCTGAGCCTGTGTGTGAATGTGTGGGATGCACGTGCTGCTGGCGCCGCAGCTGCTTCGTTCTCGCGCTGCTACTGCGTGTGTGTACGTACGTGTGTGAACGCGTGGCGCGTGCTGGTGGCGGTGCTGCTGCGACTGCGTGCTCTCTGGTATGCTCTGTGTGCGTACGTGTGGGAAATGCTGCTACTCCGCACGCAGCTGCACCGGAAAAACCAGGGGGAGGGTGCCACTCACAGTAGCAGGAAGAAGAAGAAGAAAGGACGCGTGCGCTGCAGCTTCCAGGTGCTCGTCCTCGGTGGAGATACGGAGCAAGGCGGAAAGAAAATGGCGGAAAGACTCGTTGCAGCTGGCATCAAAACAGCTTACGTTGCTGATGCTGCGCTGCTCACCGTCATACACAAGGTGGACAAGGTGCTTCTAGGTACGTAGGACGACTCCTTGCGTCCCTGCGGACAGTGCGTCTCTTCCTGGGGAGGCACAGACACTACTGTTGGTTCGACTCACTCCACAGGCCCGCGTACGTAGCGTATGTATGCAGATGTGTTAATACTGCGGATGGAGAAGATGTCTGTTGCGTGTGAGTGAGTGTGTTTCTCCTGCGTGGTGCACGTAGAAAATACACATCTTTATGCGGCGCATGTATCTGTGGATGGATGTGTGTACTGCGTGTGTACGTGTGTGCGTAGCAGTACGTGCCTCTGTCCTGCGTTCGTGGGGAGCCATGTGACTTGTGTCTCTGTGTGTATGTGTGTGTGTACGTATACTTATGTGTCTCTTCTGTGGTGTCTTACATCTTCTCAGATATAGAAATGCTCATCTATGTGGTGAGCAGGAATGTTACAGGGCGTTCGTGCATTCCGCTGTAGCCGTTATATCTGTACATTCATATACATATATATATATATTTCAGCAAAGAGGCACAAGATGACTGAACACTGAAGGGGTGCGAGAGAGCCTTTGCGCACGAACGAGCGCTCCACCACCCAACAGTCGCGCATGTACCCATGTGACAGGTGCCACACGCGGCTGCCTAGTGTCCACATGTGCTACTCTTGTGAGGTGGTGGTATGAGGTGGACGGGGCCGTTCGCGGGAGGCGAGCAGTCGAGCGAGAACAAAGGATGTTTCCGTGACCTGTAGCTACACGCGTCTTTGCCAACAGTTTGGTGAGCAGCAGCTGCATTTTGAAGAAGACAGGCGTACACGCGGAAGAAGATTATCCTGCTGCGGTGTCCTCTGGTGTGCTGTTGCGGGAGACGCACTTGCTGCCGTTATGAGAAGGCGCGACGTCAGTGTCGGAGGATGGAGTCCTGGGCACGAGTCTTTATGTACGGACGTGTTGCTTGCGACCGCCGACGAAGGCCCGTCTCTGCTTCATTGCCGGTGTAGTTCACTCCGCTAACTACTTATTTGACTCTGTCCATGTACTACAAACACACGTCAATATGCGTAGACGCGAACGTCCGCTCCGCGACATAGACAGATGTATGCATCGCCTTAGGAGGTTCTCCCCGTTTCAACTGACTAAGAGGCCTGCAAGTGACCCACCAGGAGCTTCTGGACTCAATCTTCTCGAAACGCTTCAGTAGTGGAGCTGTCCGGCATGGTCAACACGTAGACACTGAACCAAGGTCGGGACGGATATCAAGCTGGCAGCAAACCTTGCAGTGTTTCCACACGTTGCTAGGCCGTTGGCTCGTCCTCTCTCTTTCGCTCTCGTGTACCGGTGACTGTCTGCGCGGATACCCCCGCGCGTAAAGACATCAGACAGAGATTCATACGCGCGGGTCTTCGTGTGCTTAACGCCTCGGGCACCGTACGTTTGTGTGATTCGTACATACACGTGTGTGTGTGTGTCGATTCAAATGTCTGGATGTACGTGTAACTCCTCGGGCGCGTGCTCGTCTATGGTACGTGCCTGCGTGTTGGTAGATGGGTGGGTGAGCTGGTGACTGCGTTGCGTTTGTGACGCGTGGATGTGTGTCTGTATGTTTGTGAAGGTGTAGGCGTGCCCACCTGTGGACACGTGGGTGTTCTGCCTGGTGTGTCTGTGCCCGGACTGCGTACGCGTTGAATATACGCAGGCACTCGAGCCATTTTGTCTTCGGGAGGCGCGGTGGCTTTAAGCGGAGCGCGTTACGTGGCGGAGGCAGCGAAGGTAAATTCGACGCAACAGTACTGGTTTAGTCTGGATACACCGGGCACACATGCCGACATTACCTTTTTTTTCTCCCATTTCCTTGTCCTGCCTTTTGTATTCTTTGTGGACGCGGCGCTTTGCTCATGCGATGTGTTTCCTGTAGATCTACAATCGGCCAGTGATGGTGGTGGCGCCTCTCTTCAAACTAACCCACCTGCCGCTGTACGACCAGCACTCCCGCAACCAGTTACTATCTCCTTCGGCTGTAAGTACACCGCAGCGCTTTTGTTTTTGTGTGTCTGTACTCTGCGCAAGTCTCTGTGTCTGTGAACCTGTCTTTGTGGCAGGTTGCAGCTGCTGAAGAGAAATCCGTCGTTCATCAGACAGCAGTAGGACGCCTATGTCAAACTTTCTGCTGCACTGCACTTGCTGCAGAGAGAGACAGACAGAGAGAGTTACTATAATGAGTCACGCCGAAAGCGACAGCAGTAAAACGGCTTGGTGTGTAGAACTTTCCAGCACTATCGGTAGAGGCGGAAGGAGTCAGTTTCCTTCTTCTGCGACACACCTGCAGAACTCGTGGGCGACCTTGCGGCCCCGCAGCGCCACTGCAGCTTTCCGTATCACAGGAGAAGGAGTTTGAACTTATCTCTTTCCTCGATCTAGCTTGCAACACGTGTTTTCAAAATCCACCGTTGCATGCCTAGCGCACGTAGGAGTTGCAGGCCTGTGTACGCGGCGGTGTAGCCGCCTGCAAGGGACAACAAGCCGAAACAGCCAACCTGTTGGCGCAGGGAGCCGCTCTTATTGCTGGATATGTTCTTTGCTACTGCAGGTGCTACCTGACCTGCCGGAGCTGCGAAATGTGAGCGTCCGGTACGTTCGCCACGGCCGGGGTGCACACATGGCATCTGTATACGTATATATGGATACGTATATGTTATACATAGATATATATATATATAGAGAGAGAGAGAGAAAGAGATTTATTTATTCGCGAATGTGTGTCCCTCTGAGTGGACTTATGTATATACATGTATGCCTCTGCATGGTTCATCATATCGGACGCCTTTCTGGAGAAGTATCAGCGGCTTCGCACTTCTCTTCCCATTTGCAATGCTAGCTGACCGACAGTTCGGAGGGAACTTCTTCACAGTCACACGAGAGACAAGTTTGTTCCGCTGTCTAGAGCGGCATTGTTCATGGTGACAGCGTCAAAATGCGCGGAAATCACGCTAAAAAAAGATTTGTGCGGATACAGGAGAAAAGGTCGATGGGGCGTCGCTCTAAAAGGCGGCGGGGAGGGAACATGTGTAGTGCTCTAGCTTCTGCAGGATTACGGCCGGCTGTTAGGGAAATTTGTGGACACACATGTAGCACTACTTTTGAAGTTCCACGGCCACCTCGTTGCCTTCGCTGTAACGTTGCAGAGTGGGGGCGGGCACCGGCGCTTTGTAGCAGATACACTTTTCCTGCCAACTCGACAGCGTGCTGAGGGCGAAGAAGGGACAGGACGAGCCAGAAGCCATGTCACACTGGACAAGTCGTTCAATTATTCGTCCATATTTAGCAGTATCTCTCGACCCCTACTACCGTATACGAATGACCAACCAAAGTGCCGCAAGGACTTCATTCACGGCGAACATCTGTCGTCTGTGGACTTGTGTTTGCTTCGCTTTTCACGGGGTGCGCGCGACTATATGCGTCACAACTGTGTCACATCTTGTAGTCTGTGTACCTGACGGTGTACGTACATGTGTATATATAGAGAGAGAGACAGAGGGAGAGAGATACATAGACTGATAGACAGGCACACGTACGTGTTTAGTAATGTTAGCATTCGCAGTTGTGTTCTCACCGGGTATAATAGCGTCTGAAGCGCGTCAGCAAATACACTTATATGTACACAGAGATACGTACACCTAGGTGAATACATATATATATATATATATATATATATGTATATGGAGGGAGAGATATGTATGCGCTAGTGCAGATGAATACCTGAAAAATTTGTCTGTGTTGCACTGTGGCTGCTGCCGCCTTTTTAACAGGATCCCGAAGTACGACTACATTCCAGATACTTTGCTAGCCGTGTTCATAACCGAAATAGGACCCGTGGACCCTTCGTGCTTGTTTTTCCTAGCCCAGCAGCGCTACGATGTCGAAGATCTCGACTTGTACGCAGTTGTATAGATTCACGCACACGCGCGAACTGGAGAATCTAGATTTACTTGCTGGTGTCTAGTGCAAATACAGCGCGTTACTACACCTGACGGACTTCGACGGCTGCATCGTCGTTAAAGCTGGCAAAATTAGTAGGGGCAGCTGCGAGCTCATCATCCAGTCGTGCCGAAACACATTCGAACGGGAAAAATGTATTTGGCGCTTGTTTTCTTTCTGAAAATGGTAAAGATTATTTGGTACATGTGACACCATGCGCTGCACGAGTGCACATCCCGCCACGCGATATACGTGGATAGTTACCAGAAATCTGCCGCCTCTCCAGGTGCCAAAGAAGCAACGGACGCGGACGAATAAGTTTACACTGACTCACTTGAAGGCGTGCCAAGTAGAAAATGTATTCGGTCGTCTGTGCAGTCTACACTGCAGAACGCCGTCATGCGGGCAGCCGCTGCCCTAACTCGACGATGCAAAAATGTGCCAGTCTCTGCGCCACGAAATCATTGTGAACGTCGGACAGAAAAATTCGTGTGTCACTAGCAGCCCCTTGTAGAGTAAAAGGACCCTTGTGTGGGTTGCAGCTCTGGTGCGCCTCTCTGGAGCAGAGGCAACTTTCCCTTCAAGTGTTTGTTTAACGATGCGGCCGGGAGAATAGATAACAACAGCTGGAATGACACCGAGTGCACCGCGAACGTTCGTGAACAATAGCGTTTCTGACAAGCAATGGAAGCGCACCTGCATTCTGGCACTGCCGGCAGTACGTTACGCTGAGACCAGCTTTTTCTGAGATACTTCCGGGAGTGAAGACGGTGTACGCGCACCTGCTTTCAAGATGGTTCTCGAAGCACAGAGCTTTGTGCAACATGGAGTTCTCCCGTTTTCCTCGCGTGATGCAAGCACGCAGCATTTGATGAAAGAGAGCACCTCGCCGCCTGTTGTTGCTTCACGGAGAATCAAAGGCTATAGTGTGGAGCTGGAAAGCCGTGGTGAAAAAGCTACTTCACCCGTGTTGCTGTGCTTATTGTGAAAGAACGATTACCATTTATTCCCGTACGTTCCCCATCTGTCATCAGACAGGACGGAACTGTTAAGGTGCTGAGACGTTGCCGGGTTGGGTTGACCCTGACAAGAGATACGCGCAGTATGCTTCTTCGTTATCCGGTGCAAGGGGGATACCGTATTTGAGAGTTGCCGGTGTGACCATAGCTACGGGCTATCCACTCCCGAGTTCCACACCGTGGGGGCTGTGTCTGCGTTAGTTGCAGCCTTTCCAAAGGGAAAGCTGTCAACTTACCACCTGCTGTGCTACTATCTGGCAGCTGTGAATGTATCTGCCGAAAGTTTCCCGAATGTAAAACAGGTGAACATTGTTGCGCGTTCCGTCACACGGCGTTTTTCCGTTTCTTCACGGCTGACCATGAAACCAGTTATCTTGCGCTGAGAGTACGAGGGAGACACCGAGTGTTGTCGATCTTCAACACTCTTGCGTCTTCAGGGGATGACCTCATTTGTTTATGAAAACAGCGGAGCACTTTGTGTTTAATTTTCACGCGTGCCGTTTGCCCTGTCAAAAAGCAACGACAGAATGTTTTTCCTTCATGTATTTGGTGGGTGGTTGTTGCTTCTTTGTATTTATGGAGAAGATGCTCTACTTTTTGCGACTTACCCGTGCAACTACGGATGTCAAGGAAGGCGGCGTGAAACTTTCAGATACAGTGCCTAAAAGAGGAATTGCAGGCACTTCACATTTGGGGTGAATGGAAGCGTGTAGCACGCCCTCTGCATGGAGCGGCTTCCCGCGTATTATTGTTAATGAAGCTTCCCGGACTTCAGCGAAACTGCAGCAGGTGATTATTCATCCATCTTAAGATTGCAAGCACGCTGTTGAACGAATACTTGTTTCCAGTTTCGACTGGAATTGCTGTGCAGGGCAATTTATCTTCGCATTAGCTCCGGAGCGGTGTATGTCGGAAGGTGTGCTCAGTTCCACGAAAGGAGTACAAAACGCGTGAACACGGAAGAAGCCAACGCCCAAACAACACAAATTCAGGGCTTCTATGTAGTGTGAATCTACCAGAGTGACATAGAGGTTCGCGGCCGTGCAACTATCAGTCTTTGGGAGTTATGTGGTCGTTCCAGCTTGACTTGTATCCCTGCACGTCTCAGCGCTGTGTAGTCCAAACGTGCCCTTCTTCATTATGAACGGTGTTCCTGCGCGACATCCCGTATGGCTACCGGCGCCATTCGTGTAGGTGTCCCCGACACTGGAGGACTATCTCGTTCTATTCGTCATACAGGAAATGCCAGCATATGCAACGTCGCTGTAGAGGTTTTTGCAGTGTCAAACCACGCAGGCATGGGAAGGCCACTGAAAGTGGTTCTCCGGGAAATTTAGAGACTTACTATTTGGTTGCTTGTGGGCAGCCAAAGTTGAAGTTTATGTGTGTGTGCGTGTTCGATTCCTTGTTTACCATTTATATAGGTAGATGGAAGAAGAGCGTTGAGGTGCACTTGGCAAATGTAACATAGCGCCACGCGAAACGGTGCCTCAGCTTCGAAACGTAGACAAAAGCGAAGGGAGCGCTGCAGTGCGAGCCGCAGGACCAGTATGTAGACCCACCGCACCTATAGGGGGGCATCAGTTACGCACACTTTTTGTTACAGTATTCGTCAAAGAGCAAGAGCATGAGGGAATTTGGTACACACCTACATGACGGTGCGTCCACACAGAGATCCACATATATGTATACATATATATATATATTCATACACTTACATACACGGGTGTATACGTATGTATGTGAATATACATGTATATATTTATATATATATATATATTCATTGTATGTATGTGTATAGCGTGCTGTTACCTTGTCCAAATTAGGCGAGAATGTTTTTTTTCCTCTTCACTCTTCTTCTGGCTCTCTTCCCGCTGGTACGGAGTGCATGTGTGCATCCATCGTTACTTGAATATACATATATATATATATATCCGATGCAGATACAGGTAGTATGTTGCACGGATACGTATCCGGAAAGCGCATGCGCACCCATCTTTAAAGTTACACATACGTATAGATATCTCGTATGCACGTATAGATTGTATGTAGCACGACTACGTATACGGACAACTAAACCCTTCATACGTACATGTTTACACATCTACATACAGCTGCGGTGCCCGTCGCATGCGTGCGTCTGGATCCGGTGTAACAGGAGGAGGCAGAAGCGTAGGTTTCCCCTGTGCATGCGTACATGGTAGCCGTGCCGCCTGGGCTACCTTTTAGAGTTTGCCCTGAGAACATGTGTGTTCCTAGCTTGCATTGGGAGGACTTTCGCGTCTGTGGATATTTTTCGTAGAGAACAATACACTTGTGTTTTTCCATATCATTTCATAGAGAGCGGCGTGTCGGTGTAGGCCGGTGTGCAAGTTGTTGAACGCTTTCCACATTGCGTCCACCTCTTGCGCTTTACTTCTTTCACTGTGAAGAGGATGAAGATTCGTTCCTTCATCCACTGAGCTTCCCAGCTATAGTGCAATTTTTTCCCCTAAAATGGAGCAACTGATCTCTGTCTACCCTATACACTTCACCTTTTTCCACTGAACTCGCCTTTAACTCAAAAGTTAGGTCCTCTCTCGTACGAATTTAAGCCTCTTCTGCCCCAGCGAATCGCTGGTGTCCTCTTCTCTCAGCGTGTGCAATCAAAGTTTTCCTGCGCATTCTGTGGACTGGACCTGGTGACGCCCAGCTGAATGGGCGTTATTCATTTGTCCTTTTTTGAACCTGCGTGTATACAACAGATACAATCGAGGGCGACTCCTTGACTTTTTATGAAACTTTCCTCCCCGAAGACACATGACTTTCGTGGAAATTCCTCATCCTATGATTTTGTGCGACTAACAGCTATGAATGCGCCTCAGCAGATAGACCTGTGACGCATCGGCGCACAAAGCACTCATTAAAACTGCCGAAGTTACACACCATAACACTGTGTGTGCATCAAACGTACATGCGCACGCCAATATTCACTGAGGACATATTCAATCGACAATAAAGATATGTGGTTTGCAAGGACATTGTGTTCAAATACAAAGGGAGTTCCTGTGAAAGAAGTTCTCAACAGCAGAGAGAAAAATCAACGTTTTGTATTTCTCCAGCAGAGAGCACATATGATCTTTCTTCTATATCTTCTTGCCGGAATAATTTTGCGCGGCGGAGATACTACGCCTTACACTGGTGCAGTGTTTTGAACGCTATCTAGACTAAACGATAGGTGGAACCTCAGGGCCTCGAAAGTGCAATGTGGCGATTCTGGAGCTGTCGTCAAAGGTTTACGTAAGAAAGACGAGATGCGTGTGTGCGTCTGAATCCGGAAGTTCTGTCCTCGCGTACGACTTAGTCAAATTCCCTGCAATTTCGAAGCAGGTGACTCAAGTCCGCGCACAGCGAGCAGCTCTCTCATCTCCGTCCTGAATGCAACAGTACTTTCCTTTCTCGACATACCGAATTCGATAAATTCCACCGTAGGGTCTGCCTTTTCATCGTGAGAAGATCGATTTACACGCGTGTATGCCTTCGTGCATACAGACGAAGCCTCCTTCCAGGCTTTACAGCAAATTGCACCTGCCGACTTAATCGCCGCTGCACTCTACATACTCTCCGGCGTTGTTTTACGTATATTTTAATTCAGTTATTTCAACATTTCGAAATTTTCTGTCCCCCACGTCCAGTCTAACAACTCCACGTAAAGATCTTTTTGTCTCTTTCCACCTCTGACACGCGAGAATGCGCGTTTTCGCGGCGTTTTCCGCATTTCGTTTGTAACGACGGCGTTTCTTCGCCGTGTTTTCTCGTGAGACGTGCTTCACATGTGTCTTAGTTCTGCGGTGTCTATTTCTTTGTCGGAGGCAAGTTTGCAAGAGAGCGAAGGACGGATGCGGAACAGAACAGCTGCAAGCGCGAAGGACGTGTCGTGGCTTTAACTAACTTTTGGACAAAAACTCTGCCCCTGCTGCGTTCTACAGGATAACGACGTGACCCGGTGAGCTGCTTCAGCATTTTGTTACAAAAAGGAAAGCGTGCTGTCCCCTGCGAGGAAGTAATTATATAGCCAGAGCGACAGCGGGCTTTTTCAGAGTAAGAACTTCCTACAAATTGCGCGGTTCTTTACTCCGATGTAGGGCGCCAAACTCTCCTGGTTACTTGGAGAAGTTTACTTTTTTCCTTTCGGGTCGAGTCTCCGGCGAAGATGTTTACGTATTCGGAGTACGAAAAGAACGGACCTTTTCACATTGTTCGAGATAAGACATGTCTCCTTGCGTCCAAGGAGGCTTCTTTCTCGTTAAAATAGTTTCACTTTAGAGTGTACCTTTTCATTTGCGTGAACGAAATCTTCCTCTTTCACTAGAAGAACTACTGATATTTGCTTCCCAGGGTAGTAGACAAATAAAAGCTGCACAAGCATATATGTGTATATATGTATATATATGTATTGGTTGCCCGCTGGAGCACAGATATCATACACATACATCTGCTTGTAGAGCTGGATTGAACAGTCACCTGTTTCGACGTGCAGGAGCACTGGAAGATTAGGCGTGGAGAGAGGACCATATAATGACGCAAGGAAAAAACCTAGATATATAGACGTGGCCAGACTCGTGCATCACTGACTGCACATACGTATCATCTACGTAGCGCGATTTTATTATTTATTAACGTGCGAAGCTACTCGGAGAGAGACGGGACCATCCTTTTGGTAAGCTTGACTCGGATCCACCATTTGTACCCTCATACGCAGAAGGAGAGTGTGTAATCTGTCGTGGCTACCGTGTACTACTATCCAATCAGAGGTACAGACGAAGTAACCTTCAGTTTCGTCTTCACTCCGGCTGATGGCTGTGCCGTTACACCCAGTAGTAGTTGGAAATTCCTGCGGCTCCCACTCTACACGGAGACGACATACAGTTCCGCACTCACCCAGGCTACACACCGAAAATATATCGTATCGTCTTTACGGTTGTGTGTGTGCGTGCGTGTAGGTGCCTTGATACAGATGAACGTATACAGGTGCTGGCAGAAATATATATATGTATATATACATACATATACTTGTATTTGTGTGCACAAACTTGTGTACTCACACGGGTAACACACTTTTCTAATGTGATGTATAGTTCTGTCTCTACTTGAAACTGAGGTCTAGTCCGTATTTTGCCGCCGTACGGCAGAGAAAATGAAGACGAGCGCCGGATCTTTCTCCTGGAGCGTCCGTCGGTGGTGGTGGATGCACCACTCCCGTCGTTCGCTCCGAATACAGGCAGGTCTTCATCAAAGGAAATTTACTGACACGGCAGAAGGAAACGACCGCACTTCCCGGAGCTACTTTAGCGCCATTGCAAAAAAAAAATTCACTGGCTGCGCTGACGCAGAGTGCACCTCCACTGTCATTATGAATGCGCCTTTGCGAAGACCAATCAGCAGGTACACCGGCATAGACACTTTTACCAGCTGCTCGAGAACCTATGACCCCACGAAAAAGCTACACAGCATCCGCACCATCACGTCTGATGTCAAGGGCAGCAGCACTACTACATCTTTGATAAATCCCCTCAGCGGGCCCGCTCACTTACACAGTTTGACTGCCGTTACGGATGTACCGCGGAGGAGCACAGGCTGCGCACACGATGCCTTCACCGGCAGCGAGAGCGCGATTTTCCGATGTACAAGAGGGAGATGTTTTCGTGTTAATACTCTGGTCGGCAGCAATATTTCCATCTCCAATCTTGCTGCTGAAAATTCTGTCGACAACTGCGACGGGAATTTCTTCAGCAACGGTCATTGCCCTGGCGAGCCTTACCCAACTTCCAGGTTACCCGGATTTAACAACCTAGGAAGTGCTGATAACGCTTCACAAAGTCGTAACGAGCTGCATTGGGGACGGGATACACTAGTTCCAAATACTCCATTGTATGCACTGTCAAATGCAAGTAAAGGCCTTCTGCGAGGGCCACCTACGAATGGCATATGTAAAAAATTCGTTTCCCCTTCTACTGCGTACTGCTCGTATAGCATGGTGGAAGCATCGCGTATAAGATCGTTCTGTGCAACGAATAACTCAGTGGTGTTCAGGGATAATCTGAAGATAGAAATCTCAAGTGGAAGGTATAACTGGTTGGTGGGCTCCAGAATAGAGGAGTTCATTGCATTACCATTCATGTCTTGTGCCAGCCGCAGCTTCTTCCTTGCCAAGATCAACAAAACAGGTGGCGACAGTGCAACCTGTAGCTCTGACCCGGCCGCTGCAGCCGGCCGACAGGCCAGTGCTAACTCAAAAACCTTCGTGGCTACCAAGGCACACGAAGCTAGCAAAAGGTTTACTGCCTTGAACAATAAAAGCGAAGGTGAAGAAATCGGGAAGACGACTCAATCTGCGAACAGCGGTAGTACGAGTAATAGCCAGAGCGTCTGTCCGTCGAGTACGAAGTTGAGGTCGCTCCCAGGGGGGGCTAGTGTGAGGAACGATGAGGTTTCTCAGTTGAAGGTTTCCGAAGCAGAACGAAAAATTGTGGCGCAGCGAAAAACTTCAACTTTCCCGCTTTTCCTCTCCTTTTCCACAAAGGATCAGAAAAACAACGTTGACGCGCTTCCTGGCGCGGGCCCGACTGCTCCAGTAAAGGAAAAGGTAGTGCTGAAGTCGGCAAAAATCCCACTGTCCAAAAAGCTTGGCAGCTTCATATTCGGCTTCTTCCTCGCCAGCGGCTGCAGTTTTTTCATCATGTACTGCCAAGTAGCGGATGCAACTCTAATACTTCAGCAAATCGCAAAAGATGCAACCCACAGACTGGCCATATTGGAAAGCAGAGTTCTAGAATTAGAAAAGAGGTGCCACTGCTAAATTATGCTATACGGAGCTGAAGAAAATCGAGTCAGAATGTCTTGGTTCTCGTGCTTCTGTGCACGGGCGCATTTCTCATATATACTTCTGCGTCTCCGTGGATCCACACGTCCTTGTGGATGCGAATGGATGTGGGACTGCGAACTTCACGGGCACGTTTGTATGGCTGATAACAGGGCGGAGATGGTATTTGTTTTCTAGGTATAATTCATGGTTTGTGCCTTTACTACAGAAAATGCGCTGTGGGGTGTGCAGCGGCAACAATTAAGCTTGTCTTTGTTATGGTGCGGCTTCCGGCAGACCGTTGGGATTGTAGCTTCACACCCTGATGTACACTTCATGTGAGCACGCGTCTAAATCTGCAGATCGTGAACGTTTACGAATTTGTACACATCCGAACCTGCAGGCCAAGCAAGTATAGATTAAGCGCGCCTCGTCGAGTATACGTGCAGGAGAGTGTACGGTTCCATGGCTCCGGTTTGCATGCCAAACATCTATGTAAGTGTGGATGTCGATTCATGGGTATCGTAGACGCCTGCTTGTTGCTGGCGCAGTAGGAGTATGACAGCTTGGGGAACCGGGCCCGCCTCGTATTCCTCCATTCACCAGAGAACCTGTTGAACTGAGGACGCGTTTACACGTTGTCATTGACTAAACGAGGCTCGTCGAATTAGGACCGAGTTTGCTGTTTTGCGACGTACGATTACTGGGCTATAATGATCAATCGATGACGTTCTGGAACGTGAAATCTGAAGATGAATGATGTGGGATAAAAGGCCCAAAAAGGCATCACAGAAGCGGAGCCACTGGTACGTTCCAAATACACCCACATATGCACACATCGTGATGCTCCTCTATGCAAAGACATGCGCGTACGTATCCGTATGCACGAGTACACAGGTATTCACATGTGTAAGCATGTGTATACGCATACACGCAAGCAAGCATGCGCGTAGATACATACACACAGAGGAACATGCATTTACTTGGTCACCTTTGTATGCATATATGTGTGTGTATACGTTTTATGCGTATATGTGTATGTATACGCAGCACAATGATGCTTACGTAGTCTTTGTATACAAAAACATTGTCACACATGGAGAAGCATGGTAGGCGCAATGTGCGCGTGCACCGGTGCACTGTAGGGCCACCCGCCGCGGAAAACGTCTGCTGCCACGCATGCAAGTGCAGGTGGCTATGCTGTAAGATGTAGGGCTGGCAGCCAATTACCTTTTTCGTGTTGCACAACTCTGTGTGCTCTATTGTGAAAGCTCGCATCGGTGGCGAAACGTCCCCGTATGCGAACGTGCAGCTTACACCACGCCTACGAAACTAGGAAAATACAACTGCGGGGGAAAATTGGTCCCGGGTCATACAGAAAATGCGTACTAGCATATCTGCACACGCCTCTAGGTGGCGCTGCGCCGGAACAACGACAAAAGCCCAGACACAAAGAAGCTTGTGCAGCAGAACGCTGGCGACCACCCACCAGGAACGAAACGTTTCCGTGGTAAGCTTTGCACTGTTGTACACTATACCCTAGCGCTAGCGACTTCTACATTTCCACGCAAGAATGGCAGACGTTCACATGCACGCGTTTCTGCGTATGAGTACACCTACGTGGCTGAAGAGATCACATTGTATCTCTCTCTCTTTCTGCGCTATACATCATTGTGGCATCTCTCTGCGAACCTTTCCATTATTTGCACGCATGCGCAAGACGTAGAATTTTGTTTACGCACTTTTAACGTCCATTCAGCACAAGAAAAAGTGCCTTTTTGTTTTCCGTTTGCGCTGTCGTGCAGATAAATGGTGTTCATACATCTGCAGGGACACCCAGTCTGCACCGGTCTTACCTTTGAGTGCTCCTTCCCATGTCCCATCAATGTGCACGGGTCTCTGAGGGAAAACGGAGGGAACACATCGCTCTATCCACCAGAAAAAAGAGGTAGAGAAGCAGAAAATACATGTGAATCCTTAGAGGTAGCCGAGCAAACGGTACGCAAGTGGCAACTCGTTGCGTTATGTTGTTACTTTTTGTGTGCCTTTGGTGTGGCCGCCTGGTTGGTGTCTAACGACTGGACGTTTTGTCAGATATGCTTTGACATACGACTGTGCGTGGTCTCGTGCCTACATTCTTTTCTCTGGATAAAGCGCGGCGACGCAGCAGACGATACAAGCAGGTGTCCACGTATGTAGTGGAGGGTGGCAATCTGCACTTGTTGGCGCAACTCTGCCAGCGTATATACGTACACACGCGCACTTACAGGTACATGCAGAAGCAGTTGATACGTACACCAGCCCGTCAACGAATCAAAGTTGAATGAGGACGCCGTAGATACTCAATTGAAACCGAGTGCAAAGGGCAGTATTATAAGATCCATGTATATGAACATGTTCACATGGGCCGATTTTGTTAGAAATTTGACAAAGCGAACGGCACATGGGTACTTACCCACCTAAATCCTCCTGCACAAGGTCGCTGTATATTGCTCGCTACGTACGTTTCGCAGGTGGTGCGCAGTTTTAATTTTGTAAAATTATCTGAAGCAGTCACATATCTACTCCACCTTAAACTACATCCAGAAATGTTCCGCTGTATATTCGCAGAAAGCGTACCTTGCCACTTCTAACTGTGGCCCTACGAGACGAAAATATTCCTGCTTGTACCACACGTAAAAGCAAGCCACAGTTGGCGGGACTTCTATTATGAGTTGCTCTCAGTCGGAAACGTTCCAACTTCTGAATGCTGCATGGATTTGAAAGATCCACCTGCATTTTTTTTTAAGTTTGTCAGATCGTATGTGCTGTGGGGCGGACAACAACGTTGTACGTATATTAGCAGCGTCTTGGCACTGTCTGCCAACGTACCTTCTTGCTGATATATTGAGAACTGAGTGATAAAGTTGAAAGACGCTACTGAATAACGTACTCTGGAATCCTGAAACAGCTACTCCGCGCCTGCCTCTCCGTGCCTATACGCACCTCGACTTTTTGAAACAGCGCACGAGCATGTATTAATACGTGAAGCCAGGTGGGTCAAGGCGAGGTACATACTAAACCGGCGCGGTGATTCTACCGGCAGAAGACGACAAACGTTGCACCACTGTGACACGCCCTTCGGAGCGTAAGTCGTTAGATAAAGGATACGTAAGATTTTTCCATGCGGCGTTCATGCTTCTATTAATTGCAAAGTAGACGGAATACCAACGTGCGCTCTTCCAAAATTCTCAATTCCGAGCTGATACGAATTTACCAGCCCGAACTACGCAATCTCGCACAGTGCCATCGGCCCTCCCCCGCTAGTAGTCCCGACGCATGTTCGACAGTAGCAGTGGTTTTCTTCTGTTGCTGCAGCCCATCAACTTAAACATCACCAGAATCCTCTTTGTCGTGAAGCAGAGGTAACGGCAACACCTGAATTCACCGAAAAATATCTTAAGATTTGGAGCCGTAACAGTTGTTTGTAATAATTGTAACCACCAGGCGTAATCGTGGTACTGGTAACACGGAAAATCATCTGAGTGTGCCGTTCATGTCCATTCAGCCGTCAGTAGTAAGTGCTGCTTCGAGGCCACCTGGTGGTCTACCGAACTAATGTGCCTTTTACGTTGTAATCAAAGCTACTCACTCACACGACTCAATAATACCCATGTAGTCGCAGTCGAAGTGTAGCCATCGTTACTCTTTGAAACGACAGCAGACGCAGAAACACACCTCAGCTATGGCATACAGTAATACAATTTCGCCTCCGCACCGACATTATCCATTTCTTCAAATGGTGTATCAGCCTTCAGGGAATTGTTACTTGTTGAAGCTTCTTCCATCATCCAGAAACACAAAAAATATTCTCCCAGAATCAACAAGCAGACGCTCCGTACATATTAGTAGGATTTTACAGGCAGAACAAAGGATGTTTTCACTATAGTGTTTGCACATGTGTACGTGAAGATACAAGCACGACCGGACGCACACTTGCCGCAGCAGTGGTACGTAAGCAGGGATACACCAACGTGTATCCGACGCTACACATGCACACACACTTGACTATACGCGTGCACTGTGCATATTACTAGGTAAAGAGATGGATATAGCTAGACACAGCCGCGCTGTACTTAAGTGACACTAATACACCGTATATGCACAGATTTGTACACAAATCACCAAACGCATACAACAGGGGATACCCATCATTTTTTATAATGAGTATACCTTGATAAGAGGCGCACACAAGGACGTACCCAACTGTGCGTGCACCTGAATGTATGCCGCAGTGCCGTCACGTCCGCGGTGCTACCGGTGCTTCTTCCTAGTAGAGGCATCCGGCAGACTTTCTTGTTTCACTGAACAACGAATGATGTACAATCTTCCAAAGTTTCTGCCGCTGTGCAGAAGAAAGCTACGGCAATGAAGTTTACCGAGACGCTACATTGGAAGGCGTGAGCCATTTGCATCATGTTTCACACCACCACCGCCACGACTGAATCGGCGAGTCACAAGTAGGCAGAACCTACGGACATACATAGAAGGAAGCACACCGAGAGACGCGTAAGAAACGGGATGAAATACGGAAAACAAATGCCACGGTCGTGGAGACACTTTCCCGTGCCTCGTCTTCAAATTTTTGAGTACTCTGGAAAATAGTGCTCCTTTGCAGTCGAAATTCCACGTTTCCGGGGGGAAGAGGTGCAATCCTCTCAACCCGTTAACAAAAAGGGAACACATCATCACAGCAATATTAACAGCAGCGGCAGGTGCAGTAGAAAACATTACGAATGTTTAAACCTCATCGTCTAGAGCGTAGTGCTCGTTTATGCCAGCAGCGCCCTCGCTGCAGCGCTTTTTACGCACCCGATTGCCTTTGTACGCTACCTTCAGTGCGAAGTGCGCGACTTTCTATTCAGATCGACCTCTCTCACAGCTCTGCACGACGTTCGGCGGTCACTTCTGTTCTGGCCACATCGCTGCTTCTGTATCCTCGTACCAACGAATTCAACAATTCCGCTGATGCCCTCGCTGCCCACCTTGGTGCTTGCAGATCCCCCTGCTGCTCGTCCTCCTGCACTGAAGCTGCCCTGCTAAAAAGCTACTGTTTCGGTCAGTATCGAGCCCTTCGCTGGTGTCCCTCCTGCTGTGTATTTCACGTGCAGCAGCAGCTGCCGCCACCGCTGCAGCTACTCCTGCTGTTTCACGTGCCATTCGCTTCCTTTTCTGCCTGCACTTCCCGACGTGGTTGCTGTTCAGACTTTCTTCATATTGACGGGAGCATTTTCGTATTTATCCGTGAACGGAAATGGTCGTGCAGGGTTGTGGTGCTGTTGCCCTTTCTTGGTGCCGGTGCCTCCTTGTGCGGCAGAGTAAGTACATGTCGCGTTGTCAGCAACATTGCCCGACGCAGCAGCTCCAGACGGGATAAAGCGTTTCTGCTGCGCGCTTGCAGTGTTGGTGCTGCCGCCAGTGCGTGTGCGCTTGTTGGTGCTGCCGCTGCTGCTATTGGTTCTCCTTTTGCCGCAAAAGCTCGCGCACGGAAGAAACGCGCGTGCCAGGGGGAAAAGCACGTAGCGGAATGAGAAGAGGGCCACAAAATACGTGAGAAGCAGAAGAAACAGAAAGACTGCTAGTCGATCTCCTAGTCCAGAGGGGACAAGAAGCTCCACATCTGGATGTTTAGCAAATACAGGTTGCAGCGCGGCGTCCAAACGTGCGTTGACAGCAGGCACCACGTCATCACACAGCGTCTTCCCTGCTGCTGCAGCACGGCGGCCTACTGCCGCACACAGTGGATAAACACGAGAGAAGAAAAAAGCTTTGCTGTGCTCGACGTATGGAATTAGAGGAACGTAGACTTTTTCATACACTGCATTGATGTATGGGGAGGCTAGAATTTCTGCTTCCATTTTCATCGAAGCAGCACCCTCCCACCATTGCGCTGGTACTACAGCCAGCAGCTGTTCTCCCAGTGCCCGGTAGAGCTTTCCCACGTCCATGAGAACAGTCTTCATGGCGCTTAACGAAGTGATATATCGTTGCCCCTCGCTGCTGCTTGCACCGTCTACTCGCTGCTGCTTCAGAAGCTCGCGCTGGATCAAGAGCTCTCTCACTTTCGCCTGTAAGGTCGCAATTTCAGACGCATGTTGATCCTCCATATCCTGCAGCCTTTCCTCCAATTTCTTCACCTCTGCACGCAGCTTCGCTGTCTCATCAGTAGCAGCATTCTTGTCAGCAGGTGTTCCTGTGCCTCCTGCTGCTGCATTCGCTGCAGCTAGCCGAGAGCGCAAAGAATGCACTTCTTTCTCCAGCGAACTCTTTGTCACCTGCAAGTCATTGTACATCTTTCGAAAAGACTCGCTCTGCTCCTGGCAACTCTCCAGCTCACGCTGCTTACGCTGTGAAGCCTCACTGCAGGCCCGTACTGAAGACTCATGAGTCTGTCGGAACCGCTTGAGTTCTTCCTCTGCATTTTCTGCTCGTTGCTCTGCGTACTTCAACAGGCGTTCTGCACGACTCTTTTCAGCTGCTACCCCGTCGGAAGGGGCGGCAGCAGTCGTAGCAGATGCCGCCGAGATGTGGAAGAAATATCTTGCCGCTGAACTGGTGAGAACGGAGGACGAAAGCGTGGGAACCGGTGCAGTCGCGGGGAAACAGTCGTCCGTGCGAGGCAGAACAGAGGAAAAGCATAAGACAAGAGGAAAAAAAGAGGCGACAACGCCCGCGCGGCGCGAGGGTGCCATTGTCATCCTGCTGAATGCGATGCAAAGCCACAGAAGGCCTGGTAGGAAAAATAACACGAGGACGCAGAGTTGCGGGCAAAAATGTGCACGAAGTGAGTGCGCGAGAGTACTTTGTAGTGGCAGGGGCTTCTCGGTTGAACAAGGCGGCGAAAAGAGGGAACAGCACGCGAGTCGACGTTTGGGACGGGAAGGAGAATCGAGTACCCCCCACGGATATCTGATTTCTGATACTGCACTCATCCACGGAAAAAACGGAGGAAGAAAAGCTTCGCTGCCACTCCACCGCGTACAAAAATTGTCGTCGCCCACGCGGCGTCGTCCGTTCCCCGCGTGATGCAAAAAACCTACGGCGGTGCGAGGGGGTTCACTATCTAGGGAGGATCTCGTATGAATGCACAACGGCTGCCATATTCTCAATTGCTTGTCTCTGGCCTTCGGCACCGCTTTTTCATCTCGGCCGACCGGGAGCGGCGTGCAAAACGCTCGTGACTTCAGTGCGACTTTTTTTCCTGTTCGCCGCGCGCAACAGGTGTCGGGGTGGCGCGTGATTACTTGTTGACGGCGGCTTATTTCTAAGCGGGAAAGGAGAAGCTGATACTGGCGAAAAGCTCACCCAAGGGGCAGCATTAGTGGATTGAAAGAGGGAAAATTTGTAGTAAGATCTGCCCGCACTTACAAAAGGGCAAATGTTTGCATCGTTGTTAACGGGACGAAGATGAGGTGGAAGCAAACCAACTCGTCGTGGCGGCGGTGTTGGTACACCACAATTTTGGCCGTCGAGCGGGACGGCGAGTGAAGAGGAAGGGGGGCAGGTGACCGGCGGTGAGCGATAGGTGTGAATACGAGAAAATTTACCTTGAGGGACCGAGCAGCAAACAAGTGTGTAGTTCGAGGAACAGTTTTGTTTCCTGCTGCACCACCAAATCCGTCTCTCTTGCCGTGTGCCACTCGATCCTGCAATCAACACTACATGCGTGCTGGCTACATCCGTAGCCAGACGGCTACGGAAACGTGTGTCTCTTCCTACACTACAAAAATAAGCACCTTTCTTTCAATGTGTAACATCGTCCTGCGGTCAGATACTTTAAGTGTCCCGGCACCCTTTGAGTACAGAATCCTACCACTGGCCTGTGGGAAGTTTTTGAGTGGCAGGAGAGAACGGTACTGGAGGAGGGGTGTTCCTATGTACGTAGGGTGACACCAGATCGTTAGTTGAGAAAAAGAGATACAGCAGCAGTACGTCAAGGGCGGACGTTCAGGCACTAGTGCCCACCTGAGGGAACATATGGAGGGTTGACGGTGACGCACGCTCTGGGTAACTAGATGTGCAGCGTGCAGACAAATTTTTGCTGTGGCGCACGTGTAGATGCACGCAGAGCATGCTTTCGCCTCCGCTATTTCACCGTGGTTGCCAAAATTAAAGATAAACCTGTAAACGAATGAGGCTATCTGCCTGGTACCCGCTACTACACCCGGACGACGTAATGTTGTCAAGCCGGTTTTCCCTGGTCTATTTACAAACAAACCTGTAGACACTGGAGTGGGTCATACTTGTCCAGCACGCCACACGTAGACATTTCTAGGGGGCGGCCCGGTGTGCCAGTATCTGAGCGCTCACCTGCTTGGGTGAGGAACTGTAGTACCGGCCGCCATACTGGCGTGTGGCACCACGCAGTACTCGTAGTCCTGCTTACGGGTGCACATTTTACACAGTACACCAGAATGCACACCACTCCTCTTCATGCCAACGCAGGCGTGGAAATTTCCAACGCTGAGGCACCACCAGTTGTTAGGTACCGTACAGTGCTCCTAGTGTTATTAAATCTTTAGCTGGAAGGGCACGCTTCATCAGAAGGAGCCTCCTCCCAGGTAGGCGGGTTCTGTATCAGAAAGGGCCTCCCCCAAGGTAGACAGGGAATATGTGCAAGTGCCTTGCGAGTTTCTACGTACTGATCCTCAATATATGCATGAACACTTTCTTTTCTGTCTTTAGAGCACATAGATGTCTATCAGTGTCTCTGTCGATATGTATTTACGCTGAACGGGTAAACACCTTGTGTACACGGGTGTGTGGGTTTCTACGTGGCAGTTCATCACAAATCAATATACCAGTTAAGCTGAAGACGTCGGCTAGGGAGCAGTAGTGTTCAACGGCAGGGAAGTGAGACGTCGGGTCCGTGGCTACAGTCTGAATTTCCACGGAAGGAACTTACGGTACAGGGGAGCGAATACCTTGAGTTTGACTTATTGGATGAAACCCCCTCCCTGAGAGAGGGAGATGAGACGAGAGAAAACCGTGCCAGATAGGAGACGGGAGAGATTTTGGAACGTCGAAAGTACGTTAGAGAAACGCATGATACGGAAAAAGGTTCTGCAAGACGGAGGGACGAGGGGAGTAATCTTACACCACCCGATAACATAACCAGCAAGAAGGATGTAGCCAGCGGTTAACAGCATAACTAACGACATCTCCTGAGGACATGAGACTAAGCGGATGTAAGTTAGAGCGGAGTGCAAACAGAAGGGACAGCACTACGGTACAAAAGCGTGCCAGATGGGAGACAGGAGAGATTTTGGAACGTCGAAAGTACGTTAGAGAAACGTATGATGACGAAAAAAGGTTGTGTAGGACGGAGGGACCAGGGGAGGAATCTTATACATCCGACAACATAACCAGCAAGAAGGATGTAGCAAGCGATCATCAACATAATCAGATGGAACAAGGCGAGAGCAGTTTAGCACTAGAAGCTTGGTCTGTTTCTATTGTGTACCTTACGTGTGCTCGAAACCACAGGCTCCGACCAGATAGCGGCTGAACGGGGGTAACTCAACATTCACAGAGTGTGTTGTCAAAGAGGGGAGTTTGAGAGGTAGACGCTTGTGTAGTTTCAACGGATAAATAAAAAGGTGTCACTTGAATGCTGTGAGCAACAGCTTCTTTGTATATCAAGACTAAATAAATGAATAAATTCGCGATCGAAGTGGGTAAGACCCGTTAAAACCCGCACTGATGACTTGCTGGGCCCTGCGGCGCAAACGCCGAATGTGCAACAGTCAACTTTTTAGCGACGAAACGAAGGAGGAAGTCAAGGAGCCTGGTAGTAGTAACTTGTACAAAAACGACAGTGTAAGGACGTGCCCACAAATGAGAGTGTGTACACTCGACCACTTTTAGTAGCGTATGCACAATTGCTCATGCTTAAATTTAGTGCTTCTGCCGCCCAGATCCTCTAAGTGCCGCGACAATAGGAGTATCAGCGTCCAAACACGGGCGCATGATAGGTGCTTATAACCCCCGCTCCTGTGTGTATACCGAGGGACTCCTTCACAAGCATTCATGTATCAATTCATACTTTTCGCGGACGTACGTGGATGAGCCAAATCTTCCGTAGAGGAAATGAGGTAGACGTATGTATGTATACTTTAGTTAGAGCCTCCAGAATCCTAGTGCTGACGAGAATGGTTTTGCAGCGTGCTTCTTGTGACACTCTCTTCGTCCCGACTTGCTCACGCTTAAATGTTCCCGACCTGCCAAGTGTAGCGTCCTCCTACTTTGTCATATTCTACACGCTTCAATATGTATGCGTATGTATGTTCACCGTTTTGCAGTACTTCAGCGCTTTCATGCAGAGAAAGAAAAAGCGCTGGTATCAAAGTAGCATCCCACCACTTCGTCCTGCTCTCGCCAGTGGAAGCGTGCTGTGACCGCGAGGACGCTGCTGACGACGAGGTTGATGCTCCGTAGAAGGGAACCATAATGTTCAATTTTCAATCCTTCTGCGAATGTAGTTGAGGACCCGTGAAGTGGGGCAGCACGTGCAGCAGCAGTAATTAGCAGAAGTAAGGATAGAGTCGACAGGATCTGAAAGTCTGAAACACATACTGAGGCGGTATAAACATCGAGCAGGCGTGAAGGATATTTACGAGCAGGCAAGTGATATGGACTTAAGCAGGACGCGGAACCGTCGTATCTTGTGTGTGTAAATAACAGGATAACTCATGGGACGGAGAATGGAGGCCAGTTTCCTGAGTTCGCACTGGCGCGATCCTGCGATTCTCCGGAATTCCCATCAACACTGGTAGTAGGAATAGCTAATATGCCTCCAGGTGTCTGCTTGGAATTCTTTTCGAATAGCCAGCAGCAGTGCACTACGTGTGTCTTATCATCCTGTACCTGTTGCCATCCTACAGCAACTACGAAATGGCGTCCAGGTTGGTAACAGCGCACACACGCACCGTCTTCGAAAGAGTCCGTCGTCGCAGCACTCTGTTCAGCTGCACACTTGGAATGTAACAGGTCAGTTCATATTCTTTTAGTTCTGCTGATCTGCACATATATCTGCTCTTGCGATTCTCCCTTTATTAGTGCAGCCGTGGAAATCCATTTCGTTAGGTTTCCCGTCCTACGTCTCTTTGTAAATAACCCCTATTTTTACCTCGTCTTCTCTTCATTTATGCACCGGTAAGCACTTCATTGTGTCGTGATCCTCACGTCGTATCCACCTGCGAACAATACCCACGTTCTCCCTTCCCTTGTTACACCGGCTCCTTTCCCAATGAATGTGAGTCTCTCACTGTCTAGCAGCTCACCGGTGGAGGGTACAGTCTTTCTTAATTGGTGTACTTGGGAGCGACACGTGTAACGTGCCTCTACGTGGATGATGCTTGCTCTTTCGTGGTCATAAAGTCTTCTGCACCAGCAGATAGTACAAACATCCTTGGATTCCCTACGTAAATTTGCTGTGACACCTTTTTACGCACGTCTTATCCGTCAATATACCACTTGCCTTTGCGCCTGCGCAAGCTTGACTCGTGTAAGAGAACAGTGCTGGGGAGATGGGCATCGACAGTTGTAAAGGTGACAAGTTGACAGTTAGAAGTACGCTTTCGACTTTCTGAGCACACACACGCAATTTGTCCCTTCATTTCACCCTTGCTTCTGCTGGTACCGCACCAATTTTTCACGGCTTCTGCGCTGGACTGGCGGCTGCACCTGGTGCAGTTTCGCCATCGTCTTAATTCTGCAGCCACTTTCTAGGACGTTGAACGGTGCGTTCGGCGCTGGCGTAGGTTTACTCCGTGACTTCCTGGTGCAGCCTCAGAAGATGGGGCTCTCTTTCTGCCGATTATTGCGTATGACGCTTCTGTTGCTGTAGTCCTCGCAAAAGTCTGGGTATATAAAGACACCCGCGTATTCACAGACGCACACACATCCGCACGTCTGATTGTGTGGGACCAGAGCTACTGCACACTTGTCCTGGAGGCTCTGTCACGTCGCTCTTCTGCTGCCTCTCCCTCCGCTGCTCAACTGCATACACAGATGGTTGCGGGAACTCCGTACGTGGTTCCGAAAACTTGTCCTCGAGGTATCACTTTTTTGTGTTGTCACCCTTACTTTTACTAGTGTGGCTACAGCTTTCCAGGAATACATTATAGACGAGTATACAACCTGTAAGTATACAGGTGCACGTGCGTCCGCGCAAACGTGTATGCACACAGTTGTACGAACAGTACATCTGCTTCAAAGGCATTATTTCTGCAGTTTATAGCCGCTGGTGATTGGTGGTGGTGATTCTGTAGCGGCTTGTCCCCTTTACTGGGCGCACGTAACATACTTGAGTACCTGCACATGTGTTACCATTTGTGGAGGTAGGGACACATCCGCACAAGCCCGTGTACGAAGATATACGCTCAATTAATCTGCAGACGTCCTGAAGACTTATCTCACTTCCAGACCTTAATGCTGTCTAATTCTTCCCCACGGCGACAAATATATAGACATACATGATGCAAACGTGGTAACACACGTATACGAAACTGCCCCACTAGCGCGTCTTCACAGCGGCCGTCCGTTAGTGCCTTACCTGTGCTACGTTTAACAGCATATATATATATATATATATATGAGTGCTGTAAAGCAGCCGTCGCTGAAAATCTCTTGATGCTGCACGCATGCGAATAGGTACTTTGTTGCGTGTATGGTGCAAATGTGTACACCTGTGTACATACGCGTGTGCACCTTTTCGTCTGCCAAAAAATGCACATACGTGTACGCTTGAGCGCTCACATCAACCTAATAGTCCATAGGGTCTCGTCTGTTCATGTGTGTGTGCCGGCTCTTATAGACTGTATGCGTACCTTCCTACCAGTAGACCCTTGCATCCTCCAAGTATGGGCCAGAATACGGAACACTGAAGCACTCGTACTTTGCTGAGTCACCTAAGTGTGTAGAAACGCACCCATTCGGTTGCTTACGTAGATACATGTGGGCGGGCACGCACGCACGTGTGTGCCGTTTCGCGGCAGAGACGAATTCGTCTGCAGATGATGTGTTCTGGCATTCGCGACCCTCAGCTCCAGGGAAGGAGAAAGGAGGAGAGTTAAAGAGATACACGTGGGGATGCGTGTCGTCGGCGGGGCGTAAAGTCGAGAGAAGGGAGCGGTTTTCTAACCGTGCGCATCGACGGAAAGGCCCGCTGCACAGTGATCACAGTTCTTCAGTTATGTTATGGGGGAACGGCTTGAGCACGTAGCCAATAATACACCGGTACAGATTAACTGTTTCGTGCCGGGGTTACATCGGAGCAGAAACAGCCATCTGTTTCTGTGGCCCTGCTGTTTCTTTCTTTACAGCACTACACATAGACGTGCACACCGAGCACTCCGACATGTATGGATGCGTCCACACGCATCTGCAGCAGTTATTATTGCTGAAGACGCCCTGATACTAACTTAGTCATCTGGTTTTGATGTTCCTGTACTACACGAGATCATTTTCCTCTTTCTCCGTATTTGCCTCTTCCAGCCTTCGTACTCTTCCACCCCGAACGGTGTCAAGCACAGTGTGCCCGGGCACTCTTGGAGGGTGTACCTTCGGTTTCAAGGAGGTCATCCAGATATCACTTCACTCGTCCACTGCCGGTGTTCCTCTTCTTCGACTCCCCTTGCCGGTCTCTCGTGTGTCCCTCAGCATCCACATAACTTCAAGCGCATGCAAATCTCGCCACAGCAGACACGCTTTCACGTAGCGACCTCCACATGCACCGCACGAACAGCCCCGGCGAGCGGCAGCAACGCAGACGACGCAGCAGCAACTGCGGCAGCTGCAGCCACATCACAGTCACAGTATTAATTGCAGTGCAATAGGAGAACGAGCAGCAGCCGGAGCACCAGCACAGCACGCGGAGCACCAGCAGCAATATAAAGTTCCAGCGTGCCACAGTAGGAGGAGGACCTGCAGGAACAGCGAGGAAAGAAGCTTGGCGTCGTGTATATCTGCGGACTGTAGATTTATTCAGAGTTGATTCTGCCCGGTTTGTCTCCGTCTCGGTTTTCACAGAAAAGCACGGCAGAGTCAGCGGCGTAAGCGGACAATGCCACATCTGCAGCGGCAGCATGCTTTCCGTACTTTTTTTCCGTTTCCATCGTCTGTGTGGGTCCCGTGGAAGACCCAGATCGGCACGTACTGGCCTAGATGGAAACAGATGCTCGCGCATATATGAAAATTTTTTTCACCAACACTGATACATCTGTACGTACATTTTTTTACTTGGTGAGGTGCACGTCAAATCTGGGTGTGTCTGCACCAGTTCACCCGAACGCGAGTACTGATGTCTTACAACACTTGTTGCTGCGTTATACAGAGGAGTTTCTAGCGACGAAGGGGAGAAATTTGCCATCAACAAAGTGCGAAGGCGTTTGAAAGGAGGAGGAAGAGGACGTCCGCCAAAGGCCACTCGTTGGCCGTATCGACAACTGCACCGGTTCGCTCCCCTCCTTCTTTGGTATACTTCTTTCTCGTCAGCCGTTTTTGCGTCGGCTGTTAACCACATACTCTGATCCTCCTGCTCAAGCCTTACAGCTGTCGCACCCGTCGTACCATCCTTCCGACGGTGCTGGTTTCCGTTACGTATACGTTTTTTTTCGCTGCTCTCACCGCGTGGTGCTTGTCTCCGGGTATTGTCGAGTGGGTAGATTGCATATTCCTCCGTCTTTTCCTTCCGGAACAAGACTTCTTCCGAGGCGACCATTTTTGTCTAGCAGACACTTCTTCCATAAATTTGTTTCTACATATACGCGCCTTTTTCCTCTGCGGCGCTCCTCTGTGACGCTGGCTGATTCCCGCTCAGCAGCGTCTGCGAAAAATTCACCTACGTACGTCTCTGTATGGAGAAATCTGTTCGTTTGACGTCTGCCCTGCAGTGTCTTGCGTGCCTCTGGACGCTTTCCCCGCTCTTCCTCCTGTGCATTCGCACTTAGCTGCACCTTGGGTACCAGAAGTTACACGTAGGGGAATCTGCTGTAGATGAGCAGCCCACCGCTGCAGCGCCGTCAGAAAACCGACACGCCACACAGGCGTCACCACTTCCCACCCAGGCGCGAAGGCAGAAGCAGCAAACGAAGGCGGCAGCTGTGTAGCACCACGGGAAAGCAACAGGAAAAAGCAGCAGCAGCGGGGCAGCAGAAGCAGAGCCGACACCACCAGCTGCAGGAGTAGGAGGAGGAGAAGTTGTACGTGGCCGAGACCGTACAAGTGTGTGTCTTTTTGAGCGGCAGCGGGGAAGGGCGATGCGTTACGAGTTCCCTTGGAGGGTACACAAAAATTTAGGCGCCGTTTAGCCTGCGGTCTTCCTGGGGAACTTTCTTCTTCCCGTCTCCCAGGCTCTAACGTACTTCTCCACATTCGCATGGCGGTTTACCTCCCGCAGTAATAGTCTTTCCTTGCCTCTTCTTAGTTGAAAGCTCGTGAGATGTTGGATGAGGGACGCTGTGCCTATCATCATAGAATATGTATCCTCCATATTTACTGATATACGCACATAGGACTCTGCAGAATATATATATATATATGCATACATGTATGTATGTGCACGCAGATGAAGAGTATGGACCTCGTTCGACGCATCTGTAATTCTGTGTATATGTGTTAGTGGGTACGCGTGCCCTGTGTACACCGACGCAGTCCTTTTCTCGTTCTTCTAACTCTATTTTCTTCTCGAGTTCACAAGTGCATGCGCGTCCTCCTCTAGGTATACCCCAGTACAACCATGAATACATACACTTGCATATGTGTGCTGACGTGTGGCACGTATTTATGCGTTGTCGCCACTGTTGCTGGGTGACGGCTTCTGTCCTTTCCTCGGCTGCTCGTGTATGTGTGTGGTCCCCGTTGGGCTCCTGAAGCAGCGCTTTCTGTCAACTCAGCTGCTCCTCTGCTTCCCTCCGTCGTTTTTCTTCATCCGTGTCTCTCCTTCACACAAAAGCCGCAGTCTCTGATACCAGGCACTGCTGCAGAGACTTTCTTTCTACTGTGTGTGGACGCACGGTGTTGTCGTCCCACCGGCTGCCCCCACGGGCCGCAGCAGCAGCAGCAGGCAGCACCAGCGATTGTCACCACCAGCGTAGCAACCATACCACAGCATCGATGATGTAGCAGCAACACAGACACAGCAGCAGCAACACAGAGACAGCAGCAGCAACACAGAGGCAGCAGGGATAGCCGTAGCAACTGCAGTAGGCAGCCGCACAAGCCGCAGCAGCACCAGCAGCACCGTGCGAGTCATGGGAGGGGGTGCAATTTATAGCGTGCAGGCGTCGTTCCGTTGATACCTCAGCGCGTCCCGGGCTTCTCTCGTTGACCCCAGGAGAGGAGAGCTGTACAGGGCGTGGAAGCATTTCTCCTCGTCCACTCGTCCTGTGCGCAGACGGAGCCGTCTGTCCACGCCGTAGCTGCGTATCTCGAGACACGTGGACTTGCACCGTCGTCTATTGTGTGCCGCAGAAGCCGCGGAGCACAGCCGCGTGTCCTTGGTCCCGGTAGATGTATATATATGTACTTGCCAACACATGCGGCAGGACGGTGAGATAGAAGGGCGAATTCCATCGTCTTTGTCGCATTAGGAAGTTGCTGCCCTCTGCACTACGTCAGACGTATTAGATCAAAAGTTGGAAGGCTGCAGCAGCAGCAGCAACTGCAGAAACGGTGGCAGCCAGACGGTCTGCAGGAGGAGCACGACAGGCACCGCAGCAGCAGCAGCGAGACCAGCAGCAGCCATACCGGCAGCGACAGCAGGAACACCAGCAGCAAGGAGATCAGCAGCAGAAAGAGGTCATCAGCAGGAAGATTTGAAACAGCAGTAAGGTCAGCAGCAGCAGCAAGGTCAGCAGCAGCAGCAGGGTCAGCAGCAGCAGCAACTGGACCTGCTGCAAACAGCAAAAGATAATATCTGCAACAGCCGCCTCATTGACGGCAGGAGACGCAAGACGTGCAGTAGCAAAAGAGCGGCAGCAGAGCTCAAGACTGCAGTAGCAGCGCCCGCTGGGGCGGGAACGGACACTGCAGCCGGACAGACGAAGAAGAAGAAGCAGGAGTGGCAGAAGCTCTGCAGCAGCACCGCTGCGCGTTGTTTTGCTGCGTCTGCGTCGTCAACGCGGGCACGTGACCGGAGCACCTTCCTGTCGGTCTCCCTCACTTCCAACAGCAGCAGCAGCAGGGGCAACGGGAGGAAGAAGAGGAGCAGCAGTGGCAGGAGGAGAGGGCGTCGCCGCAGCAGCTGCGGCAAGAGCAGCAGGCTGGAGCCGAGCGACAGCGGGTATTGCGGAAGCAGCAGTACACTTCTCAAGCAGCTGCAGAAGCGGAAACGCAGCAGCAGCAGCACAGCTGCAGCGGTAGTGGCGGAGCTGAAGCAGCAGCAGCACGCTGCGTTGAGGCAGCAGCGAGAACAGCAGTGTAGGGGCACGTGACACACGGGGAGAAACAGAAGCGGCAGCTGCTCGCGCCGTGGTAGCAACAGCACACGAAGGAGAGAAAGACAAGCAGAAGCAGCAGAGGCAGCGGAAGCAGTAGCAGCCCCCAAAACAGAAGAACAGGAGCGGCGGCCCCAGAAACAGAAGCAACAGCCCACTCGAAACAGAAGCAGCGGCAGTAGCAGAAGCAGAAGCAGCAGCGGGAGCAGCAGCAGGAGTAGCAGCAGCAGGAACAGCAGCAGGAGTAGTAGCAGGAGCAGCAGCAGGAGCAGCAGCAGCAGGAGCAGTAGCAGCAGGAGCAGCAGCAGCAGCGGCGGCGGCAGCGGTTGCAGCAGCAGCGCCAGGAGCTGCAGCAGGAGCTGCAGCAGCAGCAGCATCAGTGACACCGGCAGCGGCAGCGGCAGCAGCAGCAGCAACAGCAGGTGGTGCTATCAAGATGGTGCTTGCGGAACTTGGGGAGCAGATAACCGGGGCGCTGCGTCGACTGCAGACGGCGACTGTGATTGACGAGGAGGTAATTTTTCGGCAGATGTCTGTGGCTCACTTGTCTTCGTTCTCTTCCGCACACACTCTTCAGCAATGTGCTTCTTCGCTCCTGTTGCGTGCATGCGCGGGCACGTGTATCGAGCGTTTCCGCATGCGGGGACACGACACGTGTGTCTCGTACGCGTGGGCGTCTCTCTAGATGATCTGTCCATGTGGACGTCTCCCTTACGTTTGTTTACGTCTACTTGTATAAAAAATTTTGCTTCTAGGCATGCTGGGGCGGTTGTGCTGCATGCACATGGACGTATACGTGTAGTGGCGCTCTGCTGCTGCTTCCGCGACTGCGGCTGCTGCTGTTGCTGTCGCTGTGCGGTGCTGCTCTTTTTCTCTCGTGTCTGGCTGTGCGCCCCTCTCCGTGTGACGACAAACGCGAAGCCTCAGCAGCTGCTCTACTGGCACTGCTGTTGCTTCGCTCCCCCTGCACGTGCTGCTCTGCTGCCGCTGCTGCTGCTAGTTCGCTGCTGCTGCAACTGCTGTCTTGCTGCTGCAGCAGTTGCTGGTTTGCTGCTGCTGCTGCTGGTCTGTTGCAGCACAGTCTTCTCCCTGCTGCTGCTGTGAGGCGTGGTGCCGGTGGCCGTTGTTTCAGCCGGTCGTATGTGAGGTGGACGTACACCGAGATTTGTACGGAAAGCGGCACATACCGAGGTATTATTTCTTTTGAATGTATGCGCTTGCGTGCGTACAACGTGTACACATCGACCTCTGTGCCGATTTTCTCTCTCATTTCCGCTCCTGTCCCCGCCTCTACTTTTTCGAGCGCTGTGCGTCCTTTTCCCCTTTCCTCCTGGTCCGCTTTGTGTGTCCGTCTCTGCTGTTGTCATCGTGGTCTTTTCTACGGTCTCCCTCGTTTTCTCACCTCGCACAAACCGGCCTGCTATTCCCCTCCGTCCTGCTGCTGCTGCTGAGTCGGTGTGGGCGTGTAGGTCGTACAGGACTGCGTAAAGGCCGTCTGCAAAGCCCTGCTGCAGGCAGACGTCCACGTGCGGGTGGTGCAGCAGTACCGCGGGGCAGTAACTGAGAGTATCAACAACCAGCTGCGGTCGTACAGCAGCAGCGGCGGTTCTTCGTCGAGAGGAGCCGCGGCGGCGGGTGCGTCTGGTGGATCTTCGGCTGCAGCCCAGCAGCGCGGCGGCGGCGGCGCGGCTTCGGCCGGCAGAAGTGGAGGGGGAGGAGGAGGAAGCGCAGCAGGAGGCGGAAAAAGAGGCGGAGGGGGTGGCGGCGGCACAGCAGCAGCAGGAGCAGGCAGTGATGGAGGAACAGCAGCAGCAGGCTACCGCTATGATGCGGGGACGGGGTCTATCATTGGCGGGGACAAAAGTTTGGCAGAAACGGACACATTTCAGGAGATTAACACCAAGGCTGCCGCCGTCGGAGTAAATCTTCGCCGTATTATTCAGAAGGTAACCCGATCGGCTTTCTGCCCTCCACCCTCTCCCTCCCCAGCGGACGTTCAGTCGAAGCAGCAACATAGCGCGGGGTGTACGTACACCCCAGAACGGCGCCGCCACTGCAGTACGGCCCTAAATCACCACTGCCTGCGAGTCGAGACTTAGTCCATCTTCTTCTTCCTCTTCACGTAGGCGTTACTTCGGCAATTCATCAAAGCAACTACACATTGATGGACAGATACACATGGAAATACGTGTGGCCTCGATTGTCTTCGTATCTTTCTCTCTGTGTACATATATGCACATATATATACGCACCTTTCTCTCTCCACTTTTCTGTCTCTCGCGCCTAATATATACGTAGGCATGGCGCGTTTGTAGTGTCACTCTCTGTGTCTCGGAACTCCTCGCCGTGTGCGACTGCGGTGCATAAATACGTGGCAGTGTCTGCGTGAGGTGTGGCTGCTTTCCCCTGCTGCTGCTGCTGCGTGCGCTGCAGCGGTGTGCTGAGAGTCGGGTCTGTTGCTTCCGAGACACTTCATAGCCCGCCGCGTCGATTTAACCGCCGTCCGTTCTCTCTTCTTTTCAGCGATAACCATCCATTTATGCGTCTCTCTGTGTCTCTCTGCGTCTCTTGTGTGAAACTGCTCTCAATTTCGAGGTGTAGAAGTGGATATGTGTGTTTAAACGGGTTTACTTCTTTGCAGCGCGTAGTCTGAGGTTCAGCTGCTTCCGTAGGACCACCCCAGTCTTCCGTTTATCCTCTTTTCTCTCCTCCTCTCTCCACGTCGCGTCTCTGCATGTCTCCACTAGTGCTCTTGCTGCTGCGTCCTCTCGGCGGTTGCTTCTTCTTCTTCCGCTGCTTCGTTTCCTCGTGCTTCGTTTGCCGCTGCTTAGTCTATGGCGGCTTCTGGTGCGGCTTCCTCTGCTGCGGCTCCTTCTGCTGCGGCTCCTTCTGCTGCGGCTTGTTCTTCCTCTTTTTTTCTTCGGCTGCTGCTTCGTCGCATCCGGCTGCCTGGTCTTCTCCCGCGTCGTCCTTTCGTGCTGCTTCTCCTGCAGCAGGTTTTGCCGCTGCTGCGTCTTTCCTTCCCGCTTCTGCTGTTTGTTCTACTCCTGGTGCTTCGTGGTATTCTCCTGCTTCCGGTTCTACTGGCGCGTCTCTTGCTGCTGCTTCCTCTTCTTCTGGCACGTCTTCTGCTGCTGCTCCCTCTTCTCCTGGTGCCTCGGCTGCTGCCGCGTTGTGGCCGCTGCTTCTTCTGATGCTTCTGCTGCTGCTGCTGCTCTTGTTCTGCTTCGGCTCCTGCAGCTCTCTGTGCGGTTCTGCTTCAGTTACCCGTAGTGCCGAGGGCGGCCAGCGTCTTTCTTCTCAGGCGCCTGGTAGACGTCTGCATGCTGCTGCTGACTGCGTCGGTGGTGCGCACCGCTCTGCAGCGCGGTCCTTCCTCCTGCCTGCACCGCTGCTGCTGTGCTGTGTTGCTGCTGCTTCTTCCCCTGTCGCATCCTACTCGTTTCCTGCTATTCCTGCTGCTTCTTTGCGTCCTGTTTCTTCCTCATCTGCTCCTTCTGAGGCAGATTCTGCAACAACTTCTGCTGTCTCTTCTTCTCCTTCTCCTGCGTTGTGTTCCCCTGCCTTTGCCGCTGCTGCTTCTTCTTGCTGCTGCGGCTGCGCGGGGTCCACCGACACATCCCGAGAGAGAGTCTGCCGGGATGCTGCCGTTGGCGAAGTGCGCGCAGATGAGGGAATCCCGAGCAGCCGCAGCAGGCATCCCCTAGAGGTAGTCTGCATGCGTCTGAAGCAGCAGCAACAACCCTTGACACGTTCTGCATGTGGGTGAGTCGCATCACGGGCCTGCGCGTTTTGCTGATCGCCGCGCGACTGCTTCCCCCTGCTTCGCCCCTTCTCGTGAAGAAGTGCAGTAGAAGTGTCCGCGCTTGCGTGTGACTGTGTTGCTGGTGCTGCTGCTCTGCTGCGCTGCCTTCTGCTACTGCTGCTGCAGTGCGTAGTGCAGGAACTAGCGACGATGCTTTCACCAGAGAGACAGCCCTACGTGTTGAAGAAGGGCCGCACGAACGTCGTTATGTTTGTCGGGTTGCAGGGCAGTGGCAAAACAACCACCTGCACCAAATATGCGCATCACTACCAGAGGAAAGGTGAGTGCCTGCGGCTGCGCTCCTCAGTGCACACCCTCTGCTGCCGCTGCTACTCTCTCTCCCTCCTGCCGCGACTACAACGACGACGACGACGCGTGCTGTTGCTTTGCCACGCCTCTTCCTGCTGCGGGTGTTGCTGCTGCTATGAGTGTTGCTGCTGCTGCGGATGTTGCTGCTGCTGCGGATGCTACTGCTGCTGTGGGTGCTGCTGCTGCGGATGCTGTTGCTGCTGCGGATGCTGTTGCTGCTGCGGATGCTGCTGCTGCTGCTGGGGATGCTGCTACTGGTGCGGATGTTGCTGCTGCAGATGCTGTTGCTGCGTATTATTCCTGGTCGTGGTGCGGCAGCAGCAGGAGCAGGAGCTGCAGCAACTGTCGCTTCAAGTGCCGCTGCTCGCACTACTGCTGCGCCGCGGCGGCTGACGTTGCATCTGCTGCTTCTGCTGCTGCTGCTTCTCCTCCTCCTCCTACCGGGGCGACCGTAAGGGCCGCTGCTGCGTGTATGCCTGCTGGTGCTGCTGCTTTTGCACCAAGTCCCGCTGCTCTTGTTTTTCTGCTGCTGCTGCTGGACGACGTGCTGCTGCTCTTTTTTCTGCTGCTGCTCCTACTGCTACCTGGCTTCGCGTGCTGGTGCTGCTGACCCGTTGCTGCCGTTCCGGCTGCTGCTTCAGCGCGGCGCTGCGGCCACTCCTGTTGCTGCGGCAGCTGTTGCCACAGCTGCAAAATGCGCGCACCCTCACAGAGACCCCCGCGCACTACCGCTGCTGCATCTCTTCTGTTTCTTTCTTCCTCCCGCGGTTCCTCGTCGGCTTCTGGCGCGTCCTCTCTTCTTCTGTACGCCTTTTTCTCTCTTCTCTCCGACGCGGTGCTGCTGCTGCTGCTCTGCTGCTGCTCTGCTGCTCGCCTCTGCAGGGTGGCGAGTAGCGTTGGTCTGCGCGGACACTTTTCGTGCGGGAGCGTTCGACCAGCTGAAGCAGAACGCTACAAAAGTTCGTGTGCCCTTCTACGGCAGGTGGGGACTTTATCGAAATAAATCGTCTCTCAATAAGTCGTCTCCCTTCCTTCTTTTATCTCTCTCTTCTTTGCGGTCCTCCTCTTCCTTCTGTGTCCCCCTCCCTTCACCTCCTGTAAACAACTCTTCTCTTCATTTTCTGCGGGTGTCCTCCCCTTTTCTTCTTCGGTGTCGTCTTCTGTTCGCCTCGTTTCTCTCGTCCTGCTGCGTCTGCGCTTCTCTTCTTCTTCTCCTTTCCGCAGCAGCAGGCAAGCGTCTCTTTCTTCTCCTCCTGTCGATCTTTGCGTGTCCTTCCGTCTTCTTTTTCTTCGGTGTCTTCTTTTTTTTCTCCCGTCCGTCTCCTTCTCTTCTTCTCCCCTTTCTGTTCTCTTCGCATCGCGGTGCCTGTGTCGCGTTCATGTGTCCACGTCTCCGTTCTTTGACGTAGGGAAAGTTAGAGCTTCCCATCTCTGTGACTGCATGCGCTTCGCCTCTTGCGCTTTGGTCTATATCTTCCTCTATTTCTCTTCGGCCCGTCCCTATCCTCGTCGCTTTAGCCTGCGTCGGGTTGCTCTATCCAGCTGCCATGTCCCTTCTTCTGCCGTCACGATTTTCCCCGTCTGTATATAGAGACCCGCCTCCATCCGTGTCTCCGTCTCCCTCCCCACACACACACAATATAGAGGCCCCTGTCTCGTCTCGCTTCCTGCACGTGTATATGCGCTGAACGCCGCTGCATGGATGGCTGCGCTTCTGAAACGTTTTTGTGCCGCGTCTCTGACCACGCCTTCCGTAGATTTTTTGCTGTTGCTGACGACGCATGTCTCGTGCTGCCGTGCCTCCCTCCGCTTGTGCCAGCAGATACCGAGCGATTTTCTCCTTCGCTGCTGACCTGTCTCTCCGTCTGTGGCTCTCCTGTACCTCCTCAGATCTCTTCTCTGGCTTACGAGTCCCTCTCTCTCGCCGTCCCTCGAAAGTGCTCTTCTCTATGTTTTCTTCTCTTGGGCCATATATATATACGTATATAGATATTTTATGTGTATATGTCCCTCTGTGTGTAGGTATATGTACACAGGGATATATGTGTACGTATACATATCTACGTATGTTTCTATGTATACATATTCCCATATATATATGTATATGTATGTAAATGCATGTATGTATGTATGCACACATATTCCGATATATATATATATTATACGTGTACATATACCGTCTCTCTCTACATATATGTGTACACATATATATATGTATATTCGGGCTTATATGTGTGTACATATATTTCTTACGCAGATGTATTTATATAGACATACACGTGTATATATATATATATGTACTTACACGCTCCGATACCTCTACGTGTACCTCTCTGTGCGTCTATTTCCCTCTGTGTATATCTCTTCTTATTTTTTCTGTGTGTGTTTACTTGTACACATGGAAGTACCCTGCGTGCATCGCGGTGTACGTCTGTAGCTTCGCTTTTATTCGTACGTTCCCACTCCTGGGTTTCTCGGTCGACATGTGTCAAGCGTTTGTGTATATCTGTCTGGTGTCTCTTGCTGCAGTTGCTCCTGCTGCGCTGCTGCGCTTCTTGCTGCTGCTGCTGCTGCGCTTCTTGCTGCTGCTGCTGCTGCGCTTCTTGCTGCTGCTGCTGCTGCGCTCTTGCTGCTGCTGCTGCTGCGCTTCTTGCAGCTGCTGCTGCTGCTCTTCTCGCTGCTGCTGCTGATGCGCCTCTTGCTGCTGCTGCTGCGCGTCGCGGCGCTACTGCGCCTGTTGCTGCGGGTGTGCCTGCCACTGCTGCTGTTCTAGCTGCGGCAGTTTTAGTTGCTGCTGCTGTCCTAGATGCTGCTGTTCTAGGTGCTGCTGTACCAGCTGCGGCAGTTCTAGCTGCTGCTGTCTTGCTGCTGCTGTTCTATGAGCCGCTGTTTAAGCTGAGGCAGTCCTAATTGCTGCTGCTGTCTTGCTGCCACCGTTCCTGCGGCTGTTCTGCTCCCTCGCTGTTGCCGTTGTTGTGTCCTGCTGCTGCCGTTCCTGCGGCCGTTTTTCTCCACCACTGTTGCCGTTGCTGCTGCTGTGTCTGCCGCATCTCCTGCCGCAGCCGCTGCCCTGCGACGCCCGCTGCCTTTTTTCTGCGTTGACCGCTGCTTTGCTGCTGCTGCCCTTGCTGCTGCTGCGTTTCCCACGTCTGCGGCTGCGGCTGCTTCTGCTGTTTCGCGTGCTGCAGCTACACAGAAGCAGATCCTGTGCGCATCGCGGAGGAAGGCGTGGAGCAGTTCAGGAAGGAGAAGTACGACCTCGTCATCGTTGACACGTCGGGGAGACACAAGCAGGAAGCGGCTCTCTTCGACGAAATGAAGCAGGTTGCTGAAGCCATTGTGAGTTCTTTTATCTCTTCCTTCGTCCCCTCTTTTCCCCCTTCCTTTCCTTCTTCTTCCGCAATTCGTTGCTCCTTCCCGCCTTCGCAGACCCCACCTTCTCCGTATTCTTCTTCATTTCGTCCGCGTCCGCAGTCGCGGGTATTTGCCTTTCTTGTCTCGACCTCTGCTCTTCCTAAATTGCCCTTTTCTCGCCATCTTCTTCTTCGCCTTCGCCTCCGCGTCCGCCTCGTCTCCCTGGTCTGCGTCTGCATTTCTTCTTCTTCTGCGTGTCTCCGGCTCCCCGACGGACGAACGAGACAGACGGACAGCAACCCTCTGCAAGGCAAAAAGAACAGCAACTTCCGTGAACACACGCACCTACACTGCTGAGACGAGGACAGGAGCTGGACAGAAATACACACATTATATATAGACAAAGGTAGAGAGATAGATATACATAGATAGATATACATAGATATAGATGGATAGATATAGATAGATAGGTATAGATCGATAGACATAGATAGGTAGATGTAGATAGACAGATAGATATAGACAGATAGATAAATATAGATAGACAGATATAGATAGATACATATAGATGATAGATGGATAGATGTAGATAGATCATAGAAATAGACAGACGGACAGATATAGATAGATATAGATAGGTAGACAGATGTAGATAAACAGATAGATATAGATAGATAGATATAGATACACACATATAGATAGGGAGATATTGATAGATATAGATAGGTAGATATAGATAGATGTATATAGATAGATAGATAAGTTCTGGCTTGTATCTGTGGATCTATGTGGCGTCGCTGGCACCAGGGGACTGCACTTCGATAGACACGTATATATATATATATATATTGTTAAATGCGTGTTTGTGTCTGCGGTGACGTGAGTGGGGTAGGACTTCACCAGGATAGAAATATATATATATATATGTATGCTGTTACTTCTGTTAACTATGTAGGCGGCGTCTAGTGGTAGTCGTCAACTTGTTTCTGTGTGTGTCTTTGATGTATACATCATCTCAACGGAGTCGCTGAGGCTATGGCAACTGCGTCTGGCTTCCACTCCGACGCATGTCAATACGCATGTATACGTATATATTTGCGCAACAGACACGCGGAGGCATCTATGCACATAAATATACATGTGGAGGTCAACATATGTATATATATGTAGGAGAAGTCGAAGCGTGTATACGGTGCACGTCTGTTCAGTCATACCTTTTGCAGTGTACACGTACATATATATATGTGTAGATGTGTGTGAATATATGTGTACATGTGTATTCTATGTGCATGTATAGACGTATATATGTATGTATTTATAAGGGAGAAATCGTATGGGACGCACGTTTATTTAAAGACACCTTGCTGCTGCTGTTGTTGTCCTGACTCCTGCTGCGTATATTGCTGCTGCTGCGCCTATCGCTGCTGCTGCTGCGGGTATTGCTGCTGCTGCTTCGCGTATTGCTGCGGGAATCGATGCTGGTGCTGCGCGTGTTGCTGGTGCGTTGTGTGTAAGGAGCCGGATGACGTCGTCTTCGTTCTTGACAGCCACATCGGCCAGGCGTGTTACGAACAGGCGCAGGCGTTCAGCGCCAGCGTCGATGTGGGCAGCGTTATCGTCACAAAGTTAGACGGCCATGCCAAAGGCGGCGGGGCTCTCTCTGCGTAAGGCGAAAGAAGAAAGCGAAAGAAGAAAAGCAGCAGCACAGAAGTTACTCGCTTCCTGCCGGTCTCCCCTTCGACGTGTGTCGCCCCCCCCCTCCCCCCGTCTCTCCTCACCTTTCTCGTCCCCCTTTTCCCTTCTCTCTCTATATGCATGTATATGTGTATAATATATACATATATATGACAGGCAACGTACGTAGGCGTGCCTGAAGAGGCAGGGGGGGTTGCGTCTTTCTGTTTGTGTGTGCGCACTTCCGTGCACGTACGTCTTTTCTGAGAGGGGCATGCACACAAAAAGTGTCGCACCTTCCCCCCCGCTGTAAACGAGCCGGGGTTGCCACGTACTTCCGTCTCCTATTTGCATGTCGCTTTTCCTTCTCTCTCTGTATATGTTTCACATATCTGTCCACATAGGGGTGCATGCACGTGTTGTATCCACGTATATGTACACACATACATAGGTATGTGAAGGCAGGGGGCTGATTTATCTTGGATACGTGGACGACTGAGGAAGGGCGCATGAAAGCACAAACGCTTGCATGTGTATATTTCTCTGTCCCCTTCTCCACGGTCGCAGCTGTCTATATATTCGGGTATACGTGTGTATATATGTGTGGCCAGCCACTGCGGCCTTTGCGAGCAAGTGATTGGTGAGGCGGGACTGAAGTGCTGGGCTGCTGCCCTCCTTCTACATGTGGCTCATGCGGGCAAGCACATATATGAAAGACGCTCTATTTTTGCTCGTGTTGTATATATACATATATGTGTGTGTATTCACATATATAATATGTACATAAATACATGTGTATATGTATGTATATGTGTAGACCCACCTCCTGTGGGTCTGCTGGGGAACGTTTTTATTCGTCTCAGCTGCTGAGGCAACCAGCTCCATCCAGCTATCCGTGTGTATATGTATGTGTCGCTCTGCCCCTATATATTCCCCATATTCTAATAGATGGCAGGTAGGACTTCGTCGTAGTATTCTTTTAACGTCCCCCCCTGTCTCTGTCTCCGTCTTCCCCTGTCTCGTCTCTCTGTAGATCTGTGCCTCCCCACATAAAATTTGCTGCCTGCCCGGGCGCGCGAAGCGTCTCCTTTTCCGTTCGAGTGTACGTACACACGACTTGCGCATATCTGCTACTACGCAGAGAGCAAGAAAGAGAAAGCGAGACGCGCTGAAAGGAAGTATACGAAGTCATTTATATGCCTGCATGTATGTGTGTGGGGCCCTGTTTGTCTCGGTATTATCCTCCACATATCGCCTTCTGCAGTCCTGCTGCTGGGGAGTGGTGGCCCTGCGCACCAGTTCTTCTGCCCACTTTCTGTGCCTTTGCTGACCTTCGGCACTTCTTCGATCATACCGCCGTAGACGCTCTCTGCAATATTCTCGTCGAAAGTGATACACAGGCGCATCCACTACATACCCACACACCCACACGTGGACCAACAATAACACACTATGGGAATATCCATACATTTGCCTCTCTCTCTATATATATGTATATGTTCGTATGTGTGTGTACATAGATATATATATATATATAAGTGGGTGCCTGGCGATATCTTCTGTCTATGTGGGAAGTGCTTTTTTTTCTGCTGAATGTATATATATGTATGTGTGTGTCTTTCTCTCCCTGTGTCTCTGTCTCTGTGTCTGTCTCCCTATCGATCTCTCTGTCTTTGTGTACATCTACTTTCTTCCTTTGTGTCAGCAGAAGAAGACAGCGTTGCCTATTTCTCATTTTTTGCCTGCGCGTCACGCTGATACTTCCCACTTCTTCTTGCTCGTCGCTCTGCTGCTGCCGTCTGCCTGGCTGGCGTTTGAGTTGCGAGTGCGGCGACTTTCGGCTTCTGTTGCTCCCCTCCTCATTGCGCGCACTGCTTCTGCTGCCGCTGCCAGAGGTCGACCTGCTGCCTCGAGACACTTTTTTCCGCATCTGCTGCTCTTCTGGTCTTCACGTCTGCCGCTGCGAGCACCTCCCGCCGCTGCTGCTGCAGCTGCTGCTATTCTGTTCCTGTTTTGTCTGCTGTGGGTTTTGCTTGAGTGACTCCGAGGACACCGTCCTGCTGCTGCTGATGCTGCTGTGTTGATTCGTCTTTTTCTACCTCTTCTTCTGGTTTCTACTTCCTTTTCGCTTCTCTTCTTTCACCTGCTGGCTGCATGCGCGTGCAGTGTGGCAGCCACGGGTTCTCCCATCACGTTCCTCGGCTCTGGCGAACACTTCGACGACTTTGAGGCGTTTGAACCGAATTCCTTCGTTTCTCGCCTTCTCGGTATTTACATCGGCCCGCAATAATTATAAAAAACAGCAGCAGCAGCAATATAACAGTAGCGGCACAATCGTAGTAGCAACAGAACCGTAACAGCAGAACCGTAGCAGCAGCAGCAGCAGAACAGCAGCAGCAGCAGCAGAACGGCAGCAGCAGAACAGCAGCAGCAGAACAGCAGCAGCAGCAGCGGAACGGCAGCAGCAGGGGTGGCAGAACGGTAGTGGTGGGGAGAGCAGATCGGTAATAGCGGCAACAACAGAACAGCAGTGGTGTCACAGAGACGCAGCAGCAGCAACAACGGCGGCAGGAGCAGAACAGTTGCAACAGCAGAACAGCAGGGCATGCAGACACTGCAGTGGTTCTGTAGTCTTGCAGAAACTGCAGCTGCAGCAGCAACAGATGAGAAGCGGTTGCAGCGACAGAGACAGCAGCTGACGTCGAAGGGAGAGGGACGCAGCAGAAGCAGCACTGACAAAGGGAGACGTGGCAGCAACAGAACAGAACCAGCAGCAGCAGCGCAGAGCCAACAGCAGCAGCAGAGCAGAAGCAGCAGCGCCAACAGAGCAGAGGCAGCAGCAGCAGCCGAACAGAAGCAGCAGCAGCAATTTGAGAGCAAAAGCAGCAGCAGGAGAGCAGAAGCAGCAGCTGCTGAAAGGAGAGCAGTGATGCGCAGGAGCAGGACAGCGCAGCTGCAGCACAAGAACTGAACGTCTTCTCGAAGCAGCAGCAGCAGTATAGAGAGAGAGAGAGAAAGAGAGAGAATGTATGTATGTATGTATATGTATATATATGTATATATGTGTAAGCAGTATATGTACGTTATATACGTATATCTATTCAAATGTATGTGTGTATATATATAGTATATGTATGTATATATATGTAAACAATATATGTACGTTATATACGTTTACCTATATAAATGCATATATGTATGTATATATGTGTATAGTATATATATATATACATACATGTAAAGAGTATATGTAGGTCGTACACGTGTATCTATATAAATGTATATGTATATATGTAGTAACTGTATATATATATATAAGCAGTATATGTACGTTATCTACGCATATCTATGAGTGCACGTGCGTACAGATATATATATATGTATATATGTATATATATGTGCTTCCTTGCGCATTGTGATTAACCTACTGTACAACCTTGTCTCTCAGGAGCATAAATGTGTGTATATATATATATAGTGTGTATGTGAATATATATATATATAGTGTATATATGTATATTTGTGTAAAGAGTATATGTACGTCATATCTATATAAATATGTGTGTATATATATAGTATATGTATACATATATATATATGCGAAGAGTATATGTACGATATCTACGTATATCTATTTTAATGTGTATGAATATATATAGTATATATTTAGTATATATATATATATATATATATATATATATATGGCGGAGGTTGCATGGGGCTGCGCAAGGTCTGGGCGATGAAGAAGTGTCTCTGTTGGACGTGGTGTTGCCGCAGGGGAGAAGTTTGGTTTAAATATTTCTCATGCGCATGCAGAGCACCTACATGTAGAAGACGATGCAAATATGTGCTGCCCCTGCCCACACCTGCCCCAGCGCATGCGTCTCAGTTGGCCTCGCCTGCCACGACGTCGGCATATATACAGACATATATATGCACTCATTCAGCTTGCATACATATATATATATATATATGTATGTGTGTACGTGCGTCTATCTCCCTCCACCCGTGTAGCGCATACGTGTATATATATATTTACGTGTGGAATATATCTCTATGTGCTCGCAGGGTGACGGACACCTATACTCACACATATACCTATATATTTATATATCAAGAGAGACGGAGGTGCACGTACGCATGTGTGTATATATACATATATTTATGTATGTAGGAGGAGAGACAGGTGCACATATGCATGTATACACATATATATATGAATGTATGTATGTATATGTGTACATATGTATAGAAAGAGAGAGAGCTGCCCGTATGCATGTATACATATATATATGCAGAGAGAGAGGTGCAGGTATGCATGTATACACATATATATATACATATGTGTATATATATATAGAGAGAGTGGAGCTGGTGACGCACCAACTCGAGTCAACCAACACGACTAACTACACACATGTATATGTGTACGCGGCTTCTTGACGACTGCGTGGCTGCCAGTTTCGGCTCTCCGACGCTGTTCATATCTGTTCATAAAGTTGGAACGTATCTTGCATATGGCGGTGGGTGTATCTATGTGTGTGTGGAGTGTTTATATCTTCACGTGAGTGGGGAGAGAGAAAGTGCTTCTACGTCTGCACGTCGGTACGTCATGGGGGGTGCCTTCTGCCTCACACATGTGTATGTACGCGTGTGGAATTTATTATTAGTACATGTCTGCGCAGGGTGACACATACATATGTATATGTTTACGTGCATGCACCCCTCTCCCTCTCTATGCACATCTATACGTGTATGTACGTGTACGTATGCATGCGCATGCGGGAGTTTTTTCTGCGGCGGTGGAACAACCGCGCGGGCCGTGGGTGGAACCGTTTGCTGCTCGCAGGGCTGGGAGACGTTGGCGGACTGTTTACGACGCTGAAGGAGATTGTGAGCGCGGAGAAGCAGCAGGAGTTGGTGGAGAGGTTGAGCAAGGGGAAGTTTTCTCTGGAAGACATGGGCGACCAGTTCAGGAACGTGCTCAACCTCGGACCGATCAGCAAAGTAAGCAAAAGAGAGGACGCGAAAGGGAGAGGAAGCAGAAGGAAGAGGAAGAAGAGAAGGGATACGAAAAAGCGAGAAGAGACACCAACAAAGGGGAAGAACAGAAAGAAACAGGAGAAGAGACAAGGTGACGGGAAAAGGAAGGGAAGGAGAAGGGGGGGAGAAGAGGGGGAGAAGAGATATAAGAGAGGGGAACGGAGAGAAGAGAAGGGAAGAAAGGGAAGAGGGGGAGAAGAAGAGAAGGAGAAGAGAGAAAAGGAGGAAAAGGAGAAGGGAAGAGAGAAGAGGGGGAGAAGGGAAGAGAAGGAGAAGGGAAGGAGACGGGAGAAAAGGGAAGAGAAGGAGACGGGAAAGGGAAAAGAAGTAGGAGAAGAAGAGGGGGAGGAGAAGAAGAAGAGAAGGGGGACAGGAGAAGAGAGAAGGAAGTGAAGAAGAGAAGAAGAGAGAAGAGGAGGAGAAGGGAAGGGAAGAGAGAAGAGAAGAAAGGGAAGGCAGAAGGAGAAGAGAAGGATAAGGGGGGAAGAAGAGGGGGAGAAGAAGGGGAAGAGAATGGGAAGAGAATGGGAAGAGAAAAGGAGAAGACAGGGAAAGGAGAAGAGAGAAGGAGAAGTGACGGAGAAGTGAGGGAGAGGAAGAGGGGGAGAAGAAGAGAGAAGAGAGAAGGAGAAGAGAAGGAGAAGAGATAAGGGAGAAGAAGAAGAAGAGAAGGAAATGGAGAGAAGAGGGGGAGAGGAGATACAAGAGAAGGAAATGGAGAGAAGAGAGGGAAGGCAGAAGGAGAAGAGAAGAAGAAGAAAGGGAAGGCAGAAGGCGACGGGAAGGGGAAAAGAAGAAGGGAAGAGAAGGAGAAGAGAAGGGGGAAAGGAGAAGGAAATGGAGAGATACAAGAGAAGGAGAAGAGAAAGGGAAGAAGAAGAGCGAAGAGGAGGAGAAGAGAAGGAGAAGCGAATGGGAAGAGAGAAGGGAAAGGCGAAGAGAGAAGGGAAAGGAGAACCGGAAGAGGAAAGGAAGAAAGGGAAGGCAGAAGAAGGAGAAGAGAAGGAGAAGATATATAAGAGAAGGAAAAGACGAAAAGAGAAGGAAAGGGAGAAGGGAAAAGAGAAGAGAAGGAGGAGAAGAGAAAAGGGAAGGCAGAAGGAGAAGAGAATAGGAGAAGGGAATAAATGGGGGGGCGTTTCTCTGGCCGATGCGTTGGGCAAGTCTCGTCTTCCCTTTTTTACGGAGGGCGAGAAGATAATTTCTTCCGCTGCCACGTCATCACGCTTTGCGAGAGAAATAAATCTCCTCCCCCGTGTGCTGCTGCGCACCCTCTCAGCAGAGATTCTCTTCTCTTTGAGAGTGGGAGAGACTTTTTTTTTCCTCCACAGAAAGGCACATCTTCCCAAACTTCTCTCCGTAGAAGTGCGGACTTCTCCTCCCTTCTACTACACACACGTTTCTCTCTGCTTTTCCAGGGCCCTCCTCGCGCTTCTCGCGCGGTGCTGCTGCCGGCAGCTCTCCGTGGAGGGCCTCTGCATGCATGCGAGGGGGGAGGAAGGGGGGGAGGGGCGGAAGGGGCGGAAGGGGGGCGGGCCTCCTTCCGCCTGCTGTGTGGCTTCTTCTCCCTTGTCGATAATATGCATGCGCATCTACGTATAAGCAGGACGCAGACACATATATCTGTGTGGAGGGTGCAGATTCACACTTTGCTCCACGTATTGTGGAAGGTTGTCTGTACATCCCTCTATACGCGTGGCCGTTCACCCAGGCGCGTGCATGTGGATATTGGCATAGGTGCGTACACACGAGTAGAAACTTCATATACATCTCTGTACGGCAGTTTTGGGTGGATCTGTTCCTCTTCCTGTATTTGCGTATTCGAAGATCTATATGAATACATAAATATAAAACTTTATCTACATATATATTCGTATTCCAATGTCTCTGTTTTCATAAGTGCACATATATATATATATATATATGTATGTATGGAGATGCACATCTGTATATATATACATATATATACGGATATGGATGCTTGTGTATGTATATATGTGTACATATATATATCATATGTATGTATGGATGGAGGTGCACATCTGTATGTGTATACATATATGCTTATCATATGTATGTATGTATGGAGGTGGATATCTGTGTATGTATGTATGTATGGAGGAGATGGTAATCTTGTATATACATATATATATATATATATGTATGGAGATGGATATCTGTGTATATGTATATGTATATATATATACACGAATACGGACATTTGTATATGTAGATACACATATATAACTCTATGTATGTTTATGAATCTGAATATTTATATAAGTATATATGTATGTATGGATATAAATATTTGTGTGTACCCGCCCTTCGTCGGTCTAAACAAATATGTGTACGTATATGTATGCATATATAGAGAGTTATATAGACGTACGTGATGCACGCATGCTGGAATGTATGAGAAAGTTGACCTCCTGAGCTTGGCGGGGATGCCAGCGTGTCGTTTTGTTGTGGAGACAGAATTAATTTCTCCTTTCTTTCCACGAGCATGCGACTCTCTTAATGTTCTCAAAGCGTCTCGTCTCGTCTCTTTGCTGCTGCTGTCGGTGGACTGTCACTTACGCCTCCTACGAGCGTGCAAGTCGCACGACCCTGAGGCTGCCTTCGCACTGCCCTGCTGCTGTTGCGCATGCATTTCTCCTTCTTCTCCGTGCTGCTGCTGTTCAGTTGGGGGCCTGCACTTTTAAATATTTTCTCTGCCGTCTCTGCTGCTGCGGAGCGGGGCCTGGGTTGTTCTCCCTGCCGCTCCTGCTGTTGTTATGCAAGTCAATTCTTCTCGTGACTGCTTCTGCTGCTGCCGCTGCCCCGCCTGTGTCTGTCTGCTCCTTGCTACTACTTCAGCTGGTGTTCTGGGCACTCGCATGCAGTCCGCCTCCACATGCCGGTGGCTCTGTTCCGCGCTTCCATTTTCGTTTCCTGACTACTGCGCGCGCGTGAGGCCTCTTTCTTCTTCTTCTTGCTGCTGCTGCTGTTGCTGCTGCTGCTGTTGCTGCTGCTGCTGTTGCTGCTGCACGTGCGTGAGGCCTGATCCGTTCTTTTCGTGCTGCTGTTGGTGCTGCTGGTTTGCTGCTGCTGTAGGTCATGAGTATGATCCCGGGAGTGGGCAGCAATATCATACCGAAGGGACAGGAGCAGGCGAGCGTCCAGCGTATCAAGCGCTTTCTCTACATCTTGGACTCTATGACTGATGAAGGTTTGTTGTTGATCTCTCTCTCTCTCTATATATGCTTGCACAACCAGATAATATATATATATATACATACATACATACATGCATGACCAAGTAAGATATATATATCTATCTATATATATGTATATATATGCATATATATATATATATATGTATATGTACATATACATATGTGTATGCATGCATCGCCAAACAATACGTATAAATATATACATGCATGCATAGCCAGGTAATATATGAACATGTATATATATATGCGTGCATCGCCAAATAATGTATATATATATATATATCCGTGGAGAGCCACATAATATATATATATATATATATATATATAAATATGTGCATGCATAACCAGGTAATACATAAATGTATGTATGCATCCATATTTATGTGCGTGCATCGCCCGATGATACATGCATGTACTTGCGTGCATCGCCAGCTAATATATAGATCCATACATATGCATGCGTAGCCAGATAATATGTATTTGCATGTGCGTGCATAACCAGATAATGTATATGTGTTTGTATATGTGTATGCATGCGTGACCAGATGATACATAAATCCACATGCGTGCATCGCCAAATAGTATATATATATATATACACGTCTGCATGCGTAGCCAGATATATATAAATGTATATATATATACGTATGCATGCGTAACCAGGTAATACATGTCTATGTGTGTATATGCATGTGTCACCAGTTGATACATGAATCTATATGCATGCGTCGCCACTTAATATATATATATATTCATGGACAACCAGAAAATATATATATATATATACATACATATATATATATACGTGTGCATGCACAACCAGGCAATAAGTAAATATATATGTATATATATATATATGTATGTGTATATATGTGCGTGCGTCGCCAGATGATACTTGAATGTACATGCATGCATCGCCAAATAATACACATAAATATATACATGCGTGCATAGCCAGATAATATCTAAATATACATATATATATGTATGCGTCCATAACCGGACAATATATATATCTACATGTATATGCATGCATCCCCAGATGGTACATGAATCTGTATGCATGCATCGCCGAATACTTTGTATATATATATACGTATGCATGCGTAGCCAGATTATATACAGGTATATGTGTACATACGCATGCATAACCCGGGTAACGTATATATATACATGCATCCTTATATAATATATGTATATATATGGACATATATGCATGCAGAAGCAGATAATATATGAGTGTGTGTGTGCATGCATCGCCAAGTGATGCGTATATATATGCATGCATAGGCAGATAATATATGAATACATCTACATACATATATGCATGCATCTGTGTGCATGCATCCCCAAGTGATGTATATATATTTATATGTATGCATAAGCAGATAATATATGAATCTATATCTATACATATATATATATATATATGTGCATGCATCGCCGGAATATATGAATACAGGTGCTCGCGTAGAGAGATATTTCACATACGTTGAGGTGCAGGTAGCCAGAGAAATGAGTATGTAGAGAGAAGAGATACGTGTCTCGAAGTAAATGGACGCGTCGACGGGACAGCAGCGGAGGAAGCGCGGCACGAGCAGCAGGGAAGGGAGACTCAGCAGGAGAAGCAGCAGCTGCTCTCCTTCTTTCCGCAGCAGGCCTGGGAGAAGGGGTTCCTGCATGTATCCGTCTGGCGCCGCTTTCTCTCTTTGTCTCTCTATGGGGTGGGAACCTCTCACTTTACTAATTCTCCCTTTTCGACGTTTGGTGGCATCTCTCCCCAGACGAGGAACGGGATAAACACTAGGCCCACCAGAGACGTGCTTATATATATATATATTAAGTATATGTCTATTTTACGTACGTATGGACGTATCTATCTATACATATATATATTACGTACGTACGTATATATACGGTGTGCTTTATATATATGTGGGTCTTCCCCTCTCTGTCTCTCTGTCTGTCTCAATGTATGTAGACGTACGCGAAGATGTCTACACATACGTGTGTAGTAGGTCTAGGCGAGAGAGAGACAAGAGACAGGAGAGAGACGGGGAAGGAAGAAGAAGGCGACGCAGGGAGACGAGACAGGAAGGGACGGAAGAAGGAGACAGAGAGACAGAGACACAGAGGGAGAAGAAGAAGAGAGAGAAGGGGCTTCCACTTGTGTGTGTATATGGTCGCATGCATGTGGGTCAAAAATACGTGCGAGTCGCTTGCGTAGAGTTTTTTTTGTGTGTTGGCTGCTGTCGCATGCATTTGCGCTCGTTTGTCCGTTCCTCTCCTTTCCTCGTCACTTTTGAGATGGTGCATTTCTTTCTGTTTGCATGCAGCCTCTCTTTCGTCTCTCTTGTGTGCGTGTTTTGTTCGTGCCTTGCCGAATCTCCCCTCCTTCGTTCTCCCTTCCCTCGGTGTAGTAGCTGTCTTTATCGCTCTCCTCTCTCTTTGCTGCCGCTCTGAAGAGGCGACTTGCTGCAGCACACGTTTCTCCGGGAGACAGAGACACAGAGACGGGCAAAGAGAGACACGCACAGACACAGTGAGAGAGACAGAGACACCGGCAGGTGGAGACACGGCCACACAGAGACGCGGACAGACAAAGACACAACACAGACCTGCAGAGACATACGAAAGAAGCAGAGACACAGAGCGAGAGCGAATTGTCTCGTTCTCCCTCTGTATCTCTGTGTGTGTCGTTCTGTCTCTCTACGTGTCTCTCTGTCTCCATCTCCCTGTCTCTCCGTCTATCTGTGTGTCTCTCTGTGTCCCTCTGTCTCTCTGTGTCTCTCTGTGTCTCCCTGTCTCCCTCTGTCCCGCTGTCTCTCTGTGTCTCCCGTCCCCCTCTGTCTCCCCGTCTCCCTCTCCGTCTCTCCGTCTCCACCTCTGTCTCCCCGTCTCCCTCTCTGTCTCTCCGTCTCTTTCTGTCTCTCTGTCTCCCTCTGTCCCGCTGTCTCTCTGTGTCTCCCTGTCTCTCTGTGTCTCTCTCTGTGTCTCTCTGTCTCCCTCTGTCCCGCTGTCCCTCTGTGTCTCTCCGTCTCCGTCTCTCCGTCTCCTTCTGTCTCCCTGTCTCTCTCTGTGTCCCTCCGTCTCCCTCTCTGTTTCTCCGCCTGTCTCTCCGTCCCTCTGTCTCCCTGTCTCCCTCTGTCTCCCCGTCTCCCTCTCTGTCTCTACGTCTCCCCCCCTCTGTCTCTTTCCGTCTCTTTCCGTCTCCCTGTGTCTCTCTGTCAGTCTTTCTGTCTCGCTTTGGTCCTCTTGCTTGTCCCAGCTCCGTTTCGTTAGATTTGAAAACCCCTTCTTTTCGTCGCAGGGGCCTTTTTCTCATGGTGGTGGGTCTTCTCTCTATCTTGTGAGGAATGCCTGCCGGATAAACTCCCCTTTTCTCCCGTTTCTGTGCGTCTTCTTCTTCTCTGCTGATTGTCTCTCCTGCTGCTGGGCATCGTGCCCTCTGGTGGCGAAGGTGCATGCACCTATGTGTATGTGTGTGTCTCGCTCTTCCCTGCTTTGTGCTTCCCACGTCTTCCGCCTCTTTTCTTCCCCTGTCCCTTCTGTCCCTCCGTCTCTTCCCCTTTCTTGTCGGCCGCATTGCTGCTGTCCTTTCCTCTTCGTACGACTTCTCTCTCTGCATAGGTGTGTGTCTCTTCTCTCCGTCCCGCTTCTCGCAAAGTGCTGCTGCGAGCCGAAGTTCCCTTCTTCCTCCGTTTCTCCCCCCCTGTCTCCGTTTATCTGCGGGGACTCTTCTTACTTTCTCTTGAGTGCCTTCCTTCTCCTTCTTTTTGGTCCCTTTGTCTTCTGCCTTCCTTGCCTTCCTCACCCTCTGTGTCTTCTTCCGTTCCGTTCGTTCTTCCGTTCCCCCTCATGCATACACACCTGTATACGTATATTCATCCCGTTTTGTTTGTATATTCGTTTCCGCCTTGGTGTCTAGCCGCTTTACTCTGCGTCCTACCTTCTTGTGTGTTGCGCTGCTCTGCCCCTTTCGTCTGCGTCTCTCCCTGTTTACTCGAAGAGTTAAAATGCGAGAAGGCGTTTACCGACTCGCGTATCATACGCGTGGCGCACGGGTCAGGCACGTCGATCGAAGAAGTGAAACGTCTTCTCGAGCAGCACAAGCAGTAAGGACTGCACCTCCCTTTTCCGGTGTCTGTACACCACAAAGCGAGGATGCCTCCCCAATATATATTTACATATGGGCTGTCATCTGTCTCTACACCACAACAAATTGAAGGCGTTATGTGTGTATCTACATATCCACACTGTATGCGTAGATATGTATATAAATATGCATCTGTGTCAATATATTTATACGTCTGTATATGTCTATTCGTCTATATATTGCTATAAGTTTCTCTCTCTCTCTCTGTATATACATATATGTATGTGTAAATACATATATGAATATTTATCTATCTATCTATCTCTATCTCTATATGTGTATACGTTTCTCTCCATATATATATATCTATGCGTCTATATCTATCTGTGTGTATGTATATATGTCTGTGCGTCTACACCTATTTGTCTGTATCTGAATATTTATATGTATAGGTGCCTCTCTACTATTTTCTTTCTCTCTCTCTCTATCTGTCTATTAATATGTATATATATGTATATATATGCTTCTACGCATGTATACAGGTAATGTTTATGTTTATGTGTGTGTGTGTGTGTGTATGTGTGTGCGTGTGTGCTTCCCTCCCTGTGTGTCTCTCCGCCCGTATGCATGGCTCTATGGCTGTCGCTTTGTATTTGTCTGTATCTCTATGTCTATACTACCATATGTACGTAGTTCGAAATCCATATATACGCACACCTACGTGTGTTCTTGGTTGTAGAAACATATATATATATATATATATATGTGCGAGTGTGTATATGCATGTGTGTATAACCGTTTATAGATATATGTATACATATATATGTGGGTCTTTTGGGCATGTGTCGGCTATTGCATTCCGTCGAGCGATGAAGGTAAAGCAGCAGTCCGGGAAGGAAAGGAAGACTTTTTTTCTGCATGCGCAAGGGGAGAGAAGAAGCCCGGGGGCCACACGGGTGGTGCAGTTGGGGGGGAAGAGGAGGTACTAAGAACTCCCCGGCCAACAGGGAGACGCCTGTACATATGTCTGGTGACGACGCCTTTTGCTGCGACAGCTTCTCGTATCTCTGGGTTTTGCTGCTGGGGTGCTGCTTGTCTCTCCCTCCCGCTGCTGACTTCTTTTTCTCCGTGGGCTGCAGAAGTGCTGCGCTGCTACTGCCGCGGGCGTCGTCTTGCACTGCTGCTGTGCAACACCCTATTGCTCGATTTCCCTGCCTGCGATGCTGCTGCTGCGGCGGCCTCGCTCCCGCGCTTGTGTTCTTCCCGTTCAAACTTCCCCTCTCTTTCCTCTGCTACGTTTCTCTCTGCCGCCCCTCGCTCTGCCTTTTATCCGCCTGAGGACACTTCCCCAACTGCTGCGGCCGAGACACTACGCACATCTCCCACCGCAGCTCCCCGAAGTCGCTGCTCCTGTCTTTCCTCCTCCTCCTCTGCCTCTCGTGCTGCTGCTGCTGTTGCGAGGCGGTAGTGGTGCCGCTGCTGCCGCTATTGCTGTTTCTCGTTCTTCCACGCCCCCCCCTCCTCCTGCTGCTACTGCTGTTGCGAGAGTGTGGCACTGGGGCGCCGCGCCTGCTGCTGCTGCTGCTGTTGCTCCTGCTGGTGTTACTGCTGCTGTTGCTGGTGCTGTTGCTGTCGGCGGTGCTGCTGCTGCTGTTGCTGTTGCCGGCGTTGGTGGTGCTGCTGTCCTTAGAATTCTCGTGACACTGCTCACCGGTTGTGTATCGCTGTGTGGCTGCGTTCTCGTAAGACGTGTCCCTCTCTCCTGTCCCTTTCCGCGTCTTTCTGTCATTTGAGCTGCTGCCTGCTGTTTCTCTTCTTCTGTTGCAGGTTCAGCAAGATGGTGGGGAAGATGGGGAAGATAGGGTTGACGAAGGAGAGCGCACTGCAGAATTTGATGAGAAATCCGCAGCAAATGGTGAACAAAGTGCAGACGATGTTGGACCCCAGAATTCTGCGTCAAATGGGAGGCGCAGGAAACGTCGTTAATCTTATTCGTGAAGTAAGGACGTTAGAAAATCTCCCTCCACCGTCTAGTGTCTCTCTTCGTGGAAGGGGAAGACGTGGGTCCCCCTTCCTCTCCCCGTCTCCCTGTCTCCCTGTCTCCGTCTCTGCACAGGTGTGTCGTCGCCTCGTAGAAGGGGGGACGGGACGGGAAAGGAGGGTCCGCTTTGTCTCGTTACGTAGCCCCCTCTCTCTATGGGAAGGCACGGTGCAGCCTGGCTTTTCTTCTGTAAAGCAGGTGTTCCTTACAGCTGGGGTGGGAGGCGTCTTTTGTGTGGACGTGTCTTCTTTGATAGAGGGAACGACACATACGTCTTCTGCGGTGGAAGCAAGGGGAGACTACAAGAAAACAAATTGACTCTGTCATTCTCTCTTCCTGTCGCAGGGGGGACTTTCTTCACGAAGAAAGTAGAAAGTTGTTTGTCAAGTTTCCCCCTCCTTGTAGCCCATACATTAGGCGTACGTCCCTTTAGAAGGCTGTCCACGGCACGCTACACGCAAGGAGTGACCCCGCTCGACCACCGCCTGCTGCACTTTCCGCGGCTGTTAAATCAGCCGCATGCAATCACCGGTGTACCTCTGAAGCAGGTGCTGCGCACTTTCTCTCTTCTGCAGTGTCCCTGCCCGTGTCGACTTCTTTCTTTTGATATCTGGGTGGACTACCTGGGAAGAAGAAGAAGAAAGGGGAAGGTGCAAAGGAGAAGGACCCTGGGCAAGTATGCTGCAGTCTGCATGCGTGACTGATGGAAGGAAGGGAGGGGTGCGCCTCTCTTGGCGCGTTGCTGTGGGGACGGCGCGCACACACACGCATGCGGCGTTTTTTATCTGCTGCAGACATTCTCGATTTACATAGATGCCTGCGTGCGTCCGCCTGCGACTTCTACATGCGCCGCTATTTGATTGTGGGCGCCTGTGCGCATGCGGGGGGGGGGTGCAGCACAATCTCTGTCTCCACAGAAGACAGTCTTTCTCTTGTGATTTCTTGCTTCTTCTCCTTGTGGAGCACATAAGGAAGCAGCCGAGAGACGTCTCGTAGCAAGAACAAGCGCCACGAACATTTTCGTAGCTGTTCGTATGTGCGTGTATATTCGTGCGGTAGTCCATTTCCTTTGCCCGCGTGTCTGTTGTGAAGCAATAGCACTGCATGCGCTTGTGTTGCAAGTCTGCTGTTGTTGCTGCTCCCGCGTCTTCTGTTTTTATGGCGGTTGTGCCTGCAGACGCTGCTGCTGCTGCTGCGTTTTGAGCCCCACGTGCGGGTGGTGCTGCTGTTCCTGCTGCTGCTGTTATCTCTGCAGCACCGCTGCATGCGTGCACGTGCGGCAGAGGACAGCCTTCGAACTGCTGCTCGGGCAAATCCGCTTCCGCGGGTGTCTCCCTTTGTGCTGCTGTTGCCGCAGCATCTGTCGTGCTGCTGTCTTTGTGCCCCTCCTCCGCTGCTGTTGGCGTATCTCGGCTGCTCTGCGGCTCCGCCGAAGCGGGGCGGCTGCTCTTTTTTTCTTCCTGGTGCTGCTGCTGCTGCTGCGGTCACATGCGTGTGTCCCCCTCTGGTGCTGTGGCTCGCTATTTTTATGCGCAGCTCCAGGCGAAAGAAGGAGGGGAGGACATGCAAGAAATGATGCGGCAGATGGGCCTTGGTGGGGGAGGAGGTTATTCGTCGATGAACTGCCGACGCTAAGGAGAAGCAGCAGCAGGAGCAGCCGCAAGATTTCTTCTTCTTGCTGCTGCTGCTGCGTTCGCGGTGCTTCTGCCGGGAACAGCAAAACACCGAAGAAGAGAAGGGGCGGCGAAAAAGAAGGAGAGGAAAGGAAAGGAAGATGGAAGGAAAGGAGAAGGAGAGAGGTGGGGGGAAGACGAGAGAAGAAGGAGAAAAAGGAAGGGGAACTCCTCAGTCTTCGACGCATGCAGCAGGAGTACCTTCCACAAAGAAGCAGGCAGGCGCACAGGCAGGCAGACCCTTCGTTTGTGCTGCGGGTGGATGACAGCAAGAGACATTTCTCTCCACTTTTATCTTCCCCAGGTGCTGCTGCTGCTGCTTCGAAGCAACGCCAAGAAACAGCCGTGGAGATGGGGTCGACTGACGTGTCTCTTCTGCTATTTCCCTTCTTTTCTTTGGCCTGCCTGCCCAGCAGCCACAAGCACCGCGTCTTCTCTCCCTCTGCAGCTGCTGCTGCTGTCGCCACGCCAAGCTGCAGCATTGCAGCCCTCCTCGACATTCGTTGTTCGATTCTGCTCTTAGCAGCAAATGCGGACGTAGAACCGCTGTCAATTTCTTGTCTCCCTTTCTCTCCTTCTCTCCTTGTTTCTCTGTCTCTACATACATGTGGATCTCCATCTATTGTTTCAGAGTGTATATAAAACAAGACTCGCTGTCTGCTGTGTAGCCGAAATTTACATATATATGTATATATATATATATATATGCACGCACAAATCTCCGCATGTATATACAAACCTTCATGTGTATATTGACAAGAATACATATATATATATATATATATATATATATATGCAAACCTACATATGTGTATTGACAACAGTATATATGCATATGTATATGTGTATATGTATATATATATATCAACGTTCAAACGTATATAGACAAGAATATATATATGTAGATATATGTGTGTATGTTTATATGTGCAAACCTTCGTATGTAAATTGACAACGAAATATATATATATGTGCAAACATTTGTAGGTATATTGACAGTACGAATACATTAACATGTCGCCCTCTCTATTACACATATATATGCAGACGCATTTGATGTATTTGTGTATATACAGGGGTCCAGGCACTTTGTTGCAGTCTACACATATATATATATATATTTACATATATATATATTGACGCTACAGATTGTAGAGGTCCACCTTCTGTCTCTGTCTCTCTCTCTGTATGTTGCTCTCGAACATGAAGACAATATGTATATATATATATATATATATGTATCTGTTGCTTCCCGTCTCGCGTTTCCTTTTGTTCGTCTCCCTCAATCTCTTCCCGAAAAAGGTGCGTCTTTACTGACAGTTCGTGTTTGTGAGAGACACAGAGGGGGAGGGACAGAGAAAAGGACTGCTGACACTCGTGTGGCGGGTCTGTGCGAGTAGTGCCCCGTCCACGTCTGCAGCCGCGTACCGGTGTGTGTTGGGGGGAAGTCTCGTTTACGTCTTCGTCGAGGTGCAGCCTTTAACCTCCTAGGAATGTTTGGTGAAGCCTGGTAGTATTTTTCTCCGTATACCTCTGTGTGTGTGTACATGAGTCTCTGCCTCTCTATATGTACGTGTCTCTTGTCTTTTTTCTACCGGCATAGCGTACGTAGATAGCCATTTATCTGTAAATATCTCTACGTCTGCGTACGTGTCTCTTTTTCGGTAGTAGACACGTTTGTATCCCCTCCGTCTGTGGACTTCCCAGTGCGTACAAGACGTGCAGGAGGCAGGTGTTTTCCTGTCGACGTCGAGTAACGGCGTGTGTGTATACTACATACATATGTATATGTATAGGTATTAGGTGTCTCTCGCTACATACATCCGAATATGCAGAAAAGTGCGTAGGAGCCATTTTAGAGCTCACGCGGTAGTGTACGTAACGTGTGGGGGTCGACGCGCGCACGCGCTTTGCTGTTTACGGCGGACACGGCTGGTGGCACAGGGACGCGTGGCTGCGGCACGTGTGTAGGTGCGGGCGACTATCCTTGGCGCTGAGCCGCTGGCTGCGTCAGCGAGGAAGCCGAGTCTCTTCCGCAGCATTGTTCGCACAGGAGGCAAGCACGGGTAGCGTGTTGCCTCGGGAGTCTCCCTTTTCAGAAAGAAAATGCCAGCGGAAGCGTGTGGCTGGTCGTCTGCGCCGTGCAGACATCCGACTGAAGTTGCGCACGTGCGCGACGTGTATGTGTGTAGTAGACACGCGCACGCCGAAGGAGGCGAGGCGCCATGTGTGGCGAAGAAGTGGGGAATTCACGGCGTGTGTTGACGTGTGCGTGAGGCCCCCCGCCGAGGCGACGCAACGAGAGAAAAAGAGAAAGAGAGAGACGATGCTGCTTCGGTTGTTGCACGTTTGCAGACGCTGCTTCACGCGGAGCCGTCTTGGCGTGCGCACGTCACCGAGAGTCGTACTGCAGAGAGAGCGACACACGGGCACACAGCACGCGTTTTTAGCAGCTGAACGCTGGGTGCAACGCAGAAGCCCTTCACGCGTAGAAGGAACTCGGGGAACGCACAGGTCGACAACGGCGCGCATGCGCATGCACGGGAAGGGGCGTTCGTTCGAGGAAATCACGTCTTTGTATGTCTCTCTCTTTGTATCTGTCTTTCTCTCTCTGGGTGGATTCTCGACTCTAACGCAGGGACCTGCGTTTGAGTCAGGACGTGTGTCTGCCGCCGCCGCAGTCGTACAAACACACACACACACACACACGCACATATGCGGCTGTAGACACTTGCAGAACTGCTTTGTTGCCCTTCTGTCAAGAGCAGATCCTGCGTCGCCTCATGTGGACTTCTGCTGCTGCTGTTTCCACGCGGGAAGGAGAAGAAGAAAATTAACGGAAATCCACTTCCGGAACGGCCACGCCAGAGACTGCACAACGGAACGCAGAGGATCCGCTCGGCGACGCTCCACGTAGCGACGCGCGCTTCCACTTCTCTCTCATCTCCGTATTTGTTCTGTGCGCACACGCGTGCGTGGAGAGGGAAATACATATTTCTCCGCACATGTATAGATGTACGTGTCTCTCTTTTCTTATACCGTCGTATGTGGATTCATACAGAGACCGATGGACAGGCAGAACTCAGACATGTGAGTACACTCAATGTAACGCTCATGTGTATATAAGGTGTACAGACAGGAACGTGTCTACATGTAGAAATTACCTGTCTGTCGGAATCTGTAGGGGAAGCCGCGTGTCCAGGAAAACGTGAATGTACCACTGTGTATATATGCATGCGTGTATCTGAAAGCCAACGTTAATGTGGCTATGCATTTATATATATATATATATATACACACATGTACATACTGACACACCTCACACGCGCCAGCGTGGACATCCGTCTGCACACAGATGCATACGTAGAGCTGCGCGTGCGGGCACCGTAGTGTTGCCCGCCCATTATATATGTGTGTATATATGTATAGAGGTTACTGCAGAGCTGCAAAGCTCCCGTGGAAGGTCATCTTAACGTGCATCATTCCATGTACAGGAACTGTCCGCAGCAGCCGCTTTTTACGTTTGCGAGATGAATCCGTTCACAAACTGCAGCCGCAGTATGTGTATACATATGTCTGCGCAGGCACATCAGTATACACGTGAGTACATCTGCCAGAATGTATGCAGAGCCCTCTGATTATGCCTGCAGCCTTCGTGCATCTAGGAAGTTCAGTTCCTAGGTGAACATAGACCTCGTCTGTCCGTGTGTACACAAGTATGTCTGCGCAAGTGTGGACGTGTAGCGGAACACACAGGTACTCTCACATATACGGGCGTGTGTGTATGCGGGGATGTGCGTCGCCTACATCTAAGTACACGTATATAGCCTGGCTGCGTCCTGCTGTGATAGCATTTTTGCAGAATGTATGTGCTCCACGTAGCGCATCGTCTCCCACGCTTTTGCTTGAACGCCGTACGTGTCTGCTATAAACAGATTCACCTCTGTGGTGAAATAAGGTAGGTGCCATCTGTAACGCCGACGCCGAGGAATGAAGCCAGTGCAGTGCGAAACAACAGGAGCGTCGAGCTGCTCTCAAAAAGAACAGCAACAGATGCAACTGCTACTGGCACTGCTGTAGACACAGCACAGTGCCCTAGATTTTGGTTGCCGCCTTCCTGAAGAGGAAAATGTACGCGTGCACGTGTGGACCGGTGACTTCTACGTATGCGCACTGCACACACCTGGATGGGCCTACGCGTGCATACGTACATCTTTTCACACACGTATACGTAGATATACGGTACACGCGTACTTACCGACATCCTATCCATACACATACAAATATGTATGCCCATATATGTGCACAGGAGTACATACATACGTATACGTGAACACACCACCTACGTGCGTACAGGTGTGCGTGCATACACGCAGGTGTACGTATATACAAGCAACAGTTATTCATTAACAACTACGTAGTGCGTCTGCGCAGACGTCCGTGTACACGGGCACACACGCCCACACGTATGCCTGTACAGGAGCACATATCTAGACGCGAACGCGTGCATATACGTTATTAGTGTATCCATATGAGTACATATGAGTGACATCGACGAGGAGCAGGAGGAGCCTCATCAGAACTCCAGAGCGTCTCCCCACGTATAAGTCTACACGTGTTCGTACGCGGCTTTGCCAACGGACACTGTCCCTAGCGTTTCCATGGGCAGGTAAATAATTCTGCATCTTCGTATGAATGCTTCCACACTGATCCGATTCTCAGGTCTGCATGACGTGTGACGCTCCACTCGTGTGCGTATACACATGTAGGGACGTTTTGAGGGATGCTACACGTGCAAGTACTTACACAACGAGACATACATGCCTGTACGCTGAGCACCTTTGGGTACGTGTGCATACCTTGAGTATCACTTGGATGCACACGAACGCGCCTGCGAACGTTTGATGATTGCGCTTTTGTGCCCCGGATGCAGATACCTGTCATGTAGAGAGGTAGAAACGTAATGGCGCATATATCTTCATGTCTGCTTAACGAGACACGTGCGTGTACATCCTGTTGCAAGGCCACCGGGCGAGAAACGGGAACCGCTTCCTTCTGTCTCTCGCTCTGGCTTTCTTTCAGTTCGGGCCAGCGTTTAGGTCGGATGGATCACTCAGCTTCATGTTGCCTTTCGTAGCGTCTATAGTGTATCACTTTGTATCTCTGCCCTGTTCGTAAAGCTTCTCGTACATAGTGTTCCCAAAAACAGACACACGCGTGTGTGCGTTCATACACTGGTATACACACATCTAAGCAGAGGGGAAGTACCTAGGTACTTATATATACAGATATATTTCCGGAGGCGCAGAGGTCGCCGCGACAGTGGAGGATGTAGCAGCTGGACGCCGAATGATTATCCTGTTAATCTGTGGTGCACATATGTGTGTGCGTCCGACTATCTAAACGGACATACGTATCCATATATATATATATATGTATTACTTCTGTGGAGCAGTGTACGAATATCGATGTCAACAGGTTTATAAGAAACCTTGGTGCTGCGCACACAGTTACGTATACCCCTGTGTGTAGAGCTCGACTCATTATACATTCATATATAGATATAAAGACATACGTATGTGCGTATACATGTATGTATATATGCATACATATATATGGACGCACGTAGCAATATACGTATATATAGACAAAGACGCACACCCGTATGACGACATTCCCTACACGGTTCTACAATCAAACATGTGAGGTTTCCTGCAGCTGCGGAATCATCTTTTCAAATCTTCATAAACACGCATGTTATATAAACATATATCCACGATCCTCCGTGTATGTGTAGATGCATGAATGAGTTTGCCTATACGTGAGTGTACACTTGTGTACTTGGAATTCTGTGGACACCCGCGCTCCACGTCACACTTGGCTCCCGAGTATTGCATAACGGGATGTGTACAAGATTGTTGCTGCATCCACTTGAATATTAATGCGTGTATAGATGTACACAGTTTTACTCCAACACGTATGCGTCTACACAGAGACAGGCGTAGAACGAAATGTACGTATATGTGTCTACAGGCTGAATACTCGGTAAAACTCCTATTGTGTTGTGTAAAATTCAGCACATTTGGTCGCTTAGATATGACTCGTGCCCTGCTTTAAGGGCTCCCCTGTCGCTGTGAAAGCAGCAGCAGCAGTCCTTTGGTTGAAGCAGCGAAGACAAGGCTTCGCAGTTGTACTTCCGTTAGCAGTGGCCCTCTGCTTGGAAGCGGCTGCAGCAGCAGTCTTGTAACTTCAAAGAGGCGGCAGCAGCAGGCGGGAAGAGTTGGGCAGCGGCACGAAGAGCAGGTGACGAAGCGTAATATGAACGTACGATGCGCTGCACCCCCGGTGGGTGGCGACGAGACAGTAGCGCAGCGTCCGCGAAAGAGGAGAAGTTCGAAAGGAGAGCGTTTGGCGTAACAGCAGCAGCAAGTGCTAACGCAGCAGCGGGGGCAGCAGCAGCAGTGGACCGAAGATCACACGCGTTTATGATTATGTACGGAATGCAGCCGCACCAAAAGAAGAAGCACAGGTTCAAGCTTCAGCAGCAGGTTTAAAACCGAGTTGTAACTCCAGCAGGCTCACTGACTCGACCAACAGCAGGAATATCAGTGGACGAAGAACAGCAGCGGCACCTACCGCAGCAGACAAACCGGGTGTCCAGTGTCTAAGGTGGTCCGCAGCAGCAGCGAAAATACACGCAGAAGGCACAACAATAGCAGCAAGGGCAGAAATAGTCAGAGAAGCAGAAGCTGCAGCGGCACCAGCGGCAGTACTGGCCACAGGACTGTCAGCGGAAGTAGCAGCTGCCACGCCAAAAGTAACCCCAGTGCCAGGGAAACGGGAGGATTCCGCAGCAGTGCGGTATTAAAAGACATTACCAATGCAGAAGAAAAAAACAAGCCCAGCACCTGCTGCTGCCGATAACATGTCCCTGCCTCAGGCCGTGGGGCGAGGCAGTAGAAAGCTAACTGTATGATCGGAGACCCCACACATCCTCACGTGCTGTGTCTGTACAGCGTTGTGGTAAGAAGTTCATGAGCCTCTACCTCCCGTTCTGCATGTCCGCAGAAACACGTTTCATCGTACGAACTTTTTCAGTGCACGATCGAGTAGTTCTCCCCTCGTGTGTGCGTACATGTAATTCCGGCTCCACGCAGAACAAGTATCAGCGCGTGGAGTCACACGCGCCGGTCTCTTGGTTCTTCTGTTTTTGTTTCTCGTCCGCGTAACCCTGTATTATTCCTTTGGAGTACTCTGGCTTGCGCAGATCCGTACAGATACAACACCCCACCAACGCAGTAGACCGAGTTCTTCTCTTTCGTCTCCGTTTTTCACTTTGGCGTGCGCGTAAATGGACAGCTCTATACACATACATATGCGTGTATCAGCTGCAGTATTTACTTTGCAGAACACTGACGAGTCGAGAGTTTTCTTTCTCCAGCGAAAAACGGAGAGATACAGGCGTCGCTACTCCGCTTCCCTCGCAGTTGCAGAGGTATACAGATCCTTTGAAATTAGGCATTCCTGTGCCTTCCCCGATACACTTCTATGCTGTTTTTTGCAGAATGCTATACGGTTGTACGAGAGATTCCAACGACGGAGTGGATCTGAAGCGTCGCATCTCCTCTCTCAAAGGATTTCGGCAAGCAGTCTCCTGTCTGTTCGTCGGGCACGAAAGTGTACATCTGTTTATTGTGTCCTTTCTCTTATTCTCTACCAACCCCCCAAGTTGGTGAGATATGTGCGTTTCTACGAGTTTAAACATCTCTCTACATGCAGGTATATATGTATATAAATATATGTAGACGCGTACGAAAAAATGCGTGCGTGCAACGAACTTTTGCACAGAGGCACCTCACACAACAGAAAACTGTGAAGAAAAATATCAGCTTCTACTCTATCTTTTCTACAAGTATTTGTACCAAGAGTACTGCACGGGCAGGCTGATACGTGCACAGTATAGTACTGCAATATTGCCAAACGGTGTAGGTGTTCGAGAAAGTCTGTCCACCCCTACGACTATTACATTCAACTCCACAGAAGCCCCGATAAGTCAGTGTTACTAGCAGAGGTAAAATATTGCGAAAGCAAAGAGTTTCTTCTACTGTGTTGTGTCCACACAACAGTTCTCCCCCTACAGCGACGAGTGTGGTAGCACACAATAAGTGATAACTTGCTGGTATATACATTTCAGTTTTATGCATATGTGATCTAACAGTGTTCAGACACAGGGACGCATGCTTTATAGTCTTTTCGTGCACACACGTATTCAAGGTACAGACTCACATCCACCGACACTACGCACCCGTCTACATTGCTCCTATTGATACATGGCGGTGATGCCTGTATGGAGTCTTGTCAGTACTCATCTTCGAATTATACGTGTAAGATCACTTCTTTTGTACAAGTGAATATACACACACGTATATACATGTGCGACCTGGACAGATGCGCCTGCACTACAACCACACAATGAGTCTGTTCACAAAAAAGCAGAAGAAGGGCCTTGCTGTGAGCTTTTGCATGTGCGAGATGCTAGGGCTGAAGAAACATGGCGGAATTTGACGAGATGCCAAAGGTCACGGGGGACGACCAATTGCTAGGAGATCCACTTATTAAAGCTTATCTACATCTCAGTTTGAAAGTTTAGTATTCGCGCATATCTGTCTTTTTAGACTGAATGCACTAACAAGAGTCAGCTGGCACAATTCTCTATAGGCCCACATATATGCGGACGTAAGTACTATACATATGTGAACGTGTGATCGTTGATCCACGTGTGCAAACGCGCAACTATACGCGTGTGTGTCATTACATAAATAATACTCCGACATACCTCTAATGCAGGGCAACTCTAGGCTACGAGCCTAGAGTCGCACTTACTCCTGATCTATTTTTTTCCCTGATCATACAAATTGAAGGCATTAACGATATATAAGCCTGTAGACAAGGCAAACTGGACACTTGTACACTAACGAAGATGCGTATCAGCTCGCCATATGCAGAGATGTGTACGCGTATGTATGTCCAAGGTGCACGTGAAAGCATATACGCACACCTGTCTGTATACACATACATATATACCATCACGTAGAAGCGTTAATTTTCTAGGTATAAGCTCACGTGCCTGTGTTTGTAAACGCTTGTTGCGAGTGTGTCTGTCTACAGATATCACGTTACATTCCACAAGGGACGAGCGGCACGCTGCTACGGCGAGTGATACGCAGCAGTTTGCTGCGGCTGTAGCCGGAGCAGCAGTACGCGGTGATCGCAGTAGCTGAAATGTGTCCGTCTAAGCAACAGTAGTACCGCAGGAGCTGAAATGTGTCCGTCGAAGCAACAGCGGTACCAGGACTATACGGTGGTTAGGTACCGCAGCAGCAACGACTTCAGGCGTGTCCTCCAGCGACAGCGCTGGAGAATTCTGGTGCGTGACAACGGCAACAACGTTAATTAATGACTGCAACGCAACACAGACCCAGCAGCAACGGCAGCGTGAGGCAGTTCACGGGCCGTCAACATCGGTGCAGCAGTTGTCACAGTAGCAATAGCTGCCGGCGTAAGGAGCACTGCAGGCGATGATTTGAAGTGGCACGGGGCTGCGTCTGGGTACAAGGCAGCAGCAGAAATCCAGCACTACTAGACAGCAGCGCAGCGGCCTTCCTTTAGTGAGACGATACGGGCGCTTGACCTTTTTATGAATACAGTTGCACACGCGGCCAGTGCTACAGGCGCCATGAAGAGACACTATTTATCGGCGGTAATGTCAGCACACTAGCAGATGCAGCAGCAGCGGCACTAGCCGCAGGCTAACGACCAGGAGTCGCTCCAGGAGGACATTCTACCGCGTCAGAAGCGCTGCATCGGCACCACAGGGCATCAGCGACAGTACAACCGGAGGGAGGGGGAGCGGTACCAGGAATCACAGCAATCTATTGCGGAGCTTGTGCTACTGGAGGAGTAGGCTACGAACGCCTCCGGGCGTGTCTATAATTCTGTACGAAGCGCGTGTCAGCTCCACCCCCACGCAGGTGCAGTACTATTCTAGTAACAGCGGGCGGTGCGCTGTAGAGCAACCGTGCCAACGGCAGCAGCAGCTCCCTAACACCAGCAACCCCTGTCTCTGCAGCACGAGCCGCAGTAAAGGAATAGCGAAGCCTTTTCCTAAAAAGCAGCAACATCGGCAGACTGTGTAAGTCTAGTTGCAACAGTTTCTCTCCAGGTACACAAGCAACAGGAGGAGCTGTTAAGAACCGCCAGCCGCGTACGCAGGGAAAAAGAGCGGCGACAGCGGTACGAAACCACGCGCTACGCAGGAAGCAGCGGGGACAACACAGCAGCAGCACCAGCGGCGTCTGCACGGGGCACCAGCAGTAGTAGCGGCGCTTTACGAGAAACTACTGCTGCGTACAGTGTAGTAGTAGCAGTGGCTGCTTTGCAAGCAACACGTGGACGCCGGCAGCAGCAGCAGCATCCCGGTTACCACAGCGTAGCCACAGATGTAGCCCAAATGCGGCCGCAGCAGTGAAGGCGTAGCCACAGATGTAGCCCAAATGCGGCCGCAGCAGTGAAGGTCTAGTGGCAGCAGGAGGACAGAAGCGCAACAGCAGGGGAGACCAACGTCCATCCCCGCAGCGGAAGTTGTGTACCGCCGTAGCCAAACGCGGCAGCAGTACCTGTTTGTGTAAAGCCCGGCCCCAGAAATCGCAGCAGCGTATGTATACCTTTGGCAGCACCGCCAGTGGCAGGCGGGACGTGCCCGAAGCAACATCAGACGCTGCAGCGTGAACCCCAGGCACGGGCAGAGGCTTACAGCAAGAAGGGCACCAACTTACACGCAGCCACCAGCAATAAGAACACCTGCTGCCGCTGGGTTTGAGGGGACCAGCACTGTCAAGCTACACTCGCGCAGATCACCTGCAGGACCAGTGAACGCGAGTAACACCGTAGTCGCTAGTAAACAGAGCGCGTACCCACCAAACGTGTACATCACAGCACCGCAGAACAGATCTGCAAAGAAGCCCCAGCGGAGAAAGAGTCAGAGAGGAGCAAAGCAGGACCGATCGTCCAGTAGCAGTGACCACTCGGGCAGCGAGTACAGCAGCAGCAGCAGTAGAGAGGAGTGGAGTAGCACCACCAGGTGTGGAGACCCGCCGATCAGGAGCGGCAGATACTGGCAAAGCACCACGGACCACAGACAGCATCAGGGAAAAGGGGTGCGGCGGCAGCAACCGGCAGCGTGGCAGGTGGTGACATCTTTCTATAGCAGGTGATTGCAAAGGATACTCGCACTGAAGCAACATTTCAGCAGGAGCAGCCGTAAGTGCTCCTACATTTGGCTTTTTTCCCTTCTGGCTCTTTCGTCGTCTTAGGGATCTTCCACGTCGGGGCGTGACCCCACTGTTGCAGCACGACCAACAGCAGTGGCAGACAACAGAGGACATATGGATAGTATGCGCACCCCGAAGGTAACGGGAGGACGAGCAGTTCGAAGCAACAGCAAGGCAACCGTCGATCCATTATCTTCCGGTACACCAAATTCCGCAACCACCGCACCAGTCCGCACTGAAGCACTCCCGTCGTTTGATGACACCCATCACGAAGAACAGTGAAAGAGCGGCAACAGGAACGATATCACCAGCCACAGCAGCAGCCCTTGCCATTGCCTACGCCCATGAGAGCAAGAGGGCGCCGAAGTAGCGTCAGTACATCTCGTAGCACAGCGGCAGCAGAAGATTCTTTGGAGCCCGCATGAGCAGCAGATGCTCCTCTCACGACCACAAGCAACTGCGAAAGCACCAGTAGCACAACCGTCACAGCCGAAGGAGCGGAACTCTTAAACAGCAGGAGCATCACCCGGTATCGTTGCCAAGGCAGCAACAAGCAGTACCATCAGCGGCAGCTGGGAAACGCAGCAGCATGAGGAGCAGGGTCCTCCCCTGAGCGAACCAGCCACACTAGCAGCGACAAAGCTACTCATGAGCAGTAGCAGGCCGCTGTGATGACGAGAACAGCAGTCGGAAAACAGCGCTAGAGCCGCCGCACGACTACAAGTCAGCTGCAGCAACAGCAAGCAGAGAGCCCCAGCAGGACGCACAGACCAGCTCCAGAACTGCAGTGGAGCACATCCCTGCCGCAGCAGCGAACTGCGGTAGCACCAGCAACACAGCAGCAGCAGCAGCAGCCCACCGGCCCAGGACAGAGCTGTAGCACAGGCGGCACATGGTCGCGGCAGTACGACGCTTCATGACGGATATCTTGGTCTAAAGCTGGAGAGGAGCAAGGCGTTGTCTTTGAGTTCCTTTCCGTTATAGCACCATTTTTTTCCTCGGTTTCAGGTCGACTTCCATCTTTTCCGGTCCCTTCTGGTTATTCTTTTTCCCTCTTTCTTCCCCCACGCGTGTCCTTACCCACCAAGTATCCCTTTCCGACATGTTAGCCACGCTGTTGTGCTGCTGATACATCGCGCTGCTTCTTGTGCTGCTTCGAGGCGGCTGCCGTTATTATTGGTCGCCGGCGCTAGTTTTCCTCAAGCAGCCGCAGTCACTCGTAATTGGCACGGCATGCAGTGCCAGGGTTAAAGAAGATGGTGAATTCGTTGCTGCAGCTGCAGCGGGCGTCTTATTTCTCCTGAGCAGCAGCAGCAACTGCAGCAGCCCAGCCGCGCATGCTGTGCTCCTTGGTGCCCTGCTAAACGGGCTTGCCTCCTCTTTCTACCCTGCTGCTGCTGGTCTTCCCTGGCTCAAGAGGAGGAACAATAGCACCACCGGCACCACAAACACTCGCACAAACGGGAAAGATTTACCGTCGTGTCGGCGCGATGCGGCTGCGCACCAGCAGATCCTTTGTTCCTCTACTTCCCCGGAGTCGATGCTTCTGCGTGTGCCATTAGAGGCACTACAACGCTCTTGCCCCCTCTAATGCGCCTGTCCTCCGCCTCCTCCTTCCGCTGTCCTGCCTCTGCGTTCCTGCCTTGCTGGCTTTTTTTTCGTTTTCGAGTCCTAGTTCTCCCTCCTGTACTAATAACTGCACCGGCGGCCGCTCCGCCGACGACAGCCTCATCCGCTAAAAAGCGAGAGCCCCGGCTGAGCAACTCTTCCTGTTGTGTGGCGACCGCTGACAGCCGCGGCGTACAGACTCAGCTGCTGCTTCCGATCATCTTCTGGCTATTGCTCCTGCCGAGGCCGCCTCGCTCGTGCAGCAGCTACCTCGTGACTGATTTATCCGCCTCGCGTTTTCGGCATCGCCTCCTACACTGCCTCTCTGCGCAATCCCACTAATATTGCTGCGGCACCGTTGCTGCTGCTGACCCGGGGTGCCACTGCGACTGCCTTTTTTCCTCCGCCGTAATCCCTGCCCTCTAATTCTTGTCGCTGCGTCTCCCCTGTCGCGGCCACTCTGCGGTGCTGTTGCGGCCGTCGCATGCTGCGGCCGCTTTCCCCTCCTGCCACTGTCTCTGCACCATCCCGAAGTGTCGCTTAATCGGCATTTTGCTCGCCAGTGGACAACCCTGTAGATTACTGTGCTGCTGGTCCAGCCTTTGCTGCGCCGGTGGCTGGAGTGCTGCTGTAGCTGCAAGGGGTGATAGGAGCGCTGCAGCCGCTGCTGGAGGACGGGTAGCAGCAGATTCTCCGGCGCTGCTGCCGCCCTCTTCCCCGTGTCGAGCAGCTACACCAGCAACAAGAATAACAAGAGCAGCTTCCACGGCAGCGCCTTCTGCGGCTGCGGCCACTGCAGCAGCTGCACCAGCGGCGAAACGGGAGCAGCCGCAACGACAGAAATGCAGCAACAGCAGGACGGTGTAAAGTGCGTCACGCATAGCAGGTTTAGGATCCTTGGTGCCGCGTATGCTAGATAATAGAGGAACACTTGTGGAGAAGAACGAATAGCAGCGTCGGCAAGCGTCGGCAACAGCAGCAGCCACAGCAGCAGCAGCGGCTGCAACAGAATTGTAGCGTGCGGGTTCCAACGACAGCAACAACTCCGGATGCAGCTCCGGTGTGAAGCGAAGCACCGGCAGCAACTGCTGAATTTTCCTCGCAACAGCAGGGCAGCAACAGAATTAACAGCAACGCCGGCGAGAGCACCGTATAAACACCGACAGCACCAGGGAACTAGCAGGAGCGGGTCCCCGATTTTGTCTTCCTGACTCCTGTACATAGCGGACACGGCGGACTCCCGGTGACGCGGCAACGGGGTTGCAGCAGCACCTGGGCGCAGTGAAAACCAGCGACATCAGCAGCTCCAACAGCAGCAAAAGCAGCAGTAGGAGCAGGCGCAACCGCAGCAACAGCGACAGCAGTAGCGGCAGCACGGGCAAGCGCGGCAGCAACCGTAGCAGCAACAACGGCAGCTGCAGTGAACAACAGCAGTACCGGCGGATCTCATCCGTTCGAAGAGGCGCAATTTTTTGCTGCAGCTGCTGGCGCGCGCGTGGTGAGCAGCAGCGGCCGCGCTGCAGCCGGCAGCACCTACGCAGGGGCGGCGGTAGCAGCAGCAGCAGCACACGAGGAGAGGAGGGGAGCAGCAGCTGCAGAGGTGCACAGCAGCAGAGTTGCAGAAGCAACAACAGGAGCTGCCGGGGACGGGGGAAGGCAGGTCAAAGGCAAGAGGAGAAAAGCGCGGAAGGCTAAGGAACGCCAGCTTACGAGCAGGAAGAGGAGCAGCAGAAGTAGAGGAGGCACAGAAGCAACACTCGCAGCCAGACCGGGTGCAGCAGCTGCAGTCGCCTCAGCACGGCAGCAGGGCAGCCGGAGCAGCACGTGCGTGATATCAACAATTGCAGGGGCAACAGAGAAGACCGCGTTGTGCGATAGAGTCGCGAGGCGACTGCAGCAACACAGCATCAGGTTCTGCTTCGTCTTCGTCTTCTTCCTCTGCAGCAGCAGCAGCGGCACTGAACGGACCACCAGCAGCAGCAGCCGCCAGCGCGACACCGTTTGACAGTGCGCGCGTTCTTCGGTGAGCAAGGCAGCCGCAGGAGCCGCAGCAACAGCAGCAGCGTCTGCAACAGCCGAACGACCCGCAGGTGGTGCGGACACCGCAACAGCAGCAGCAGCAAAAACAGCGGCCGCAACAGCAGCAGCCGCGAAAACAGCGGCAGGAACAGCAGGCGGCTCTGCAGCAAGGGGCAGCGATCGCTCGAGCAGCTGCCGCACTTTTTCAGGAGCAGGTTCAGCAGCAGCATTTTGTCAAGAAACAACAGCGTCAGCAGACAATGGATGAAAAAAGTGAGGCAGAAAGGAGGGAGGGAGGAGTGTCGGAGGAAGAAACTGAGGGAGAGGAAAGGGGATTGCTGCTTGCTGCTCACAGTTTGGGCGACGCAGTAGTTGTTTGTGAGAGCATTCCGTCTTCAGCAGCAGCTGCGGCTGCGCTCGGGAACAGGGCGCCAGTGCTGCTGGCTTCCTCTTCTCCCTCTGCCGCAGCGGCAGTGCTGCTGCCGTCGACGTACTCACTTCCGCTGCATGCGCCGCTACTGGCAGCAGCAGCTTCCCCTCCTGCTGCTGCGTTGCTCACTGTACTGCAACAGGAGCAGCAGTCGCACTTGGCCGTTGCACACGACCCGCAACAGCAGCGCTTCAGCGGCAGCAGCTTGTCGGGAGAAGAGCTAAAGCGGCTGCTCCTGCTGGAGAGGAAGCTGCAGCAGCAACACCATGTCGCAGCTGCAGCGTGCACGTGCCATTGCGCTGGTGCAGAGTCGCAGGCGCGGCAGCAGCACCAGCAGCGATGCAGCAGGTGCGCAGGAGGAGATGTCCTGCATCCCCCAGAGGGACTCGCAGCAGCAGCAGACTGTTTGCTCGCAGACGCAGACAGCAGCAGCCCAGGGGTAGGTACTGCAGCAGCAGGCGGTCAAACGGCAGGAACGACAAGCGGAGCTGCAGGAGGCGCTGCAGGAGGTGGAGGAGCAGGACCAGGGGGAGGAGGAGAACCTGATATAGCGCGGTTGCTGCGTAAGCGACTTCGAATATCTGCGGCTGCGCGTCGCCGAACACGCGGGAGACTTGCTGTTGCTTCTACTCGTGTTGCTGCTGCAGCAGCACGGGCGGCAGCAGCTCGCGCTGCTGCTGCTGCTTCCAGTTCACTCACAGGTGCGGCCCCGTGCCGCGGCGCAGCGCGGGGGGGAGCTGCTCGTGGGGACGCAGCCGCAGCAGCAGCATCCGCCACGAGAAACGGAGGAGGAGTTTGCTGCTGCAGCGACAGCAGCTGCGGCGCGGGGTGTGGTGTGGAGGACTGCACGAGCTGCGGGGGAGCGGGAGGCTGGAGCAGCAGCGGCAGCGACAATGGCAGCAACTGCGGCGAACGAAGAAGCGAGCGCAGAAGCAACAGCGTCGACTGGTGCAGCAACAGCGTAAGTGCTGCTGCTGCGGCGGTGTCGGCTGACCTGTGGCGGGCAAGCAGCAGCTGCAACGCAGCAGCAGCAGGAGGCGCGTGCGGCGTACGCGTTGCAAATGCAGCTGAGCGAGCAGCAGCAGGAGTTGCAGCAGCAGGAGGATGTCTGCTGCATCCCCACGCCCACAGCAGGAAGAGAAAACGAGCAGCAGCGCTGCTGGACAAACTTCAAGTGCTGCGCTGTCTAGAATGCGGGGCCATTGCGAGGGGCGGGTACAAGTTTGGGGATTACGTTATCTGCAGCTGCTGTGGGGAAAACAATTTTGTTGTTGTGAAGGAGTGGACGCCGAACGCAGAAAGTAGTGCTGCAGCGGCTGCTGCTGCTGCTGCAGCTGCTGCCGCTGTCGCAGCCGCTGCGGCTGCCTCCGCCGAAAAAGATGCACATGCCAGCACACATGTCCAGCAGCAACAGCAGCAGATAGCCGGACAACAGCAGCGGCAGCTTCTGCAGCAACAGCAGCAAGTGCTGTAGGAGCAGCAGGAGCAGCCCGACAAGCCACGTTTTCTGCAGCACCGAGCAAATACCCCGTCGTTTTTCCATGGCGCTATCTCAGATACGTTCCGTTCCTCCTGGGTGCCTTTTCTCAGTACATACGCTTCACACACGACCTTTGTAAGAAGGAAAGACAAGAGCTGCGTACCCTGTTGCTGCTATTGCTGCTCGTGCGGATGCTGCTATTGCTGCTCCTGCTGCCGCCACTGTTGCTCCTGCTTCTCTCACTGCAGCTGCGCGACAGTGAATACTACTTTTCGTCCTGGTGTTGTGCTGCTGCTCATGCTGCTATGGCTGCTCACGCTGTCACTGCTGCTCCTGCTGCTGTCGCAGCTGCCTCTGCTGGGTTCACTGCGCCTGCGCTGCCATTGCTCGTACGTATCTTTGTGCTGGTGTTGTTAGCTGGCACTCCGCAGGGGGTGCGAGTCTTGGTGCGGGGAGTCCAGTTGGTGCCGCTTCTGCAGCGGTTCCTGAAGCAGCAAGAGCTGCGAAAATCGAAGAGGCACGGCGCAGCAACGTGTCGGTCTGACGAAAACCGGCCCCTTAGCAGGTGGATGTAGGAGAGACAACAGCAGCGGCATCGACAAGAAGAAGGGGAAGGGCAGCCGCACGTGGAGGAGTATCGAGGAGCCGGATACACAGTGTGCGTTGTGCAACATATCTCGTGCAGTTGCCACGTTTGCTTTGTGTGGAGGTCACTGAAGAAGGGGGCGCACTGCCGTATTTATTTGAGATAACAAAGAGAGAAAATTTCTCCCTTTTGCAGGATGAGTCATTTCGCGTGAACCAGAGAGACTTACCGGCTTTGCTATTTGTTGGCTTCCATCCGGATCCGTTTCTTCCGCACTTGAGGACGCATGTACTTGTCTGCAACTGTGGTTGAGGGCTTAGTGTATCAGTGTTTCCTAACATATTCATCGTATTTACTTTTTAGGAGTGCCTTAATTTCGTATGTTCCTGTGCATTTTACCATTTTCCCAGGCTGGTCTCGAGAACGCGACAGAGTCTTCACGACGACTTCACGGATGATGTGTTAGTGTTTCAGTTGCTTAATTGTTTGCCTGGGGTCGTCTCTGCGTCGTTTATATCATTTTCAAATAGAAGAAGAAAAACGTTCTCAGGATGTCACATCTTGACAACCCAGCCTGCCAATGTCAGTGGCCTATGCGCATCTCAGTAGTGTTTCGCCAGCGCGCGTTACTGTTCCTCTGCCCCGTGTCTGGCTGATTATTTTTTTCGACTTCAGTGACGAATTTTTAGCATTGCAAATTGTACGCGTAGGCTTCCACTGATTTATGAAGTGTTTGTTTCATGCGTATCATTGCGTTAATCGTAGTCAACATCATGGTCTCGTGTACTATTGCACAAGGTGGCTCATTTTCGAGTCTTCGTAATCCAGCCGGTACGTGTCGTTGCTCGCTTACACAGAATACGAGTTTATTAACTGACAGAGGTTTGTCCCTCATTCTGTTTGTTACTCTGAGCTTCATCTTACTTTTTCTGTTGAAGGTGTCGCGAACTTTCGAGTGCGCCGCCTCTGATTTACTCACGGATTCTTCAGTGGATCGTGTGTCGTCTGAAAAAACCGTGCGCGTATGCAGTGAAGAATGTCTTCGGTCAGTCAACGCACTTTTTTGATAAATCTGCCTGCCATGATTCCACTGTCACGCTCGCAGCCATGTTCACGGTACTACCTGATCTGATACGCGCCAGTATACGACGTCTGGCGACGTCTCGACGACGGGGTGAAGTCCTGTTGCGCATTCCTTTGGGACTGTAGAATAATAAGCACCAGAGATTGCTTAGTATTTTCCGGACACGTGAACACTGCCATGTGTGCTACGGCGCAAGATACAGTACTTCTGCTCTTGCAGAAAACAGCGAAAAAAGGCATCCCAGTAGCGTGCTGAGCGCCACGTTAGTAGTTGTGATACGTGTAGACGAGGAACAGCTTTGCTGCTGCTGAAGTTACTTAAAACATTACGTACGAGGATCATGGTTCCGCACACCTAAAGGTAGGCACTGTGTCCTTACGTTGCGTCAAGAGCCGAGGCTTTTTCCCGGCAGCAAGCGAGAAACAACCGCGCTTTTTACTCCGAATCGTGTGGAAAGCCGCTGCGTTGGGAGGGCAGAAAACGTCACAGAAACATGGAGACCCGCAGTATCATACATGTACTAGTCAATCCTAAGTGCTTCGCCTATGACCCGTAGAGGCTGCTGCTGTTGCTGCCGTTACGACTCGAAAGTACCATTTTGCAATTCCGTCCGCAAGTGGGAGAGGGCGCTCCAGAACCAATCTCGGCGGAGCCGCCGTACACACTATTGTATGAGGTGCACCCATGTAGGGGTGTATAACATGTTTCTGGCCTGCAAATCGAAGACTTTTCTGCAGAGAAAAAGGACACTGGCAGCCTACGAAAGATTACGGCAGCCACCTTCTGTTGAGGAAAATAGTGCAGAGCGTCTTTCTAGGGGGCAGAGTTCAGAGAAAAAGGACGCTGACAGTACACGGAGCATTGCGGCAGCCGCCTGCTGTTGAGAAAACCAGTATAGAGTGTCTTTCTAGGGGGCAGAGTTCAAATAGATCTCTTCCAGCACTTTCTCCCGAATATAGGCGTGGCGCGCCCAGGTAAAGTCCACCGTGAATCATGTTCTATCGTCGTCCGTAGTGAAACGATCCGATAGTATGTGCCCATATTTTTAATGTTTGCCGCTTCCTGCCTGTCAACATTTTCGTTTCGTTTGTTTGGACCATCTCTTTTTGCAGGAGAGGAAGAAGTGCGGAACGCTCCATGCAGCACAAACGTCTTGTAGGGTAGACACAAAATATAAAGTGGAGGAATCCTTTCAACGCGAGTCAACGGTGAACGTCGTTCAGAATTAGTGAAATCAGTGTTTCCACGTCCCTTTTACGTGCTTGTTTGTCTAGAAAGGAAGAACGGCCACAAACTGCCAGTTATCTTCTATCACTCGTGCATCTGCATAAAGAACGACCTGCTGCTCCTAAAGGCTTCTTCTACGCCTGCACTGCGCGCGCGGTTCCACGCAAGGGTCCCGACAAAGGCTTGAGCCCGGCAACCACTTTCATTGAAAAAATGGTTACCCGTGTCTGTTTCCATTTATACACCCCCAATACATACGTGTGCGCAGACGCGCATGCACAAGCACACATGCATAAAAGCGTGGGCGTATGTAACGACGGTTGCAGGACTTCATCGCCGGCAGTGGAGGCTGGACCTTGCAAGTCGCACAGAAGAAACAGATTCTTTCCCGTTATAGCAGGCATGTGGAAGCCCTGCTGCGTATTCTTCATTCTTCCTCTCACCAACTGCACGCACCTAAATTTTCAGGGCTGTTCACCTTCGACACAGCGCGTCAAATCGCGGAGGGCAGCATCAGAGCAAGCTGACACACAATAACATCTCGTGCGGAAAGAAAATTCCTGAGGGCTTTCTGCACATTCCTCTACCTTGGCATCCTCTCTACCCTCTCAACGCATGCATACAAAGCGGTCTATAACGTGTGTGATTTATGCCTTGTACAACGGATACATAAAGTACGACATGCGCGGTTGTTTAGTTGTGCATATGTTTTCGAGGTCCTCGTACATGGAGAAATACGCCATGGCTTAGTTTTCGTCCACAACTGCGTGTGTAGGCGAAGTCCATAGATATATGTATGCGTGCAGGCATCCTAGGCAACAGAGCGAGCACGTAAATCTACAGATAAAACACTGCACATACATACGCATATGCACACATATACACATACACGCATGAACCGCTTGTTCTGTCTACAGAGTACGTACACTTATACACAAAAGGTTGCAAACACACGTGTATAGACATATATATATATATACACATATGCGTATACATGTGTATGAAGCGCTTGTACCTGTCTACACATACGATCCTCTTTGTACATCCGCCAAGAGAGAATGAGAATGCTCATACCGCTTGACTGGATTACTTAGTTCATTCCTGCAGCTTGCTTTCCCTGGTGCTGTTATCGCAGAATCGAAGTTACAAGCCGGACACCTTTTGAATATTATCTAGATACAAACTAACACATCGTGCCCTCACATATTATTCTAAAGATACGCTTAAGTTTAGTGGAATCTGTCGAAGAATGTTATCTTGCTTCACACAACACGCCTGGACACTTTTCTCTTGACGGCGCCTCGCGACTAACATTGGCACGACCATTCTGGTTCTCAGCGGGCACACGGTTTGCAACCGTGAACAGCGTTTTTCGCTGCTGCTCCATTGCGTCTGCTCCTCCTGCTGCAGTCTTGCTGCTACTGTTACTGCTGCCACTGCTGCTGCCTAAACACGCCATCCTTCAGTAGCTGCGGCATCCGATTAGGCGTCTGTAACAGCCGCTGGACAATCTGATGAAGATGCAGCAACAGCAGGGTTACGAACACCAGCCGTCGCAGAAAAGACAGCAGCAGTAGCGTGTGGAGTCCCACGAGTGGCCGCCGCAGCAGACTCCTCAGCCACAGATGCAGGAGCGGCACGTGTATGAGTTGCAGCAGCGGCAGGGCAGTCTGCGGCGGCAGCACCGGCAACACTCAGACCAGACGCCGCAGCAGCGGCAGAGTGAGAAGCTGCCGTAGCTGTGGGAAGCTTTGCGCTACGCGTAGATGGGTGTGGACTACTAGAAGCAGCAGCAGATGACGACAGGGGCTCTGAGACAGCGCCAGCAGCAGCAGGGCCTCGAGGAAGAGCACGCGTCAGTGTAGCAGCTGCAGCACTAGGCAGGCTTCCAGGACCACCACCAGTCAGGGGGGAAGCAGCAGAAGAAGATGGAGACGCAGAAGAAGAAGAAGCAGCAGCAGCAGGAGCACAAGAACGCTCTCGTTTGGAGGGAAGCACATCTGAGTAGTTGTCCGCGGCATAGGGATTGGCAGCTAGCTCTTGCTTTAACCAAGCGACAGGATGCAGTGGACAGGGCTGCAACACCAACACCAGCAGCAGCACATCACCGGCAGCAACACGGTCCCACCAACAGCAGCGGCACCAAGCAGCTTGATCACTACCATTAGCTCAGCGGCAGCAGAAAAGCAGCCGCAGGAGCGCCACCCCCCGCAGCTGCGCAGTAGAGCAGAAAGAGCAGCACTGCGGCAGCAGCCGCATGTCCCAGTCGCAGCAGCAGCAGCAGCAGCAGAACAGTCGCAGCAACAGTGTAGTAGAAGAGAGGCAGGCGTCAACACAGCAGATAGAGCGAGCTGCTTGAAGTGAATCCGAAGACAGCAGCACGAGCAGCTGCAAGAGAAAACGTTCAAGTTGCAGCAGGCGCATTAGCCGAACAACTGTTGTTACTGCTCCTGCATGCGATGCTAGGCGGACGTCCGACTTATCTTCAGTGGGGAGTCCGCAGCAAGGGGAATAGCACAGGCGACTTCACACACACAAGTTGCCCTCTAAGCAGAGACACGCCAACACACATGAAAAAAGGAATATACCCATGGACTTTCTATGCATGGGAATTAGCGGACCTATTTATCCACCTCTCTATGCATCTGTACCTATATGTAGCCGTCTACAACTCTCTACGTTTATCTGTGTTTGTCTATCTGTATACGCCTACCTACGTATCTATTTATCCGTCTGTCTATCTACCTATATCTATACGCATTCATCTACATGTATCTATATTTATCTGTGTCTATATATCTGCACACGTCTACCTACACCTGACTACCTACATCTAACTTTGTACGCCCCGGTGTATCTCTCTGTATCTGTGTTGATCTACCTATCCACGTCTGTCTATCTGTATCTCTACACACGTCAATCTATGTATATCTATCCCTGTCTACGTCCACCTACCTATGTACATCTATGCAGTCGTCTATCTGTGCATCTGTCTATGTGTCTATCTATCTTTACCTACCTATACCTACCTATCTGAATCTCTCTGCCCATCTGTGTACCTATACCCATCTATATCTATGTAATTCTCTACATCTATCTCTACCTATCAACGTACAGACATATGTGTATATATACACATACTTATCTACATCCATCTGTCTCTGTCTATCTGTAGCTGTGTACGTATACATCTCTATCTAGGTTTGTTTGTCTATCTATTTATACGTATACGTACATTTATGTATACCTGTCTACATTTATCTGTCTCTCTCTATCTGTGCCTGTCTGCCTATATCTCTCAATCGACGTGGAGACATTACTATGTGTGCACGTATATGTAGACACAATGGACAAGCAGCGAGTTCAGCTTCTCGTCTATGATGTACGCAGAGAGGCGGAGATAGAAAGGGAGAGACACAGGCTCCAATGCGCGTGTATGCTACGCGCTGGTGCCTCTCTCTGTCTTCCTGAAAAGTATGTTTTTCTCAGCGATACATACAGGAGATTCGATCTGCAACGAGAAAGACCCTGCAGGGGGTACACAAATAAGCGAACAACACCATTTTGTGGGGTGTCTCCCCCTCGATGCTCGTTTGCTGTTTGGCGCCTCACATATATATATATATGTATATATACTCTCGTGTACACATGTGTACATATGTATATATATATATGTAGATATTTATATATACACGTATGTGTACATATTACACATATACACGTGCGTATTAGCGTTATCGATATTGGCCTATGTGGATGATCCCCCATGCGTATATGCGGAATTCATCCGCTACATACGTATGAATGCGTAGAGAATTACACTGCGCCGTACGGATGTGGATTCTCAGACGGAGAGCAGCACGTGTAGCAAGGAACGACCCACGTGTATACAGACTATTGAGGAGGGTCGTAAACGCACGCGCACTATACATGTACGTATACGTATACAGGTATGTGTATATACGCAGAGAGAGAGAAACAGTTGAATTAATACAATTGCAGCTATCAAATGTCTACGCACAGCTGCGCGCCCACGTGGCAGAAGCAGATCCTGTAGAAGACAGAAATGGGTATCCCACTATTGCGTTAAAGAACTTGATTACGTGTACACATATATATATATATATATACGTATAAACACCCACATACATATACATACATATATACGTACACATTTGCATACAGGTACACATACATATATGTAAATAGATACAGACGTTTTTGTGCCAAGGAAGGAGAAACTCTCCACACGACGGAGATAGGTAACAAGGGAGGGGCAGACAAAGAGGGTCGCTTTTTGAGTGTCGTCTGTTCGCCTTGGTAGACATCATCCGGCCGGCAGCAGGCGAAGCGGAAGAAGCGCAGAAAGAGAGAGAGACACGAGACGCGAGGGCAGGGAGGGAGACGGAGACAGCAAACGAACGCGAGAGCAAGTGACCTTCCTCGTCTTCATGTGTGCTTGTTCACAACGACAGGAAGACAAACAGCAACACGGCCCCGTAGTTTCCTGGGTGTACGTATGTGTGGACGTGTGTGAGAGTGTCCCATTCGCCAAGCTCTGTGTGTGGCCGTTCCGATCTTCTCCGACATCACAGACTGCCTTCTCTTTCTCTCCCTTTCTGTCCATCTGCCTCGCTCTCTATCGCCCTTCTTGGTCCTCTCTTTTTCTCGCTCTGTCCCACCTTCTTTCTCCCCCTCGTCTCCGTTCTCCATCCCTATCTCTCTCTGTCCTTCCTTTTCTCCGTCTCTATTCCTCTCTCTCTCTGTGTATATCCTTCTCCTTTGCTCTCGCTTTCGCCCTTAGTTTTACTGCCTTTCTCTGCCTTTCCTTCGCTGGCTTTTTCTCTTTCTCTCTGTCTCGGATCCTTTCTCTCCTCTCTTTCCTCCTCTCTTCCTCTTTATCTCTTTGTCTTTCTGTCTCTGTTCCCCTCTCCCTTTCTTCGTCTCTCTCTCCCTCCGTCTTTCTCTGTTATTCCCTCCGTGTGGGCTTCACTCTGCGTTCCTCGCCATACGAGCACCACCGCACACATATCTATACCAGACATGCATGAGGAGACAGCATTTCTAACAGAGTTCGTGGGAACTGCGTTATGGCGCAGAAGTCCCGCTGGTAATTGTCGATTGTTTCCTTGCCTATCTCTCTCCCTGCTCGGTCTTTTCTCCTTCTCTCTACCTCTCTTCTTTCTCTGCTAAGCTCCACAAGTTCAACCGCTGTACCACCACTACCACTACCACCACCCGACGCACAAAGATAGCCGCGCACGCAGAGAAGAACGCTGCAGCCGGGCGCACGGGCGGGAACAGCAGAGATTTGCAGGAACTGGCTGTCGGGTCTGCGTATGGTGGCCCTACGAATCTGCAAGGCATTCGTTGATGTCGGGCCCACGTGGAGTGTACGTACGCTCCAAATCACACATGTGTACACACGCCAAACGTCTACGTAGAGCTTGGCAAATCGGACACTTTTCACACACGTCCACACACACAATATCTACGTACACCCAGGACACTAGCAACCGTCTTCAGGTGCAAGTAGAGAACTTCTATCCATACAAAGACTGCAAGATTACGACGTAGGCCCTGCCTACGCGCCCGGGGCGAGTGTCTACCTAACCTTTCACGTCCATGCCCACCCGCAGACGTATATAGCAACATCACTTTCAATTACATTGAAATGCATAGGCATAACGTTACGCCGGAGTGCATGTCTGCGTACGTGTATACACGTACGGGTAAACAAACGAGAACACAGAGAGAAACACATGCATACATATATATGCAGGAAGACTCGTCCGCGCACTTACGGGCGGTCGGCTGTCGGGCATCGAGAAAGAATTGCCCGCTGTTCCCGGTGCAAACTTCGCTTCTCCCGCAGCTTCTTCAAGAACCACCAGCGGCGGGCCTCCGAGCAGCTCCTGCTGCCTGCGAGCTGCATGCCACGCTTCTATATTCTTCCACGTCGCTGCAGCATGCGGGCATATCGATTCATATTGAAAGACCTATACAAAGACCTCATGCAAGCAATGATATACGTAAGACAACAAATATATATTGACACCCGCATACACAACTATAATGGAAAAATCTATACAGGAACGTCGTACACGTGACGAGATACAAAAGATTAAACATATAGGCGTACGCACGTCTTTGAAGAACCCTAGAAAGACAAGTGGTATACAAGATGATATACAATAAAAAGTATATATATAATGATGCGCATACATATATATACGTATATATAATATATGGTGGTGCACAAATATATATATATATATATATACGTATGTACCCAAATCCAGAGAGGAAAAGGCGAAGCGGAAGAGCGAGCGAGAGCGGAAGAAAAGAAACGCAGAAACGCCTCTTCCGCAACGTGTTCGGTACCTGTTGCCACGTGTACAGACACCTGCACTTTGGTGTACAGACACCTGCACTTTGGTGTAGAGACACCTCCTCATTAGTGTACAGACACCTGCTTTTTAGTGTACAGACACCTGCACTCTGGTGTACAGACACCTGCACTGTGGTACACAGACACCTGCATTCTGGTGTACACACACCTGCACTTTGGTGTACAGACACCTGCGACCAGGAGCGCGGGCGGACCCCTCCCTTCCACGCAGAGCCTGACGCAGATGTTATTGCGGAAGTATCCGTTCCCCTCTCCAGAGACGCCCAGAATGAAATAGTCGCTGCTCTCATCCATCTTCACAAGCACACACACAGCTATACAGCCGTACACACCTATGTATTTATACCGATACGTACAAACATACATACTTACATTCGTAAAAATAGATATACATATATCTATCTATCTATATATATATATATGTACCTCCATCCACACAAACACAGATACATACACACACACATACATACGCGGACGCATACATGCATACATACATACGTGCATACATACATGCATACATACATACATACACACACACACACACACACATACACACAGACATACACACATGTGTACACACGGAAAAGGGCTTAGGTGGGAAGCCCACATACATATACGTGTATACGTGTATGTATATGTGCGTCCCCTGCCGTCGTTTTCTTGGGAGGCCAGAGACATATTTTCGCACTCCGACGGGGAATGAGGTGAGACAGGCAGGGCGTGGCGACGGAGAAATCCTCACTCACCTCGAAGGTCTTCTTCTTCGGCAGCAAAGTCGGCATCGCTCACCAGCTGCTGGCGCATGTGAAGCAGCCACGCGAGAAGATCCTGCAGTGCGAAGGCGAGTAGCTGCTTCGGAGTGGCAGAGCGGTCTGTCCAAATTTCGAGTACCAGCTGCTCAGTCGGGTTCGTACTTTCCTGCCGGCTGTAACACCCGCACACAACCCCACCTCCCCGTGCAGCAGTGAATGCGCTCGTCTGTGGAGCTGCGCGAAACGTGGGGCTGCCTCTTGGCTTGGATGACAGAAACGGATATCTGCAATAAACTCACCGACGTACACTGCCGAACTCCGCCTCTATCTAGACATGTACATACATACATACATGCATACTTACATACACACACGTATGTATATAGCTGCTGACAGACATACACATACACATACATATGCATTTACATATATATATATATATATATGTCACTGCTAATAGGTGGACATATACACGCGCATACACATTTTCACAGATATATACATATATATGTATATATATCCTTTGATAGACCGACACAACCACATACGTAGGCACTTCCATATATATATGTATATGTATGTCTCCGGGTGTACACAAGGGTATATATATATATATATAGAGAGAGAGAGAGACTGATGATACGCATACGCGTACATATATATACCCCTCTTTCGCCCGGTGTGCGCACTCTCGTATCTCTCTCTCTTTCTCTGTTTGATAACAGTGCAACACACAGAATATCGAGGCGAATATAGGTCGAAACAAACCTTCGAGTGTTCGAGTGTTGCTGTATAGAGGCGAACACAAAAGTACACACCTCGACAGAAAAAGGAACGCAGATACTCCTAAATAATGCCCAGAGAGTGAAGTCGACGGGCTAAAAAAGAGAGAAGCAGATATACATGTAGACGTCTGCATGTGGACAAGAGAGCAGCATATGCAGAAGCAAATACGGAAGCTTGTACTTACTTCGTACAGAGGAGAACAAATACGGAGATGCTGGGTCACTCACACACATGTGTGCACACGTTCGTGTAGAGGAGAATAAACATATGCATATAAAGACAAGTACGCACAGGCACATATATATATATACATATACATATATATATACATATACATATATATATGTATATATATGTATACGTAGAGAGAGACTTACATGGAAACAAGAAGAGAGTGTCATACAAGTATATACCTCGTTCACAGGAGAAGAAATATGGAAATGTCGAGTCGCCTAACTATACGTATATACGCGCACGTACAGGAGAACAAATAATAGTGAGACAAGCATGCATACACACATTCACATATATATATATATGCATATATTCATATGTAGAGAGAACAGAGTGGGACACATGTGTGGAGGTGCTTTTTTTGTAAGTGAGGGCGGCTACATACATACGGCACTATTGTGACCACGTGGTTACATACTTATATATATCTATGTATGCATATGCATATGACAGACAAGTAGATATACACTCGTTCCTGTTCACGTTTGCAGGTGTCGTTGTACGGACAGTCGTTTGCACGAATCGAGTGAACCCACAGAAGGACACACTAACGCGAAACAGTTCTGCAATCTCTACATTCGTCAATATCTAGAATGATATCTCTATACGTATATATATATATATATATATATATATGTACACATAGACAGACACACGCGCAGAGTTGTCTTCTTACATATTCCTCACTATGCCTGAATACACACTATCCTTTTCTCTGTCTTTTTATAGCACTGATATATTTATACATACGTACTATAGATACATATATACACAAACACACACACACATACACACACACACACACACACGTGTGTCGTCTTACGCATTCCTCTCTCTGCTTGAATTCATATGAATGTCTCTCTGTCTATTTCTACATAGGGGTACATACGTTTTGGGGTTTGTCTAACTGTACATATACATACGTACATATATTTATATATATATATATCTATGTAAATGCATACGAACATAGACAGACACGTACGAACACACACACACACACGAACACACATACACATGAAGACACATACATACAGCCACACATGCGTACGACCACACATAGATACGACCACACATGCATACGAACATACACGCATACGAACACATACAAATATATACACATAGATACACGTACATACATATCTATACGTACATCCATGTATACGCGTCTGTTTACACACATATGTGTCTCTGTCTACAACAAATATATATGTATACATATACATATAAAGCTTTTCCTGTCTATCTCTCCTCCAACAGATCACAGCGTACGCGTGTATGCGCGGAGACCCTTCCTCAAATACACGTATATGTTTCTAGCTGTTGCGCGCGACTGTAGATGTAGGAGAAACTGCCGGTGACGCACTCTTGACAAAAGCGGGTGCCCAAGAGTTTGTGGACGGCAATGCGCATCATAGTACAGCAGCCAAAGAGACAACTCGTGGGGTAGAAATTCATGTGATCCACCTCCCAAATTCTTCTCCTTTTGAAGCACCGGCTGTCCACCCCTTCTTCTTCTCGGTACAAGCCTGACCCCGCACACGCAGCAGCAACACCACCACCGAAAATGACAGAAACATACAGAGAGAGATAGAGAAATAGGAAAACGGCCACACGCACATGCACAGACACAAAGCCACATGGACCACAGACACATACGCATACACAAAGACACACACATATATATAGAGAGACGGAGAGAGAGAAACGGACACACATACATAAACAGACAGACAGCCACGTAGACCACAGACACATACACATACACAAAGACACGTACACCTACATATATATATGTAGAGAGAGAGAAACGGACACATATACATACACAGACTGACAGCCACGTAGATCACAGACACATACACATACACAAAGACACACACACACACACACACGTGGACACACACATAGAGAAAGAGAGAAGCGGACAAAGATACATGCACAGACCCAGACAGACACAGACGCAGACATATAGAGACACACATACATACACACACACGGAGACGCAGACACACAGAGACGTTCACACACAGACACATATACCTTCAAACACAGACACGAAGACACACACACACACATACGCATAGAAACACAGCATAGAAACAGAGACAGGTATATGCGTACACACAGACACACAGACACGGATACAGGCACACAGAGACACACACACATATATATGCAAAGACACACACACACACAGCCCCACAGCCACACAAACGTGCGGGCACACACGCATACACACGTAGACACAGACACAGACGGAAACACACACACACACACACACACAAATATCTACACGCACAGAGAAAGACACACAGACAGAGAAACAGACAAACAGCCACAGAGAGAGAAGCAGCCACAGAGAGAAGCAGCCACAGAGAGATGCAGCCACAGAGAGAAGCAGCCACAGAGAGATGCAGCCACAGAGAGAAGCAGCCACAGAGAGATGCAGCCACAGAGTGAAGCAGCCACACAGACAGGCAGACACGCAGACGTGCAGACATGCGGACACACAGGCACATATACAAATGCAGACACACGTACACAGAGAGACAGAGACAGAAACGGAGACATGCACGTGCTCGTCTGGGGTTCCGTAACTATCTTCCTGTAGGGTCTACTTCGATGTCTCCTTGTGAAGTCTCCTTCCTCTTCCGCTTTCGCGTGTGCGTCTGCTGCTGTTTCTTCTTCTGTTTCTTCTTCTGCTTCTGAGTTCTCTTCTGCTTCTCGTGCTGCTTCGCCTTTTTTTTCCTCTCTCTTCCTTGCGTGCCGAGGCGGGTGGGAAACCTGCGTCGCTACGTAGAGAGAGCAGCAAGAACAAGGAGAGAATGTTCCTCTACTTGTTCTTCAGTACGTTTCTTTCTCTTCTTCTCCCCCTCCCTTCTCTTCTTCTTCTTCTTGTTTTCCTTGTTCTCGGTTTTCCTTCATTTAACGGCGCTCGGGTGCAGGCAGCGCGCAGCACTACCGCTTCTCCACTACTGCAACAGGACTTCGCAAAGCTCCCTCAATACTTATACAGAGATGTGTTCGGGAACACCTATTTACGTTGGCACTTGTCTATATACGTAGTGATATATCTCCCTATATATACACAGATAGAGAGACGTGTACGAAAATACCTGTTTATATTGGCACCTGTCTATATACGTAGTGATCTACACATACATATACATATACACAGATAGAAAGATGTGTACACGGATATCTATCCATGTTGGCAGCTGTCTATATACGTAGTGGTCTACACTTATGTGATAATGTAGATCCCCGTATATGTAGGTGAATAGAGAATACATACATATATATATATATATATATGTACGCGTGAGAAGGACAAAATCATACCAGTGTACGTATATGTAGCGATTTACACATGTGTGTGTGTATACGTAGGGATACCCTTCCACATATATACATATATGTACAAGGAAAGAGTCACGTTGGCACCGCTGTGTATAGATGTTGAAATTTACACACACGCATGTGGATATCGAGAGCTCTCCCCACATACGTGCAGACACCGATACATACATAAATATATATATGAATGTGTGGGCGAGAGCATGCATGCAGATGCCGTGACCACGCCTGTGTGGTCATATAAAAACATACAAAAACCTTGCGTCGGCACAAATATTCTCTCTATCAAATCATGCATGTACACGTCTACGTACACCTCAAGAGAGCCACAAATCTCTCCCTCTCTCTCCATATACATATGCGCAGACTCCTATATACATATATTTATGCTCATATACGTCTACGTCGTTGTGTATATATATACATTCACACCTAAAGATACACACATGTATACACTAATGTACATATATACACATACATATGTAGAGAGAGAGAGGAGCAAAGAGAGAGTAGAGTTGGTACATGTATAGATCCACTTTCGTGTCATCACGGCGATGTAGCACGCGTCTTCTTGCTGTGCTGACCCGGTCTTTCTGCTGGCCTCCCCTTTTTTATCCCGTTTCCCCACCTCTTCTGAGACAGCCCTTCGAAAATATATATACACATAGACTACGTGGCTTCCCACGTGTGGATATGCACATCCTCATATATATGGAAATCTTTGTTCGAGTGACATCTAGTGTCTTCGAGGCAGCGTTGTTCCACGTGCCCGTTCGCGCGTAGCGCCAACGTCTCCAAGTCTGTTTCTTCTACTGCCAGGAGGGGGAAATACGCAGTCATTCCTCTACGTGCAGTACGTACTAATATTGAGGGAGACAAGTACATGTGTCCGCGAAAGTTTACGTGGGGATACACAAAAGGAGGGCAGAATAGGAAGAGGACGAATGAGAAGAGAAGAGAGCGTGGTAACAGGCGGAGTGTAGGAGACTGACGGGCAGCCTGAGGACGAAAATGTGGAGAAGTGCCTATATGACGATACGGCAGTGTGAGAGGGAGAGGGAGAGACACGAACCAAATGCAATATGACAGAGAAAGACTGGTAGTATGGGAGTACGAGAGAAACTGATAATATGGGAGTATGAGAGAAAGAGACTCATAACATGGGGATACGAAAGAGAGAAGAGCAGCAACATGGGAGCGTGAGAGCGAGTGCGGTAATATGGGCATATGAGAGAAGGAGGGGGAGACAGAGAGATAATATGAGAAGGTGGGGAATGTGGGGAGGGAGGAAAATGAGCGAGTGAGAGTGTGACAGCGAGGGGGACGAAGAGGACGAAAGTGGGAGTCCGAGGGACCGCATATGTGAGAGAGCAGGACAGCGACTGTTGCCGAGAGATTGTGGGAAGACGCGGGGTAGGGGAGAATACGTGGAAGCCGGGAGAACATGGGGGAGCAGGGGAGAATGTGATAATAAGAAAGGGAGAGTAAGTGAGAGTGTCAGAGAAGAAGAGGGAAAGGGGAGTCTGAAGGCGTAAAAAGTGAGAACATGGGGTGAAAGAGTAAAGGCAGGAGTGTGGGACGGACCGGGATACAACGTGAGAGAGAAAGTGGGAGCTATGACCATATATGTAGCAGTTTCTTAGATAAGGTGGGAGTGTGTGCGAAAGTGGGAGAGTGGGGCCGAGTGGGTGCAAGTGAAGATGTATGAGAGAAACCGCGGAAAAGCGCGAGTATGCGTGAGAGAGCGACGCAGAGTGAGAGGACGTGGGAGGATGGAAGAGAGCACGAACGAGACGAAGAGGGGGCGTAGGACTGCGAGAATGTGGGGAGAGACAGCAAGTGTGAGAATGCGAGTAAGAGAGGTGGAAGACGGACGGGGACGAGAGATGGCAGCTGACCGATGGTGAGGGAGAGAGAATGCGGCAGTGAGAAAGCAGGGGAGACGACGACGATTGCTGAAACTGAGGTGCGAAAACGAGACACAGAGAGAGGGAGAGAGAGGAAGGAGACGGGGAGAGGGAGACAGGAGAGAGGGAGAGAGAGGAAGGAGACGGGGAGAGGGAGACAGGAGAGAGGGAGAGAGAGACAGGAAGGAGACGGGGAGAAGGGCAGGAGACAGGGAGGACGACGATGGAGACGGGGGGAAAGGAGGAGACGGGGGGGAAAGGAAGGAGACGGGGAGGAGACAGGGTGAGAGGAAGGAGACCGGGAGAGAGAGAGACAAGGAGACGGGGAGAAGGGCAGGAGACAGAGAGGCAGAGCGAGGATGGAGACGGGGAGAAGGGCAGGAGACACAGAGGCAGAGCGAGGATGGAGACGGGGAGAAAGGGAGGAGACATGGAGACAGGAAGGGGAAGGGGAGAGGGAGACGGGAAGGAGACGGGGAGAGAGAGAAAGGAAGGAGAAGGAGAATGTGGGAGTGGGTGAGAGAAGGTGGGACAGGAAGAAGGAGGACTGGTGATGAGAGTCGGGGGAAAATGAGGAAGAGACGGAGGAGGATGAGGAACTGCGGAAGAGTGGGGGGGGACTGGGAGGGAAATGAGAAAGACGAGAAGAGAGGCAGCGAGAAGGAGGGGAAGCGAAGGAAAGCGTTGGCTGCGCATCTGCGGGCAAGTTTTGTTTGACCGGGAGGAGGAGACGTTGTGTGAGTCTCGTATTTGTTGGCAGCTGGGAGTGACTCACTGCTATACCCACACACAGAGAGAGTAAATATTAACAAAAGAGAGAAAGAGAGAAAGGGAGGAGTACTGACCAGGAGAGGAATAAAGAGATAGAGGGGGAGCACTAGAGAAAAAGAGAGAATTCACAAAAGGAAACCGAGAGTATCGAGGCGAGAGAGAAGAGAGAAAGTACGGGTCAAAAAAAAGGAGAGTTTCGTCGAGGGAGACAGAGACACCATGTTAAGCAGGGAGACAGGGAGACGACTCCTGATGAAGGAGACAGGAAAGAGCGACTCAGCAAGAGACGGCGAGTAGTTATCAGAGAAAGAGACACACCGCGTCTTGACAAGAAGGACGGAGAGAATATATTCATCTGAGAGAAAGTGCGTCAATGAGAGAGGGAGTCTGCTGACGAGAGACAGCCACTGGCAAGAAGAGGGGGAGACGAGACGGAGAGAGTCTTCACGAAAGCAAAAGAGAGAAGGCGAGTGCCGATGCGAAGGACAGAAAGCGAGGGGGAATCGATCAAGGAGAAAAGGAGGGAGTAGCACGCAGAGAGAAAGGCAGAGGGAAAGCATCGAAGAAGAGAGAGCGCGTATCGATGAGAGAGAAGAGAAAAAGAGCACACTGTTGTTGAGACGCAGAGAGCGGGAGGGTACCCACCAGACGGAGAAGGGGTGGTGTTTAGAGGAGAGAAAGGGAGGGTCTTCATGAAACACAGAGGGACTCCTGATCAAAAAGAGAGAGAGATAGAGGGGAGACGCTAACAGCAGAAAGAGAGAGAGAACACGAATAAGAGACAGAGACGGCGCGAAGACCGTTCTTCACACGTGTGCGAGGATGACGCCGCGTGGATGAGACAGTGGGGTGTGACATGTTTCGTTTCTGTCCGTTTTCCTTCCCACTCTCTCTTCCTTTCCTCGTCTGTCTGCGTGAGTTCTTCTTTGCTGTCTCTAACTGCTTTTTCCTGTGCGGTCTATTTCTTTTCTGCGTCTCGCTGCTTCTCTTCCTCCGTGTAATACCGTGAAGGTCGGCAAGCCAGCAGCCACGTCCCCACTCCACCTTCAACTCCAAGTCCAGCACTCCGCCCTCTTCGACCTTGGCAATGAAGTGCTCCGGGTTCGCTGCTGCAACGAACGGCGGCCACCTGATCATCCCCGCATGCAGCACCCGCGGCCCCACGACGCGGACTCGCACACGTCCCGCCCGCTGCGCTTCCAACGTGCGGAACGCGACCTGCACAGCAGCAGCAGCAGTAGCAAGAGCAGCAGCAGCAACAACAGCAGCAGCAACAGCAGCAGCAACAGCAACAGTAGCAGCAGCAACAGCAACAGCAGCAGCAACAGCAACAGCAGCAGCAACAACAGCAACAGCAACAGC